>CATOUR010000100.1:14277500-14674549 GCA_951848785.1 Callosobruchus maculatus
GCCACTATCTTCTGTTTATACCATGTTTGTCCGAGGTCGGCGGTCGGTCCATATGACGTCACGTTTTATGAAAAAGAATTTTTACTTGACGACCGCCCCAATAATTACTCTTGATTTTTTTAAATGGAATGTTCTATGGAAACTTAGTTTTGATCGGATTAATAACAGCTTTTTTTTCAATGCCCTTTATAATAAATACATTGGACCAGTATTTTCCTTTAAAAGGGGTGATACACGTACGAGCAAGTACGCGTACTTATGGCTCGACGACCTTTATCGCCTGTGTGTCACCGTAAGTACGCGTACTTTAAAACCGTCGCGCAAACCGCCGGCGAGCCAACTGGTTTGAAATGTTGCTCGTAGCTGGTCTCAGCTCGTACTCCGAGCCGCGAGCCACCACTTTGTTTTGCCGGGCCATCGATGCGCAACGCTTGTTGTGTTTGGCGTTTGTTAAAAGTTTTGTTTATTTAGGAAACTTATCAAAATGAGTGATTTCAGCTTCACGTGTCACCGCGTCGAGCCGAGTAAGTTCGCGAACTTAAAAACCGCGTACTTAAAGTTCGTACGTGTATCACCTCTTTAAGGCAATAGGCAATTTTGGGATCCTCCTCACATGCTTCTTTAGTCATTTTACTATTACCGCAATGTTTTTTGTATTTATTTTTAGAACAACAGAGTGCAGCATATGGTGTTGGTATTAACTACAACAAGACCAATGTTATGATCGTAGATAGAGAGCATGACAATCATCGAGAAATGAAGTCAATAGGCCGTTGTGAGGTAGTTCAAAGTTTTGTGTACCTCGGTCTTTTGATCGACAATTCGGGTAGCTGTGAGAATGATATTCGACGGCGCATTCAACAGGCACGGGTGGCCATGACAAAGCTTACTAAAATATGGCGTGACCATAACATCACTAAATCTACCAAAATGTCGCTGGTTCAGTCTCTTGTGTTCTCCATATTTTTGTATGCCTCGGAAACTTGGACTGTTAAAAAGGCATATCGAGCTCGCATAGACGCTTTTGAAATGTGGACGTGGAGGAAAATGCTGAGAATTCCTTATACCGCCCATCGAACTAATGTTTCCATACTGGATGAACTCGGTAATCCAAAGAGACTATCCTCCCTTGTGTCGACGAGAATGCTTACATTCTTCGGACATATTCACAGAAGCGATAATATGGAGAAACTTGTAGTTCAGGGCCACGCCCCGAGTGGGCGGCGCCGTGACCGTCCCCCTACACGCTGGGTGGATACGACGAAACAGTTGCTAGATATGAGTATCAAGAGCGCCACTGAACTAACAGAAAATCGCGAACGATGGCGAGCTACAGTTCTCAAAACTATTGATAATATTCGTGTCGGCAATACTCTAGCTCCGACTTAATGCATTTTACGAGTTCACAACATGTCTGTTAAGACATTGTGACTATGATGATGATTTGTACTCACGTTATAAATGTTACATACAAAAATACAGCCACTACGAAGGCTGGGAATGCATGGTCATCTTCTCTATTCGCGCTCTGGTACATCGGCATGGACTTCATGGTTCATCATTCTGCTGCTCTACTGTTTGCCTTTTCCGTTTTTGCTCACTTTTACGAACCTTCACTGGAAGCGACAATGTCTACAGAAGTCGATTTAATTCAATCAGTCTCAATGGAGTACTTTTACATAGAGAATTTTGACGTTTTCGTAATGAATTTTTTGAGTTTAACTTCAATATACTGTCAAACTAGCTTTGATGTTTACATTATGGACTAGTATATGAGGGGAGGGGAGTCTCAGCTTCCCCGGGGATGGCCACTGAACCACTTGTGTTACTAGGAGGCCTATCACACCCTGGGCAAGACAGACAAACCTAGGAGAGCCTAACTCCAACCCGGTGCGTCCCTATGGCTGATGGGGGGCTATGTGCGCATGCGCGCGCATAGTTGTGCTTCGGCACTCGTGGACCAAGTAGGCAAGACATAGAAGGGATGCGGCTATGTCTTCACTGGGTCGTTGTTTTATGGTATGGTACACCATTCTACAATGACCCAGATAGTCACCTAGGTGACTACTGCGTCTAGGGGGGGGGGGGGCAGGACGGAGTACGACGACAACCTGGCTATGGACACGAAATCGAATATAGAACATGGAACTGACTGCGACCTGGACTGACTCGGTGGCGACACGGCTATTCTATGGACATGAACCCAACTCAAGGTGTCAGGCGACCCGTGCCGAGGAGTGCGTGGCGGTAGGGGAGTACCGTCTCTAACGGAGCCTCTGAGATACCGGGCGACCTCTCAGAGAAATGAGCCTTGCATCTGTACGGGGGGCACTGCAGATGTTGACTGTTTATTTCCCCCACACTCGTGGGAACTAGTATGGAGGATTCAAATAAAATAGGAAAAGCTGAAGGTGACGAGAGAGTATCTCTAGGGCATGGAAGTGGTATGAGGAAGGAAGTAGACTGGGAAAGCATCGAGGATCCTTTCAAGAGAAGAGAGTCGTTGAGCAGAAGTCCACCAAGAAATACAGTCGCGGGACTGAAAGGATTGCCAAGAGCGAGGTCATACTCCTGGACAAAGGAGGTAGTTCGGTCTCCGCTGCAGCCAACGGAGCCTTATAAGAGGAAGAGAGAGGAGGAGGAGGCCTCTGTTGCTAAGCTCGGTAAAGATGAGCTTGGAGAGCTAATACAGGAGATCTTGAAGAAGGCTAAACGGTTGGACGAGTTCTTAAAAGGAACTGTCAACACTAAAACGGAGATCAAGAGAACAGGAAATGAAATCCTAATGACGGCAATCCGGTTACAAAGGGTAAATCGCGACAGACAGAGGTCCAGCATGACATCGGACAAAGGGGTACAAACGGAAACGGTATCCACAGCAAGTATAGAGGTCCAGGTAGACATACCACTACCGACAGAAAAGGCGGCGAAAGAAAAGGAGGAAGAAGAGACGCGAAAAATACAAGCGGAAATAGAGAAGGGGGTCAGCTACGCAGACTTTACTCAGGTGGCGCAGAAAAGATGGCCCAAGGCGGTATTTCAAAGAGTGAGAGATGCCACAGGAGACCCCATGCAAGCAGAGTGGGAGCAAGATCTGGTTAATATAACCACAAGTGAGCTGGAGATGTCAAGGGGTATCGCCAGGCGGTTTAAGGAAAGATACGGTGGATTAGAAGACCTTAAAGCCCAAAGACAGGCCTTGGGAGGGGTGGTGTACATGCTTAATACCATTACAACACCACGAGAGGAATCGCTAGAGGTCAAAGAAAGATATGTCTTTCATATGCTGGCTGAAGAAGAACCACTGCAGTTAGCCGATATGGAGACTGTTTACAACAGCGCTTGTATACTTAAAGAACTTGTATTAAGGCATAATAGGAAGAAGTTAGCGTTCCCCCACGTCCTCACGTACAACTGGGAACAATTAGAAAAACTTCTGGAGTATGCGTTTCGCGGGACAGAAGTGCAGTTATATATATACAGACCAGCGGATAAGCGGGATGGCAATAAGGGTAAATCGAAGGGCGAAGGTACAGCTATCAAGAAGAATAAGCGCCATGCCAGGGATGCGGTGATAATAAAAGGAGAGGGCAAATCATACGCCGAACTTGTCAGAGGCATCAGAAAAGATGTCAATCTCGATAATATCAAGGTAGAGGTCTCTAAGATAAGACAAACAAAACAGGGGGACGTTCTCTTAGAGCTAAAAAGAGGAAAGGCGGTGGAACTGCAGTCAGAAATTAATAATAAGCTGCAAGGGGTCAAGGTTACTACCACAATGAAGGAATCGGTCCTCCACATAAGGGAATTGGATGGGGTAACAACTAAGGAGGAGATCCTAGAAGCAGTTACCAAAGCCGTGAGAGACATTCGCAGTTGCAGGGTAACTTCACTCCGTCCAGGATATGGTAGTAGCCAGATTGCCACGGTGATCGTAGATGTACGTGCCGCAGAGCAAATATTAAAACTTGGGCGGTTGAAGATTGGGCTGGTACAATGTGATGTACGGTTGCGGAAGCCACTGGGCAGATGTCGCAGGTGCTGGAATGTGGGCCACGTAGAGCGGGAATGCACTGGTCCTGACAGGACAGGACTCTGCCTTAGGTGTGCGCAGCCCGGGCATAGGGCTAGCGAGTGCACGGGGAAGCCATCCTGCCCAGTGTGTGCACAAGATGGTCATCAGATAGGTCGTAGGGATTGTAGAGCAATTCCTGGAACAAGTTTGAGTGATCTCGGGCGGCAGCAGGCTGAAGGAACAGGGGGCGGAGGAGGACCGCTACACTAAACCTGAATGCCGAATTTAACTGTACTGCAGATCAACATAGATAGGGGAAGGGCAGCTTATAACTTGTTACTGGAGACAGCAGTCGAAACGCATTCTGATATATTGATAGTGGCAGAACCCAGTAGGGACATAGTAAACAGCTCTGTTTGGTTGACTGACCTCAGAAATAATGCTGCAGTTAGAATACTGAACTCCAAGATACCCATGTACGACACTGGCGGAGGAAACGGGTATGTCTGGATAGATATTGGAGATAGTGTGATATACAGCTGCTATTTTTCCCCAAACGCAGATGTTGCAGCTTTTGAAGCAGATCTCGACCATCTAAAGGAGGATATCATTCGTAGCGGTAAACAAGCTATCATAGCCGGGGATTTTAACGCAAAAGCTCCGGAATGGGGAATGACGCACAACGATAGGAGAGGCGACATCCTGACGGCCTGGATAGCGGAGCTAGGCTTGATTATTGCAAATGAGGGAAGTCAACCAACTTTCACTAGGGGAACATCAAAGTCCATTATAGACATTACATTGGTGACGGAGAGGCTGTCCTCAAGGGTTGGAAGCTGGAAAGTACTGGAACAAGAGAGCCTAAGCTGCCACAGCTACATAACGTTCACCATTGCCAAAAGCGGAAATCTGACAGCAAAACTCGGCCAGGAAAGATTTTGTTGGAATCTCAAAAAACTAAATGAGAGACACTTTACAGCACAACTGAAAAGAGGCTTGGAGGATTCTGACACTACCACTGCGGAGGAGTTGACCACGGTGCTGTCTTCCGCGTGCGACAGGTCAATGCCGAGGAGACGCCCATGCAGTAGAAGGTCCACGTATTGGTGGAACAAGGAAATTGCAGATTTTAGGAAGGCATGCACAAGCGCTAGGAGGCTGGCGTCGAGGAGCAATATCTCGGAGGAGGTCCGTTTTCAAAGAAGGCAGCAATACAAGGAAATGAAGAAAACTCTTCGTAAAATGATTCTTTCTGCAAAGAAAACCTGCTGGAAACGACTCCTGGCGGATGTTGATCAGGATATTTGGGGCAAGGGATACCAAATTGTAGTTAAGAGGCTAAACGCGAGCCCATCAGGTGTAGATATACCATCCGAGAAGAAACTAGAGATCTTAAGGGCCCTGTTTCCAATCTGTGACAACTTGAAATATGAAGTACATATGTCAGGGGTCATAAGGCACTTCGATGAAGAGGAACTTTTCGCTGCAGCAGACAGATTGAAAGATCATAAGGCGCCTGGACCGGATGGTATACCGGCCGACATAATTAAGTTAGCTGTAAGAGAACTACCGCAGGTATTTTTAAGCTTAGTTAATAGGATTTTAGAGAACGGCACATTCCCAGAGGTATGGAAATTGGCGGATGTCGTCCTACTACAAAAGAAGGACAGGCAGATAGGAACTCCATCGTCTTACAGGAATATATCCCTATTGGACGCATGTGGTAAACTGCTGGAGCATATGATCTGCGGACGGCTTCTAGAGGAAATTGAGGCAAATGGAGGCTTAAGCGATAGGCAGTTTGGATTCCGCAAGGGAAGATCGACCATAGATGCTATTGGTATGGTCATGAGAATAGCCCATGAAGCATCTATGGTTATAAACAGAAAAAGGCAATTATGCGCACTGACAACAGTAGATGTCAGAAATGCTTTCAATGTAGCGCCACGAGACGTTATTGTTCGCAAGCTAGATGGGATTGTATCAGACAGATATGTGTTTCGACTGCTTGTCAGTTACCTACAAAATCGGAGGGTGAGGGTTGAACCCTGCGGGCAGGAGATGGCCATGAACAGCGGGGTCCCGCAGGGATCCATCCTCGGTCCAGTGATGTGGAACGTCCTTTAAGACGACGTTCTAAACTTAGATATGCCACAAGGAGTCACTACCCTTGCGTATGCTGATGACTTGGCTGTTGTTGTCGTTGATAGAGATGAAGAGAGCATCATGAACAAGGCTGATTGGGCCCTTGAGGAGATCAGTCAGTGGCTGAAGAGGAGCTGCTTAGCACTTGCTCCGGAGAAAACGGAAGCGGTGCTACTCACAAAGCGGAGAAAGATCGAGGAGGTGATTTTTAGGGTAGAGGGCCAAACCATCGTTCCGCAGCAAGCGCTGAAGTACCTGGGAGTCTGGTTAGATAAGGGGATGAACTTTGGGGTTCATATCACCAAGGTAGTAGAAAAGACGGCCAAATTGATAGCGGCTCTTGCTAGACTCATGCCCAATGTAGGTGGTCCAAGAGCAAGTAAGAGGGAGGTGTTGAGTTCTGTCGCACACTCCACCATTCTCTATGCTGCCCCCATATGGGAGCCAGCCATGGAGGTGAAGCGGCATAGAATGAAGCTGCAGGCGTTGAATAGGAAAATCGCAATCAGAGTATGCAGCGCGTATCGCACAGTATCTCTTGATGCCGCCGAAGTAATTGACAGGATCCCCCCGATTGACCTGAAGGTGCCCATGAGGAGTGATCTGCAAAAGCGAGATAGATCTGAAGCAGAGAGTCTGCTGATTGAAAGGTGGCAGCAGCGTTGGTTAACGGCAGAAAAAGGTATATGGACAAGGAGGCTTATACCAAATCTGGAGGCATGGCTTAGGAGAGGACACGGTGAGGTAGACTTCTACCTCTCGCAGATGATCTCGGGGCACGGGTGCTTCCAGCAGTACCTCGCAAGATTCGCGCTACGTGAGAGCGCTGCTTGCCTGTATTGTGGGGATATAGACGACGCCGAGCACGTATTCTTTCAATGCCGGAGATGGGAGGATATCAGAAATGAGTGCTGTAACCATCTAGATGCGACTATAAATCCGGACAATATAGTCCAGCAAATGCTCGAAACGCCGGCTAAGTGGGAAGCCATCAAGACCATGGCTAGGAAAATCCTAGATACCAAAAGGAATGAGCAACGATGGCTAGAGACGCCAGACAGAAGTAGAATAGATGAGGACAGCGTACCAGGTATTCAAATCCCGAACTCCTAATCTCCATTCTAATGGAGGAGGGGAGATGTAGGGTGGAAGATAACAAGATCGAGGGAAGAAAAGACAGCCCCTGACCTGAAGTTATGTCGCACGACGGTCCCGGGAAAGGGGTGGTTCACATGACCCACTCGTTCTGGGCTGCGGCCCAGCGACGGTCCATGGAAAAAAAAAGTATATGAGGAAAATATAATGACTTTATCCAGAGGAGATCAGAGCAATCTGTGCCACCATCGTCAAGCAGGACGGTTCAAACAAAATCTTTGTTTACTTCTTCTAACCTATTCGAATTCGTTCCCCTTATCAGCCAGAAATATGTCATTCAACATATGATATGCGGTCTTAATATTGTGCACCATGAACTGGAGGCAACCACAGGATGAGTTTCAGAACTTACATTAATAAATCAGTTTCTAGTATAAAATAGTACCTTATAGCGATTGTCAGGGCCTTTACTCCCATGGTTTCACAAACGACACCGATATTCACCCTTCCACCGGACAATAACCCCAGCGCAGCGCCGTGCCTCTTTTTAGGGTCCTTGAAAGGTGTTGTGTACTTCCCCTCATCTGTTACGTCGCCCAGTTTGTTCAGTAGGCTATCTTTCGGAATCTCATAGTTATCGAACTCGATAAACCTATAAGTTCAACACAATGTGACATTGGATATTTTGGCGCAGCACCAACAGACACTACACAGTATAACTACTCATAAAATCGATTTTCTATATATGTTCCAGAAGATTAAAATCGG
The DNA here is from genome assembly GCA_951848785.1 of Callosobruchus maculatus. Taxonomy (NCBI): domain Eukaryota; kingdom Metazoa; phylum Arthropoda; class Insecta; order Coleoptera; family Chrysomelidae; genus Callosobruchus; species Callosobruchus maculatus. Next base: position 14,285,524 of record CATOUR010000100.1, read on the forward strand.
TTTGGTGGGTGGCTAGGCTGGGTATTGTTTCAACGATTAAATTCTTCATTTGACAGACTCACCCCAGAGCACACAGCTCAACAACTTCGAAAGAGGACTTTACTATTATACAGGGTGGGCCGATACTGAGTGGACGAAAGATTGTGGGCTTACTAAAACATATAATTCAAAAATCTGTTAAAATATTTTGACTTAAATTTTAACATTTATAACTTACATTTTTTTTAATAGAACCCCCTATATATTATTGCATATTTGGATTTCTTGGTGAATGGACTAGTAACACGAAGTTAAGAACAATGATTTAATTGTTATAACCGCTTAGTGCATACAAAAATAAACGTACTGCTGCATTTCGTTACTTTCTACATCATTTTGTTTTTTAGTAATTCCATTCTAAAGTTTAAAGAAAGGAATTCAAATTCAGCCAATCAGTGCCAACCGCGCGAATCATCAGCAGTGCATTGTTGCCAAGAACAGCTCCGACTCGCAGACGGGAACAGAAGACAAGATCGCATCAGAATGCAGCAACACAGCACATATATCTGTCTTTTGGTTGGCTGTTCGCCTTTAGGGCAGTGACGTCACTGCCCTAGGAGAATTCAAATATTTTTGTTATTTTCACGGCCTTCCTGTTCAGATGAAAGAAACCAACTAACTTTGTAGAAAGAGGCAAACGAACTAGAGCAACGCGGCAAGATTATAAACAAGCATTACAACATATCAGCTCTAACCGGAGACAACAGCGGTAAGATATCTAAAGTCAATGAGAAGCTGGAGTATGACTGAAGTGTGTTTTTCACTACCTACTAGCTATTGAGATCTACTAGAGCTTCACAACTTTCAAAAACGATTAAAAATGTTGAAACAAAAGGCAAACTACCAGCGTTTGTTGCTGATGGCAGTCTAACATCTTCAGATTGAAGTTTCACATTTAATGGGATAAAAAAGTAGTCATTTCCGTTCAGTCAGAAGTAACGATACCTCTAACTAGAGCAGTCTGAGCATCTGTTGAAATGACTATTGGAATTTTTTAACACTCCAAGAAAAAATCAAGTTATCTGTGACTGAAGTTTCCTTAATTAATATACTGATTTCTCCAAGTACAAAATGAATTCAAATTTGACCGTCTGATTTAAGGTGAAGGGCATCGTGCGACCGCTGCATCTCATCCTACGGCGGTCGTTCTTCATACATCAAGAACCGAGCAGTGCGACCGCACATTTATTCCTAGGGTGTCCAATGCTTGGAATGGACTGCCAGAAGATGTGTTTATTGGGCCTGCGGGTGTTGGCCTGTTCAAGCCCCGCGTTAACAAACTTCCCCTAACCTAATCTTTTCACAGCAGCCACGGTATTCTGGTCTTTAGGACTCGCCTACGAGATCTGCTCACTTATAAAAAAAATCGCCGCAATATTCAATTTTTTTCTTATATCTACTTATACCAAAAATGGTGGTGTGCGCCCAAACGGTTGGTTTAAAGTTTCATATGTAATACATAAAGTCATACTAGAATGGACTAGTATCATGGGATTGAAAACAATGATTAAATCATTATAGCCTCTTAGTGTATACAAAAATGGGTGTACTGTTGCATTTCGTTACTATCTGATCTTTTTGTTTACTAGTAATTCAATTTTAAAGTTTGAAAAAAGGAATTTAAATTTATCCAATCGATGCGATGCGCGCCATACAGCAACAGTGCATTGTTGCCTCGCCAACTTCCAAATCGCGGTATTGACGCAATTTTCACGGGGTCGAAACTGAATGCCCGTGCGCTCGGTGCAATTCAGTTATCCACCCAAGCGCTAACCGCGCACAAGGCTGCTGCTACCCCACTATCAAAGGCAGACGCTGTTCATCGCGCTGCCACGTGGGTCCCCTTTTGCCACTTACGCAGGCTCTCAAAATCTTAGGTCACGGATCTGGACCAGCTAACATAGATGATATTTTTTCTCATCAACATTAAGAAAGTCTACATTAAGAAATCCAGCCTCAGTTTAGTGGTCCGATGAAATTTGACACCACCTCCCGGATCATATCGCGGCCACTGTGCGACCTTCCACGATCATGAAGCTGCCGCTGAATCATTCCTTTTAGAACTGTGCAACAAACATAGTTCTTGTTTACTCCTTCTAACCTATGCGAATTTGTTGGCTCTTCACTGGCCGTATATATCAAACTATGTATTTTTTACGCTGTACTTAAACTACCGATGAACGGTAGCTTACTGGAATACCTGTAATAGATATGACGTCATTGAAGTGACGCATGAGAAGGCTTTGTAATAGTTGTATTTAAAAAGTGAAAATCAAGTTTTAGTTGACTACTCTGAAAAATGTAACGAGGTGCTTCTTCCAGACCAAAGCAACACCAATGAAGCCTTTAAATTAGATAATGCAAATCTATCATCCCAGGATCAGTTATCTGTAGATTCATCTTCGCATTATAACAAGGCGGTATTAGACAACGGAAATCCCTCATCTCTAAAATCATCTGAAACTATAGAAAAGGAGATGATTCCAAATCCAAATGAAGCTGATGAAGCTTATATCAGTGAATCAGTCTTTCATCAAACTTTTGAATGACATCAGCAACCAGTCTCATTCAAAAGTTGGAGTCAATGATATCGCATTGTCAACAATTAAGATGCATGTGTCAATAAAAAACGAGGTCGTCTAAAAGGACAAGACTTAATTGGCATTGGATTACCAAAGAAAAAGAAAAGAAGTACTGTAGCATTTGTCAAAAAATCCAATAATGAAAAACAAATACAATGGAGCAGTTTCCAAAAAAATAAAATTTGGAAAGTTCATAATAATGAATCTGATAGTCTATTTCTTCACTTGAAGATCGTCGAAAAAATCATCTGAATATTCCAAAAAACGGCGGAGTTATTCAATTTTATTATGCGACATTTAGACTTGAGTGGAACGGCGAAGGTGTTTGTTGTAACGGGCAGACACCAGTATATTTTTGAAGTATGGAGGAAGGTTACGTTCGTGGTGATACTAGTAATCTTCCTAAAGTGGATGACATGAGTATGGACTTTTACTTCCCACACCGATAGGTGAGGGGAGTATTGCGATCGTGAAAATTTTCGATTTTGAGATAATACGCTTTTTGGATGTTTTATGATGTCTACATAACGAAAATCCACACAACTCATTTCCGTCGGTCTGTCTGTCTGTCGATCTGTCTGTACGCATTTTTCTAGCCACGTAATTTCAGTAACCGCTGCATGGATTGTTATGAAATTTGGCAGCGATATGCTGTGGGGGTAGTAGTAGGTAATGTCCCTATAAGTTTGAAAATCGATGCAGGGGCGGTGGAGTAATTAGCAAAAAACCTAAAATTTTAAATATTCCTCAAACGTTTTAGAGGTTCCTGATCAAATACTTTTTGGATGGGGGTGATATTGGGGTGGTTGGGGGGTGGGGAGTTGTAAAACTGAAAAATTATGGTATTCATAATAGGCCGTCCGCTAACCTGTGGAAGAAAGGCCTAGCGTTTTAGGTGCTTCCGAACATTACCTTGGCTATTACGGATCGTCGACTTAGAATTTTCTGATGTATACATGCGAGAGTATACATCTTCTGATCATTCTGTATGGTGTAACTAGGAAACTATAGGATTGATTTCAATTAAATTTTCACACAGTATTAATACCACTGCGAGGATGTAAAATCTTTATGGTTTTTAAAAATCGTGTCAGCGGCGGCGCAGCAATAATAAAAAAACTAAAAATATAGAAACAGCTCAAACTTCATTTTTAGGCGTTTTAGGGGTTTCGTGATCATTTTCTACTTTTTTAGGTGGGAGTGAAATTGGGGTAGTTGGGGGGTCATAAAACTCAATTTTTTTGTATTCATAATAGGCTATCCATTAAAATATTTGTTTGGTGTTTTTATGGTGGTGTTAGCACACCTGAGTTCACTGCAATATTTGTAGTTTCTCGGTCTGCTAGACATATTCTAATAATACGAGTGCCAATAAACTGCAGTGTATCGTTTTGTCACCGTCGGCGCCGCCTACCCTCCTGAAAACAAGGAATAACAAGATGAACGAGGAGGCCGGCGGCTGCGCGATGGCTTGCAGGAGCAGCATACTCGACAGGGCATACACAGGCTTGCGTTGTGTCGTGTGACGTCACAGCGGCTTCGCGCGGAGGATACGGCAATTCAAACTTTGAAGGACTATAATTTTCTAAAAGAAAAAATGGAAACTTCCTCATTCTGCATTTCTTCGTTAAGGATCGTAACCTAAGAACGCTTCCTGAAGAAATATCGCATGCTGTACTTGATGAGGCTGTAGATATCTATATGATAAGGTGAGTCCAGCGATACCTTATATTTACTATACGAATAACTAACGCTGTAAATTCCTACTTCCAGAGGTTTTTGCAGAGACAAGGCCTTTGAAAAAATTGTCAACCTAGTTGAGCAAAAGCGATTTCGTCAACGTTGGCCTTGTTGTATGTGCGGAAAAGATACAGAGAAAAGCGATGACACTTTGTTGCAGTGGGTGCCGTCTATGGAGACATTGTGCAGGATTATCCAGGCGACCTAAATCGAAACTGTGGTTTTGCTATTTGTAACATGTTTTATTTACCTGTGTATAGTTTCCAATAAAAGTTTGAAACCAAACACCAAATTTTAGATTTAATCGAGAATAACAGAACCTTCAACGGGCAACGGCAGCATAATGATAAGCTTTTGGAAAGGGGCAATTAACGGCATTCCACTAGGCTACCGTTCAATGGCAGTTTAAGTACAGTGTACCATTTAGCATGTGTAGAGGGTCACATAAAGGTATTTATGCATTGAATATTGGGACTTAAGTTAGAACGGCAACATGGCACACTTACCCGTCTTCCGATTGGCTGTTCCCCTATAGTCGCGTGATGTTACGCGACTAGAAAAATTTAAATATTTTCCTCATTTTCTCGACTTTTCCGGGCCCAAAAAAATCGCGGAATAAATATGAGAAGGTTCTTATGCCATACTCTGTCATAAAAAAATCAGGATACTAGTCCATTCACCAAGAAATCCAAATACGCAATAATATATATGGGGTTCTATTCAAAAAATTAAGTTTGATATGAATCACCCTGTATGAACGTTAAAATTTAAGTGAAAATATTTTAACGTTATGGCCCTCAAGGCTACCTACTATGATTAAGTGACAGATTTTTGAAATATGTTCTAGTTAGCCCACAATCTTCGGTGTATTATTACATACCACGTATAGGCAAAGGAAATATAGTGAACCACAAAATTTTTCCAAATTGTCTATGATATTACAATTTCTAAAATTCAAGTTGCTCGTCTTAAGTAGATCAAAGACTTTTTGCAATGTCGAATTCCATTTTTCGCGCATTTTTTATTATTTCAGGTCATAATAAACTATTACTGCAAATCTAAAGGAGCAAATTATGCTTTTTTAGTAATTCAGATTTTACTAGTTCGCTCAAAATAAAATTTAGTGCCGTCCATATCCCAATCATATTTAAATGAAAAATGGCGTATTATCGTATATTAAATAGTGCCCTGATAGACATTTTCGTTTATGCCTTGTAAATATTTAAAGTGCCTCTCAATTTGATTATAAATATTGTCTAAGGCTTCAAAGAAATTAATTGTAAAGTTTCCTTTTTCTGAGAAATGACTACCTCTTCGTGTTCTGCTTCAAAGAAAAATAAACTTTTAATTTTAATCGTTCCTTTAGGAGTAAATTTGGGTAGCATATTATTAGTTTATTGCAAATTTCTTTCGCTTTTTCATAAACGTTTTCAAACTCAGAAATCCTAAATTGAAACAGATCTTCTTTTAAAACCTTAGAGGCATACTAGTTGTTGATAATCGTGAAAATATTTTCTATGTAACTAGTGTTAATTTGCAGCTCGAGATGAAATCTACGGTCTTTTTGAATGTTTGAAATTAGATTACAAATGCCAGTAATAAAGTACCCAATAAGGCACCTCTTTGAGCAGTTCCAATTCACGATTAGCTGGGAATCTAGAAAAAATAATGGTAATAGGGTATTGCAGTAGGACGCCCTTGGTGAAAGTATAACATTTTCACGTCACACGCGCTTGGTTTTGTTCGAGAGCTGTCGGTGTGTCTTCGGTACGGAATTCGAAAATCCATTTTTTCCAATTTTTATTTTGATATAGCTTTTGAATTATTGCGAAATTAAAAAAGTTTTGTTATAAAACATATATGATCTTTCCATTTATCATAAAAAATTGTCTTAATCAAAACCTCAATTGCCTGGGAGGTAGGTGTATATTTGTTTTTTTGTTCAAGTAGTATAACTACAGAGGTCATCTATGGTCCATTGTAGGTTTCACGGTATTCCATCATTCTAGGATCTACTTTTGAAATAATTAGTGCCTTATTTGGTCGGCTCAGCGCGCATTTTTTAGGAGGGAACTAAAACTGAAACTTGCCTAACTCGCAAAATACAAAATTGTGAAGCCCAGAGGCCAGACGATCGTAAACGATGATAGTTGGACAGTCATCTATTTTTCATATAACATTGGGATATTCATAATAATTCCCTGGCATGGGATAATTTTCATTCGATATGTCTGCTGACTTTCATCGTTTCTGTATGTTTTCAATACAGAATTGGTTTATACTATTCTTGTAGTGTAGGTTCCCTATCCCTAGTCTAACAAAAAAAAAAAGGAGATTTTGGGCGTTCATATTTTATCCCTGTACCCTCCAATTACAAAGATAGACCCAGTTGAAAAGTTGATTTTACCATACCAATTTTTCTGTTTCCCTTGTTCATTATACTAAATTTAGACCAGATAGTTTGTATTTGTACACAAAGTATATATTTAGTTTGTCAACCAGAATAATATTTATGGTTTTTTTGTCGGCTTGTGCTATTACTGTTATTATTTCTGAATAAGGTCTATTATTGTGTATCAAAATACTGTCCTTACCCGTTGTCTATACCATTCAATCCAATCTTCTCACCCATATCCCCTACGATGAGCCCGGGATAAGGCAGCAACGTCTTAGGGTTCCGAATTGGAACCACAAATGAATGCAACCCGTAGTTATTGCTATCGATGACCAGCATGGCATAGATAATGGCGTGGGTGGCCATTTGGCCTAAGCCGCCCACCCAACACTTTGCTGCCTCAAAGTCTGGTGTGTTTAGCACGAATACCTTCTTCTGTTTGTCGTAGGTGGCTGTACATCGCATTTTACGCACGTTGCTGCTGTGTGCTATTTCTGTGAGAGCGTAACATCCGAAAATCTGAAGGAAGACAAAAACATGGGTTCAAGAAAATTGATCCAATAGCAATTAGAACAGTGGTTTCAGATACGGTGGCTGGAATATTAGCATTTTACAGGTTGCGATTTGCAATACAGATTTCGTCATCTATAATTTAATTGCGCACATATAAAAACAAATTCTCATTTCAAGTGTGTAATTCTTTGATATCTCGCAAGGTATACCCGATAGAAGAAAATGTCAAATACAAAAGTTATTTGGTTACTTGAGGCGCATATTCTAAAAATATTTTGAAATATACAGGGTGTTGCGGGAAACTAAGATAGTAATCAACTTGATTTTTTTATATGGAACTATAACTTTTTCTTAAATTCTTCTAGTGTCCATCATTGATCTCTATTCAACCCTAAAATATTTTTGGCATCGTTTGCGACGTTGGATGTTACCAGCAATTTGTATCTACAGGGTGTTTTGGCAGAATTTTAAATTACCTCAACTTGAAGGTCATTTTACTTTGTTTTTTTAAATGTATCATCCTGTATAAGTATTTTTTATTTTAAATCGAAATATCTACTAATACCCTATCTCGCCTTGTTATATTTTTTTTCGCGTTTGCGACGTTGCCAAGTTATAAATTATATTTTCAAATTTTTAAACAAATATCCTCGATTTTAATTTATTTTAAATAGAATCCTCTACTAATTTTTATTGCAATAAATTGCGCATGTTGAATTTAGTAAGATCTCAGAATTTCAAAATTTTGTTTCTATTAATTACTGAGATACGGTAACACCGCTTTTTTAGTAAACGGTACCGGAACGCTTAAATATTTCCAAAACTGCCACAGCTGGAGAGGTGAAATTCAATACTGGGGGCTTTTGAACATACAGAATTCAAAAACGCTAACATCAGTGTTGTCAGATTTACCAATTTTACGTCATAATTTTGAATGGCATTATGAAGTCTAACGTAAAAATGGTAAATTTGACAACACCGATGTTAGCGTTTTTGAATTCTGTATGTTCAAAAAACCCCCAGTATTGAATTTCACCTCTCCAGCTGTGGCAGTTTTGGAAATATTTAAGCGTTCCGGTACCATTTACTAAAAAAGCGGTGTTACCGTATCTCAGTAATTAATAGAAACCAAATTTTGAAATTGTGAGATCTTACTAAATTCGACATGCGCAATTTATTGCAATAAAAATAAGTAGAGGATTCTATTTAAAATAAATTAAAATCGATGATATTTGTTTAAAAATTTGGAAAAATAATTTATAACTTGGCAACGTCGCAAACGCGGAAAAAATATTAAAAGGCGAGATAGGGTATTAGTAGATTTTTCGATTTAAAATAAAAAATACAGGATGTTACATTTAAAAAAACAAAGTAAAATGACCTTCAAGTTGATACAAATTGCTGGTAACATCCAAAATAATATCCACTTAATATTCAAGTAACTGGCTGTATAATATTATTGAGAAAAGTTAAAGGAATATATCAATTTGGAAGTATTACTTGCGACCTTGTAAATCCGGAAATTAATTGAAAATAAATTATTACCTGGCAAGGTCGCAATCGATCCCAAAAATATTTAATGGTTGAATAGAGATCAATGATGGACACTAGAAGAATTTAAGAAAAAGTTATAGTTCCATATAAAAAAATCAAGTTGATCACTATCCTACTTTTCCGCAACACCCTGTATATTTCAAAATATTTTAAGAATATGCGTCTCAAGTAACCAAATAGCTTTTGCATTTGACATTTGCTTCTATGCATACCTTGCGAGATTTCGAAGAATTACGCACTAACTGGACACCCTGTATATGTATACTTACGAAAAAAACGCGTGTTCCCACTCTAACACATTTTACGTGACGAGAAAATCACGGTTTATTTGGACCAAAAAAATTTATTTTCGATTTCGATATTTGTTCTAAAGTAATATAGTTTACTACAAGCGCTGGTGTACTGAGTACACCTTTAGTTTTAAGCATGTTCAATTTCCTGCCTTCCTCTGCCGTTCTACCTAACCCTCAAAGATGGTATTTACTTGAAGTTTGCTTCGCCGTCAATCGTCAGTTGTCTCGCAAACTTTGCCGAGCAAGTAAAGTTTGACCGCTAGTCCATCTGGTGCCTAGAATACACCACGCTTGTAGTTGTGTAAAAAGTATATTATTATTGTTATTTAACAAACTTATTCAGTTGTTTTGGGTTTCTTATAAATATAATTTTTTGATACCTATAATTCCTTTCAATAAAAAAAAGCTATATAAATGTAATGATGACAATATTTTAGCTAATGCTGCTTCGTCTGGTGCATAGAATACACCACGCGCATACTAGTGTAACAAAAAGGTATTTATTTCAAAATATAGATTCACTACGTTGAAGTTTTTCCCATGGATAAGGTATGACTGTTTTTTTTTATATAAAATCGTTATTAGTGTTAATACTAATTTTGCAATTAGTTTTTTGGCATTTATTACCTAAGATATAATATATATGTAGGTGGTGTACAGAATACACCACGCTTGTACTTAAGTTTCAAAGCAAGGCGCGTGTAGTTGAAGGTTAAGATGTCTGCGGCTTGCCAAGCACTGCTTAATCTGTCTCAAGTAATTCATTTAATCTACGCCGTTATCGAAATCGATATGAGAAGCTCCAATTGTGCACTGTTTACCATATTATACAATCCCATCATTTTCTAATTCTATATTAATCTGTGATTTTACCTATGTGCCATATCTTGTCAATCCTAATAAGTGTTAATTAATATATACCAAGTTGGGGTTGCAAAGACTTCACACAGGTGTTCCTAGATCTGCACCAAGTATGGGATATGTAATCTCTATGTAGGTAGGATGGATGGAACACAGACTATGAAAACAAAGGATGGAAGGATTGGCATATAGTCTGTTCAATTTAAGAAACAGCCAGTGACGTCATATAATTGATCTGGTAAAAGGCTGGTTGTACAAATTTACGTAGCTGAGGATTTTTTTAGCGGCATCAACTACTATGGTCATTAGCCGCAGCCGTGGTGTTTTATATACCATTACGGTCTTTTAAGGTCATTACCGTTGTTCATTTTAATTATCTTTGATGATACCTACCGCTATTTAATTACCACGAAATATGAGTTAATTTGAATCATAAGTAAAAGCCAAAGACATGGCGTCACTGTCCTTTTCTTAAGATGAACCCGATGTATATTTCTGCTCAAAAATAAAGGTGTATATTTTTTATATCATTTTCCTTGAAGATTATCATATTATTAATTTAAGACTACGGTTTTTCTTATTACCACGGCCTTCCCCGTTATGAATAGAAAGTATTCGGTAGGTTAATTATACATCATTTTTGGGTTAATATTATTATAAATGTTTTCATATATACATATAAAGTGTACTTGAATGAAAGCAAATATTTCTTCGCCTGTGATTTTATTTTTATGCGTGGCCACTAAGTTCATACATGTACACTTCCATGATGTTTTGGATTATTATAAACATGTTCTGAAAAATAGCGTGTATTTGCAAGTCTATCTTATAGGCCAATAAAATTAAGTCGAATAAACTCGCTTTCTGGAATTAAGTCCCAGTAGGCTGGAAATCATCTTAATACTTTTATTATGTCCTAGATACGTGTAATCTGGAATTGCACCACCACAGGTGGTGAGCTTAACTTTTGGCAGCCCAAAAACTGTCAAATTTTTGCCCCTTTACTTGTTTTTTGCTTCTAGCTGGAAAATGATGCATCGGACGGAAAATTTCGTTGCATTCAATAATGAAGAGGAGTAAATTCTGCGTCACATAGTATTTCAGTGCAAACTTACTTTTTGCGGCTTTCCAAGACCACATATCTTGGAAAGAGATACTCCCATTAAAAATACATGAAATAAAAGTTGTAGAGAATAAAATTTCACGTTAAATAACACATTAGTTTTTAAATTTAGTTTCTAATTTGAAATTTGTCATTAACTCAGAATCGGTTTTTTAGATGTTTTGAGTCATTTGAAGTCATGTAAAGTAAAATCAAAATTTTGTAGCAACCTGATTAGGGATTATCAAGTTTATCACTGTGTTGTATCACGGTTAAATCTTTAATAAGTATTATTAATAAGAAGTAATAAGTAAATGAGTCATAGTTCTTATTAGTTTAGGTGCAATAAATTAACCATATCGGTTAAAGTTTATTGATGGAATATAAATGTAAACACGGTATAAATAAATAAACAGGACTTTATTTTACCTGAGGAGTAGCATCAAAAGCTGATAAATACCAACCAGGACCATATTTATTTATTTAGCGTATGGCTACATGGATTAATTGGCAATAAGTCTTAAACAATAAAATAAAATACAAATATTAAATTTAAAACAAACAAAAATATATAGTTTTTAGATTTTAAAAATTAAGACCATTTATCCAGTCAACTACAGACTTCGAGGCTTCGAAGAAATCCGACTGTTGTCCAGCATATGCGGTAATCGGGCATTCGGTGACAATATGCTGAACAGTCTGCCGGGGCTCTCCACAGTCACAGGACGGTGATTCGGATATCCCCCATTTAAAGAACGAGTCACGACAGATGCCATGCGACGTTCTGACTCGATTAAGGGTTTTCCATGTATGGCGACGCAATTCCATTCCTGGAAGGGTTAAAGTGGGGTCCATAGTGGGTGGAGCCTGTACCGGCTTCTGGACTTCCCAATTCCTCCTCCAGTGCTCATCAACTTGGAAGCCATCCCGCAAGAGCCGTTCTGCAAATGGTAATGGGGGATTTCTAGACTTCAACCTCCGAAGACCTGCATCATCTAGGTCAGTATGCAGTGGAAGTTGGGGATTGGATAGTATTTTGTTGTATTCCTTCACCAGTTTATCCTGTCTGCGGATATGAGGACGAGTGATATGGCACAGAACGGGCAGCCACGGTAGGGGGGTAGTTTTTAGACAGCCACTAATTATTCTCATTGTCTCATTCAGTTTGGTGTCAATCATTTTTGCATGAGGGCTGTTTAACCATACTGGAGCGCAGTATTCAGCAGTAGAATAAACAAGACTGAGAGCAGATATTCTGAGGGTGGTTGCGTTGGCCCCCCAAGTGGTACCGCACAATTTATGAATAATATTGTTTCTGGTGCTAAGCTTTGCTGCTATGTTTTCTAGATGTTTTCTAAATGACAATGTTCGGTCCATTGTTATCCCCAAGTATTTTGGGTGAGGATTGTAGCGCACTAAGTTGTTATTGAAGTATACCTCAGGTTCAGTTCTAGCTTGCTTGTTATTGAGGTGAAAGCATACCACTTCAGTTTTCATCATATTTGGAATCAGCCTCCAGTCTGCAAAATATCTTCCTATCACACTAAGGTCTTCCGATAAGATACTACTGCCTTCCTCTATTGTATTACTACGAGCGGCTAGAGCAATATCGTCGGCATACATGAACTTCTTTGAAGTGGTGTTGGGTATATCAGAAATGTATAGGTTGAATAAGACTGGAGCAAGAACTGAGCCCTGGGGTAAACCATTATTTAGGTGCCTCATTTTACTTCTACTGTCACCCGTTATTACTTGGAAGGGCCTATCGCAAAGCATGTTGTTTAATAGCGGCGTTATTCGGCCACACGGTACTACTTTCAGGAGTTTGAAAAGAAGGCCTTCCCTCCAAACTGTGTCGTATGCTGAAGTCAAGTCGACGTACACTACTGTAGTTTTCAGCCGTTTCTGAAACCCAGCCTCAATGTGGGTTGTTCGGCTGAGTACCTGATCCGTGCAGCTACGGTGTGGCCTAAAACTAGCCTGTTTAATGGGAATATGTTCCAGTATTGTTGGACCTATCCGATTTAGTATCATCCTTTCAAGAAGTTTATAACATGAACTCAGTAGGGATATAGGCCGATAGCTCTCAGGTAGATTCTTTGGTTTGTATGGTTTCAGCACTGCAATAACTTTTGATTTTTTAAGCTTCGTTGGTATGTTTCCTGTTTGTAAGATGTCACTGAAAAATTTGCTCAGCCACATTCTGGTATGTTTCCCAGAGTTTTTGAGAAACTCAGGGTGGATTCCATCAAATCCAGGGGCTTTGCCAGGCTTAGTGTTTTCCAAGGCGTTATTTACTTCTTCAACAGTGAATGGCGTGGAGTATACAGGGTGAGCTAATGTTGCTTGACGACGTTCTTTCAGTTGTTTCTTAACATCTTTACAGTGCTGTCTATTAGTTGGGACCTTAGAGAGCGCTACAACTCGTGCTGCGATTTGGTCAGCCGATACTTCATTATTTTGGCATGTGGGTGGGTTAGAGCTCCCTAGTTTCCTAAGAAGGCTCCAAGCTTTCCTACTTGACTTTTTGAAGTTCATGTTACTGGCTGCTTGTTCCCATTTTTTGCAGCGTTCTGCGTCTAGAGAGTGAAGGAGTTCATCAGCAATTTCAGAATCCTTAGGTTTTGTTTAAGCTACGCGTATAATTTAATTGATATACAAAATTATTCTTATTATAATTAGTTTAATAAAAGTTCATCTTGTATAAAACGTAACTATAACAGACACAGCAACTCATGCTTTTAGCACATTGTCTATGCTGTTTGAGATGTTAGTAAGCAGTATTTAGTCCAAAAGTATCGTATATTGAATTCAATGATCCTTGTCGTTCGCTCAACTTCTCAGCACTCGGCTGGATTGATACCGAGATTGAAGGAATGGCAAAAAAAGAAGGGGTTGTTGGTATCGCCGATTTTGAACAATTCTTAATGTTAACCTGAAATAACGAATTTACTACAATGTTATTTGTTTAATTTGATGTGACAGGATCTAAATTTATGTGTAAATAAATAATATTTTTCCGAATTTCAAAAGAATTGATTTGTTTGAAAATATAGGTGGTAATGTCCCTATTTAAATTTGTGGTGACCACATTCAAAAATACTTGGCTTATGTAATTATAGCACATAATATACATGGTGGGCCAATAGTGCATGGACGGAAGATTGTGGGCTTACTAAATAATATTTCTAAAATCTGTCACTTGATCATCGTAGGGACCCTTGAGGGCTATATCGTAAACATATTTTCACTTAAATTTTCTCGTTTATACAGGGTGATTCATATCAAACTTACTTTTTTAATGGAACTCCCTATATATTATTGCATATCTGGACTCCTTGGCGAATTCTAGTGTGTCTTTATCCAGATATATAAGGGGCTACAATTAGAATAAATCCTGAACGTTTTTGGTCAAAAAGTAAGGTGGCATCATGTAGAATTACTGCTATGCTTTTTCTATGCCTTCCATGATGCTTTTAATAGTATGAAAAATGTTGAAAGGGTTCAAAAAAGATCCTAAATTGAGATTGCGAAACATTATCTTTATTTACAGTTCTTAAAATATAGACACAATTGAAAAACGTTCAATAAAACATGCTTCATGATTAAAATACCGTTATCTATACCTACATCTAATACCTACAAAAATAATAAAGCTTAATAAAAAAACAAATAAATAGGAAAGGAACCTTTTTTAAACAATGAAGCTAATTCCCCACCAATATTTTGTGTATCATACATGGAACTTTAAACGAACCGTCTAGGTGCAAATCACCATTTTTGGTATAAGTAGGTATCAGAAAAAAATTGAATATCGCTGCGATTTTGAAACTTAGAAGGCCGTGACTTTGCGATACGACTAAGCATGAAATGCGTCACCTTAGGTCAGACGGCATAATTTGAATTCTTTTTGTACTTGGAGTAATCAGTAGATTAATTAAGGAAATTTCAATCACAGATAACTTGATTTTTTCAAATGCGAATGCCTATTTTGGGTTAAAGATTCAAATGTAAAATTTGATTGCCTTTCTAACGATATAGCATCCTTGATATCAATCTTTTTTGGTTTTCATTTTATTTCAAATTTTCAGTCAAATCGGTGTTTTTCAATTTTCCTGCGTGCAAGCAACTTAGCAGGCAATGAAAAATAAACAAAAGTCCGTTAATATGGAAAAAACCAACTAACTTAGTAGAAAGATGCAAACTAACTAGGGTACCGAGGTAAGAATATGAAAATGCCTTACAACCTATTAGCTCTAACCAGAAACAGTAGCGGTAACAAGAACGCTCATTTTTCAGAGCCTACTAGCTATTAGCCAATTTCCAAAGTCAGTAAAAAAATATTTAATCAAAGGAAAACTACTAGTGATTGTTGCTGGCAGTAGAATATCTATGTCTTCTGAATAAATTTTCACATTTAATGCCATAAAAAGGTAGCAATTTCCGTAAGTCAAAAGTAATGATACCTCTGACTGGAACCCTTCAAATTCTTCAGTAGGTACCTCTACTTATTAGCAAAATCGCGAAAAATGAAACTTGAATTGCGGTCTGTTTGAATAGCAAACATAATTTAGTTTGTAGAAAACTACATGAAATAAACACATTTACAACAGAGCGTAATTAAAAAATTCTAGCAATCATTTCAATAGATGTTCAGAATGCTCCAGTTAGAGATATCTTCACTTCTAACTCAGCTAGACGGAAATGACTAATTTTTGTATCCCATTAAAGGTGAAATTTTATTCTAAAGATGTTTGATTGTAAGCAAAAATCGCTGATAGTTTTCCTTTTGTTTCAAAATTTTTCGTTTTGGAAAGTTGTCAAGCTCTAGTAGACCTCAATAGCTAGTGGGCTGTGAAAAACAAACACATCTGTCATACTCCAACTTCTCATTGACATTAGATATCTTGCCGCTGTTGTATCCGATAAGAGCTGAAGTTTTATAAGGAATTATCATGATCTTGCCTCCCTGCCCTAATTTGTTTACATCTTTCTACTAAGTTAGTTCGTTTCTTCCATATTAACGGGCTTTTGTTTATTTTTCATGGCCTGCTAGGTTGCTTGCACGCAGGAAAATTGAAAAACGCCGATTTCACTGAAAATTTGAGATAAAATGAAAATCAAAAAATATTGATATTGAAAATCCTATATCGTTAGAATCTGCGATTGAAGTTTCCTTAATTAATCTACTGATTACTCCAAGTAAAAGAAGAAGAGCTAATAATGTTGTAAGGAATTTTCATAATCTTGGCTCGTTAATCTAGATAGTTTGCATTTTTCTATTAGGTTAGTTGGTTTCTTCTTGACTGAAAATTTGAAATAAAATGAAAACTAAACAAGATTGATGTCGAGAATGCTATATCGTTGGAATGGTAATCAAATTTTACATTTGATTCTTTAAACCAAAATAGGCATTCCCATTTGAAAAAATCAAGTTATCTGTGTTTGAAGTTTCCTTAATTACTCTACTGATTTCTCCAACTACAAAATGATTTCAAATTTAGATGCTTAGTCGTACCGCAAAGTCACGGCCTTCTAAGTTTTATAATCGCTGCAATATTCAATTTTTTTCTGATACCTACTTATACCAAAAATGGTGATTTGCGCCTAAACGGTTCGTTCAAAGTTCCATGTGTGATACATAAAGTCACACTAGAATTGACCAAGGAATCCAAATATGCAATAATATACAGGGGGTTCCATTCTAAAAAATGCAAGTTTGATATGAATCACCCTTTATGAACGTCAAAATTTAAGTGGAAATATTTTTACGTTATAACCCTCAAGGGTCCCTACTATGATCAAGTGACAGATTTTTAAAATATTTTAGTAAGCCCACAATCTTCCGTCCACGCAATATTGGCCCACCTTGTATATATTTATAATTTTATACTGTGTAAGGCTTTCGCGGCCATCGTCCAATGAATTTGTGGTTCTTGGGTTTTTAGGCCGGCGTCGTTTAGCGTTAAAGCTCGACGTTTCGCCACCACGAGTGGATGGCATCTTCAGAAGCTATTTCACTTCGGCGACTTTCAAAATACTGACTACTACAGTATTTTGAAAGTCGCCGAAGTGAAATAGCTTCTGAAGATGCCATCCACTCATGGTGGCGAAACGTCAAGCTTTAACGCTAAACGACGCCGGCCTAAAAACCCAAGAACCACAAATTCATTTATAATTTTAATTATTATTTAATTTTTTGCTGTGGCAAACCAATGTCAGCCCTGTTTTCTAACACCGACAGCAACAACAGCATGTGGAGCGGGTGTTATTCTTTATATTTTTAACGAGGGTAAGTTATTAGAACCGGCCCGTGATCGCAAATTTTACCGAAATCAATGTACAAGGTGTCATATCCAAGGTAAAATCTTCTCCTGACTCATTTTCTGAAAAGAAAATGCTATGTTATATTATTATATTTCCGAGTAACCCCCGCCACCTCCCCATTAAATCATAGATTTGCACCAAAAGCGGACTAAAAGATAGAGAACAAAAACCTCTTTATGACAGTAAAGATTGAAATTATTTGGATCATTTTTGTGACAGTTACTGCCATTTTAAGTTCGAAAATTTGCTACCTACTGTTTATAAATTTTTATACCGCCATTTTGAAAATTTTACGGCATGCGCGGTAGCGTTTTCGACATAAGAAAACATGCTCTTTATTGAGGTAGTATTATAATTTCACGTTATTGCATTATTTTTTGAGTTACCCCCACTCCCACCCCTTTTTATCATCGCAGCGGGGCCAAAAACTAGAATTTTGTTTCTAATGATAACCTTTTTATAATGACTTAGTTTGAAGAAAATCAGAAAACTGGTTTCCTGATGTCCGTCAGTACGTCCGCGATTTCATTCTCCAACGATTACTCAAAAACGCCTCAAGCGATTGCTCCCAAATTTAGTCAACTTGAATTAATAAAGGTCCTTTCAAGTTGAAATGGTTTTGGTGCCGATCGGACAATGTGGAAAAGGGTGGGGGGTGCAAAAAAATGTAATAAAAACATAAATTTGATAGCACCAGTTGAAAGAGAATGTGTCTTTATGTCTAAAATGATATATCACATGTTATTTTTCTCTGAAATGGAGGCAAGAAAATTAAATAAATTGAAATACTCAAATGTATGTACAACAACCACTTGAGTGGGGGAAGTAGGAACGAGATCTACCTCGTTGAACGTCCCCATTTTTTGCTCCTGACTTACCTTACCTTCTTGAGCAGCATTGGCCAACTCCATATGCTTTTCAGTGCCCATATTCATGATAGCAGTGGAGAACAATTCATCCCTCACAAAGTATTTTATAGTTGAACCCGGTGAGACCTGCATCATGATCCTGGTCCCATAGCTAGGTATTTTGAGGTTGTGCATGTTGTCTATAAGGGACAACTGCTTTATGGATGCATGGGCCAAAGCTTGCATGGTCGCCACCTTTCGTTGACCGTCAAAGGTGGAAAGCTCTTTTTTGTCCACATTGAAGCTCGGGTGATCTCTGAGTGCTCTGTATACTTCAAACTGTAACAAAGTGCCATGCAATTCAGAAATCTGAGCTAACCAGAAAATCTAGATTGAAGATTGCTTTCGACTGTTGCTAGGGGATTTAAATAAACGTTCAAGTACTGTCACTCTTCACTGATACTTCATCAAGACATCAGAGACATCAGATGTCTTTGAGTCTCGACAATGCCATACTTTGATTATGACAAAATTCAGATACAAGTGGAAAGGTAGATGCACATATTTAATTACGCTATAACTTGAAAACACATGAGAATAGTATAGAAACGTATGAGTTTTTTTACATCATTTTTACGCGTATAATACGATTGTGACATCTTCCCGAAAGTCTGGAAAACAGCTTGCATCCAGCCGGTGCCAAAAAGGAATCCAAAGCTGATCCATCTAACTACAGAAATATAGCTCTGCTATCTGTGATTAGTAAAGTGTTGGACAAATGCGTCAACCAGAGCTCTTGAAATACCTAGAGTTCCATCACTTAATCAACGACAGACAGTATGGATTCCAACATCAAAGATCAACTGGGGATCTCCTAGCTTACATCACACATCTGTGGAGCAAGCTCATCCATTCGTTTGGCGAGGCTCACGTCATTGCTTTCGATTTTAAAAGGCATTCGATCAACTGTGGCATGCGGCTCTCCTAAACAAGCTTCCCCCTACAGCCTCCCCGCTATGCTTTGCTGTTGGCTCGCAGACTTCCTCTCAGATCGGAAAATCTCTGTCGTGGTAGACGGCTTTTCCTCTTCCTTCCATAACATCAACGCTGCGCCACATCAATGATCAACTCTCCAGCACTACAAACCCAATCCACAGTTTTGCGGATGACAGTACTTTGCATGCAGGCATCATGAGCAGTAGACCGATCTCTGTGGTCGAACTGGAACGCAGAAGACCGGCAGCAGCTGCTTCACTTTCAAAGGATCTGAAGACCAATACTGCTGGGGGCTCAGTAATGTGGTAAAATTTAATGCTTCCAATACCCAGTACTGCACGCTAACAAGAAGTGCTCAGGCCAGCACCTAGTTCTTATGAACAATCAGGCTCTGCCAAGGGGTGACTCGTTCAAGCTCTTATGAGTCAACATAACAGAAAATCTGGCACGAACACGTTGCGTCAATTGCAACATCTGCTGGTAAAAAGCTTGAGTACCTATTCAGGACCAGAAAGTACTTCTCACCATCTAATCTACTCACACTGTATAAAACCCAGATAAGACCCGCCCTAGAGTATTTCTCTCATGTCTGGGGAGCCGCCGCTCCTACTACCCTGTCTATCTATAGATGCCGTCCAGAGAAGGACAATTCACCTAATCGGTGACTCGGCCTAACGCGCCACCTCTAGCCACTTTCTTACCAGCGTGTGGTTGGTGAACTCTCACTCTTCTACCGATATTCAAACGGAGCCTGCTCATCTGAGCTATCCCCTATAGTTCCACCGCTCGCTGATCCTATCAGATGCACCCGCGCGACTGCTGCATCTCATCCTATGGCGGTCATTCTTCATCCATCAAGAAACGAGCGGTATGTCCGCACATTCATTCCCAGGATGTCCAAGGCTTGGAATGGACTGCCAGGAGAAGTATTTATTGGGCCTGCGGGTGTTGGCCCATTCAAGTCCCGCATTAACAAACTTCCCCTAACATAACCTTTTCACAGCAGCCGCGGTACTTTGGTATTCAGGCTCTGCTTACGCGGTCTGCTAAGTTATATAAAAGAGTGACAAAAAAATTGACTTTTTAAAAGTGACCATATGGAGATGAGTATTTATGCTACAGAGGTGACATCTGCCTATAAATGCGTTTATTTCGTTTTCTTACAAATAAATGGCATTATATTAAAAGCAAGTCACAGTAAAAAGGTTATACCCATACGTAGAACTAAAACAAATCTAAAGTTTTTTTCAAAAACTGGGAAGTGTACAACATCGCAATAATAGGTACATAGATACAAATTCACAGTTCTTTGTACTAAACAACAATTTATACTTCAAGTATATTCGTGACCTCAGAAGTGATTTTGTAAAACAGATCTGAGATATCATCATTTAAAGCGAGGCCAATATATTCTATGTTAGGGACCCAAAAAAAAAAAAAAACGTTTTTTGTGTGGATAAAATAGCCCTACGTAAAGCTTGTTAAACTTGTTCTTGTTAAAGGGGTGATACACATACGAGCAAGTACGCGTACTTATGGCTCGACGACCTTTTTCGCCTGTGTGTCACCGTAAGTACGCATACTTTAAAACCGTCGAGCAAACCGCCGGCGATCCAACTGGTTTGAAATCTTGCTCGTAGCTTGTCTCGGCTCGTACTGCGAGCCGCGAGCCACCACCTACTGTGCCACCACTTTGTTTCGGCAGGCTATCGATGCGCAACGCTTTTTGTGTTTGGCGTTTGTTAAAAGTTTTGTTTATTTAGGAAAATTATCAAAATGAGTGATTTTAGCTTCACGTGTGTCACCGCGTCGAGCTGAGTAAGTTCGCGAACTTAAAAACCGCCACCCACGGTTTGACCACGAAACATCTTTTTAACATTGAAGAATCAATTTTATTTCAACAAATATAATCACTGAACATTTTGCTACAACATACTATTTATTACATTTATTTATCATATGATAGCTTTATAGAGTAACTGCGCCGGTTAGCCGACAGCACCCGGTTTCCGACCACATTTGACAAAGATATGAAATAAGAATACCAGTGCACTTTAAGTATCTTTGATTACATCATTGCATAAATCCACTGCTCAACAACACTTTTGAGAAGTGACATTCACTATTGCAGTTAAAAACTAAACTAGAATGTTAGCTTGAATATGGCCGGTTTTACACCTGTGGCTAAAATTTAAAAAGTTCTGTGAACAGTGTAGTGAACTCCCTTCAAGGGAATAGTATGTAACTGGAAATATATCACAGCAACAATATTCCTATGCATTAGGGGCATTATGTTAATATTTTTCCAGGTTTGTAATGCAAAAAACACCAAAAATATCATTTTCAATTAATAAACTTAGGTGGTCGGTTAATGGGATCATAAAATTACAGTTCGGCCGGTTTCCGTCGGGATGGTAGGAACTTGTATTTGGTCTCTTTCTAGCAATATTTAATGATGATTCAGCTATCTTTTTCTAAAACGCTGCTGAAATCTGTAGGTTGCCAAGGCTGAAATACAGGGTGTCCCACGACGATTAGGACAAGCAATATATCGGAACTGGGCAGTAGAAGTGAATTATAATTTTGTGGGTTTAAATTGAAGCAAATACAGTATCTTTCCTTATTACTGTGTCACCCAATGAGGTATTTGTTTTTGGTCACGTGCCGTTCGATTCAAAATTTTTAATGGGACGCCCTGTATATTTGTGACTTTTTGTGTTCCTCCCGATAAAACAATTCCAATAAACTAGCACACTTGGGGTCTAAAGTGATTAATTCAAGAGCTACAGGTACTTAAAGGATTGTACCACTACCATTGATCATAACCTGTACCCCTACAGTTAAATTACTTTGGTAGGAAGTCGACGAGTTTTGTCTATGTTTCTAGTGTTTCATAATGGTTGACTCAGTCAATCTGATTCAGCGAAACTAAATCGTGAGAACCTGCCTTTATGTATGCACCACTGGCACAGTAAATGGATAAAACATTCAGGCTAGAGAAGACAACATAACTGAAATAGGTGCAACGGAAGGAAGCTCCAATAAATTAAAAATAAATTCATACGATTCTATCGCGTAGGTATATCCCTTTGAAGTCCTGTCTTGAGAGCTGCACTAAATGGTTTCATTTATGCTGCACTGAACTTATTGAAGAAGCAGCCAAAAAGATTACAACTGTTTCACATGTTGATCAGTAAAGGCGGGTTCTCACGATTTAGTTTTTGCTGAATCAGTTTGACTGAACAGATAATGAACGTGAGAATATCTTTTCATTAAAACTGATCAGTGGGCTTGTACTTTTAGTCAAAGTGAAAGCCGCCAGTCCTACTTTTCATTCATTTTGATTGAAGCAGTATTGAACAATGAAGACAAACGTCAAACTGACGTGTGCGAGAATCTTTTCTGTCATCATGAGAGTCATCAGCCTAGATAAGGTATGCTGAGTCATCAGTTTTACCACTAGGTCATGAATACGTCGTTTTCATGAATGCTGTACCAGTTAAAATGATTCATTAGAACTGAACAGTGAGAACAAATGTCGCTTTCATTAATGTTGAATCAGTTTGACCGATTCAGTGATACTGAACAAATAATGGATGTAAGAACACCTTTTCATTAAAACAGATCAGTGGGTTTGTACTTTCAGTCAAAGTTAAAGCCAGTCCTACTTTTCATTCATTTTGACTGAAGACGAGTTCTCACGATCCAGTTTCGCTGGATCAGTTTGACTAATTCATTGATACTGAACAGATAATGAACTTGACCACACCTTTTCATTAAAACTGACCAGTGGGTATGTACTTTCAGTCGTATGAAAGCCAGTCCTACTTATCATTCATTCTGACTGAAGACGAGTTCTCACTTTTCATTCATTTTGACTGAAGACGAGTTCTCACGATTCAGTTTCGCTGGATCAGTTTGACTGATTCAGTGATACTGAACAGATAATGAACTTGACAACACCTTTTCATTAAAACTGACCAGTGGGTATATACTTTCAGTCATATGAAAGCCAGTCCTACTTATCATTCATTTTGACTGAAGACAAGTTCTCATAATTAAGTTTCGCTGGATCAGTTTGACTGATTCAGTGGTACTGAACAGATAGAGAATGTGAGAACACCTTTTCATTAAAACTGATCAGTGGGTTTGTACTTTCAGTCAAAGTGAAAGCCAGTCCTAATTTTCATTCATTTTGACTGAATCTGTATTGAAAAAAGAATACAAACGTCAAACTGACTTGTGAGATTCTTTTCTGTCATCATGAGAGACATCAGTTTTAGCATGTCAAGGTTATGAAAATGTTTCATTAAAACTGAATAGCGAGTACAAACATCGTTTTAATTAATGCTGAATCAGTCAAACTGATTCAACGAAACTGAACAGTCAAAACCCACCTTAAGAAATAATACTTACTTAGTATGTAGGTAGGTCAGACTTAAGTTAACAATTGCAGTAAATGTATATGTAGACAGATATGACAATTGTATAATTATTACACCAAAGTACATAATATGTTTTGCGTTTTTTTCTAAATAAAAACGTCATTATTAATAAAAATCTATTCTGTTCGAAATGCGACATGACAGTCAAAGACTGGAATGTTGCCAGTTGGGCTTTGAAAATGAGCATTTGAGAATGGGAAAAACAGCTTTTTTTGACCAAACACATGTATATTAAAGTTTAATTAAGACATTTCGTATGCCAGACTTGTGCATTGTTGAAAATAAAACTATTGTAATCTGGTTGAAAACCCACACAGTCACTGTATAATACTAATCTAAATGTCATAATTTCATGTATCTGCATGTATCTAGTTGAAACACTTTTCAGATAAAGCACAGTTTTAGCAAATCAGAGCTATCAATGATAATATCTTCTAAAAGTAAATAAAACACTACTGTTTATTTATTACCCACTATACACTACGTCAAGTGAATTTATTCAAAAATAAAACCAATAAGAAATAAATAAAGCATTAAACTGTACCTGGTATTTAACAATATCTTCTGTTTCCACAAATACCTTCAATTTTTTCCAAGCAAAAGTGGCTCTTTTCCTATAAAAGTCCAAAGGACCTGATTTAAAATCTGGTATAAAATTGGACATCTTTGTGTTCACTTGCACCTGTACATAAAGTGATGTAAAAGTAGATTGTTGTTGAAAAGTAGTGTCTCTAAAAATTAAACATGTACTGTGGACTCATGGACTGTACAGATAATAGTTTTTTTGTTTAGTGGTTTTTTGTGGTGGTGTTAAAGGTTGAAGCCTAGCATCACTTTGCTATTCTGCATTCGGTGAAACTCATTGCTTGCAGAAATCTTGATTACAATAGGCAATCAGAATAATTTATATTCATGGACGATGCATGGGCTACCCATAAAATAGAGGTATTTGTACGAGTATCACTTGCATTTGCATTGTTCATCAGCATTGTGTGAGTGTATCGTGATCAGCATCAAAGATATCAAAGATCAAATTTTCGTCGGTGGTCGGTGTCATCCACAGAATAAGTAGGGTTAGAAACACAGCATAAGTATAAGTAAACAACAATGAAGTGCAAGTGTCATATCACAGCATAGCATAGTAAACAAACCAGCACAATAACTCAAGTTGGCGGAAATTACACGCGCATCCCCACTTTTGGATTATTTTTTGTAGGGATGATAACGGTACTTCGATACTTGTACTTCTGCACTAATATCGACGATTTTTGTCTTAGATACTTTTTGAGCGATTCCAGGCTGGTATCGATACTTTTGTAGGTGTATCGGTATATAATTATTGAGGAGTGTAATCAATTGCACAAAATTCTCTGTACGAACCAAACGCGCCTATGAGGCTAAAAAATATCGAGTTGGTACCGGTATCGATATTTTCATTTTTCGTAATTTGCCTTTTTTCATATGGATATCGAACGATTCACTCTACTCTAGGATATATTGACAATATTGACATAATAGTTAATGCGCTGTCCCTTCCGACTATTTTGGCAACTTCAATTATGATGGACTCTTTGGCATGGAACGTCGTTGTGTCAAACTAACTTTGTACCAAGGTGGAAGGTGCCATACACAAGGGCTGTTCCAAATTACGATTCTATCACCGTCCCAGAACTATTTTCATCATGCCTCGCCCATTTTATAGTTCTAAAAACGGTGATTGGTTGGGCCGCCAGCGTACCAACCAATCGTCGATTCTAGAATCACAAAATGGGCGGGGCATGATAAAGACAGTTCTGGGACGATGATAGAAACGTAATTTGGAACAGCCCTTATACCACAGCATAAGTAAACAACCAGCCATGGCCGACTCTACTCACTAGGCCGGAGCATTGAAATATGGCGAGAATGAATAGTCGGCCGAGCTTTTATTTGTCTTTAAGTCATTAGTGGAATCTTCTAAAGTAAAAAATAAGATTGGAAGGTGATACTTAATGTTTTTCTAATTATTTACCTGCACAAACGAAACTATAAATATAAGAAGATGCCTGCAAAGTGTGTAGTACCAGGTTGCACTAGCAATTGTGCTTCCAATAAAGGACATACTTAACATAACCTTCCAGAGTGAAAAAGAAGATTGGGAGGTGATTTTTAATGTGTTTATAATTATTTACCTGCACAAACGAAACTATAAAGATAAAAATATGCCTGCAAAGTGTGTAGTACCAGGTTGCACTAGGAATTGTGCTTCCAATAAAGAACATATTAGGGTGTTCAATTTTCCTCAAGACGAGCATTTCAAACAGAAGTGGGTGAAAGGTATTCCTCGTAAGGGCTGGTTATATCTATAAGAATAAAGACAATAATTTACAAACATTTCCAAGGATAAGACCTATTTTAAAGCACAATGTGGTACCTACAATGTTGTCTGGACCTCCGAAATATCACAGAAAAATACAGTTCTAATAGAACACATCTGGGCACACCTACGAAAAGATTGGATAGTGCAGGGGAATCAAGACCAGCAAGAATGGCTTCAAAGTGACCTAATAGTGAATTTTTCTAGCTTAAGTGAAAATTTACAAAGTAAATTGAGTGTTCATTTAAGTGGAATTGAAAGTGGCAGCAGGAAACAGGTTACGTTTATTTTTATTTTGTAGTGTTTGATTACGATGAACCAGACATCAGATGTAAGTGGTATTAGTATCAATGAATATAGACATTCCTTTAAATCAGTAAATCATAATTTGTTAGTGATTTGAGTTAGATTTTCCCACTGCCATTAAGAATATCCTGTTGGTCTCAAGACGAGTATTTCAAACAGAAGTGGGTGAAAGGTATTCCTCGTAAGGGCTGGTTATATCTGTAAGAATAAAGACAATAATTTACAAACATTTCCAAGGATAAGACCTATTTTAAAGCACAATGTGGTACCTACAATGTTGTCTGGACCTCCGAAATATCACAGAAAAATACAGTTCTAATAGAACACATCTGGGCACACCTACGAAAAGATTGGATAGTGAAGGGGAATCAAGACCAGCAAGAATGGCTTCAAAGTGACCTAATAGTGAATTTTTCTAGCTTAAGTGAAAATTTACAAAGTAAATTGAGTGTTCATTTAAGTGGTATTGAAAGTGGCAGCAGGAAACAGGTTACGTTTATTTTTATTTTGTAGTGTTTGATTACGATGAACCAGACATCAGATGTAAGTGGTATTAGTATCAATGAATATAGACATTCCTTTAAATCAGTAAATCATAATTTGTTAGTGATTTGAGTTAGATTTTCCCACTGCCATTAAGAATATCCTGTTGGTCTCAAATAGAAAATATTTTGGCGCACTATTTTCAAATAGGTTTTCTGTTGATTTAATGTTAAGTTTACAATTTTGTGAGAGAGGATAAGTTGCCAATTTTACTACCATCCTAAATATTCCTCAAAACTTTGCAGTTCTTTAAAAATTGCACCTGACAGAAAATATGCCTTACATTAAAACTGTTGCAGAGGGTTTATTTATTATTCTCGGAGAAGTACATTGTTTTACAAATTGATCAAATATCAGCCTGTTCTTGTTATTACAAAAATTATAGGTAGAACATGAAGGACAAAATTATTTGATAGGTATATTAAAGAGATACAGCTTATAGTTGGTAGGCATAACCCTCCCATCAGAGTATACAGCTCAAATTACAGTCCTTATTCACAATAGGTATTGTTAAAATTTTGATTTCAGGCCAATAGGTATAAAAGTAAGTTTTTGGGCAATTGCACAAAGCAGTTTTAATGAAAATTGCAAAAGAATACATCAATATACATATAGATGAGTTTGTTTTAGACACATTTGTTCATGTAATCAACCCCAAACTGATGAAATTCTGCTTGAATTAATGTTGTTAATGTAGCAAATATTTTTATTAATAATTACACTGAAACAGTTCAAGACAAAATACAGACTGACAACACTAAAAAGAGGAAATCTAATGGAAATAACAAATGTGTAACAGAAGGGAAAATCTCTAAATCTAAATACATGTACATTTTTGTACTGTTACTACTGGCATTTTTCATCATTCTTATTTTTTCAAAAAGTATTTTTCTTAATTTATCAACAAAGATGATCTTAATACATATAAAATGTAATAATTATTATTCTGAAACTATAAAAGAATTTACGGTAACCGGACCACTATTTGACAGCTAAGCCACGTTGCCACATCTAAGGCTCCGGCCTAGTGTAGAGTCGGCCATGACCAGCACAATTATCTCTGAGGATTTCCTATAGGGCTGTTCCAAATTACGGTTCTATCACCGTTCCAGAACTGTTTTCATCACGCTCCGCCCATTTTACAGTTCTAAAAACGGTGATTGGTTGGTTCGCCAGCGTACCAACCAATCATTGATGGGCGTGATGCAAACAGCTCTAGAACAGTGATAGAACCGTAATTTGGAACAGCCCTAATATAAAAATGGTTACCTCAAAATTTGACTTTGGGATGATTTTACGGCTGTGAAGTTTGGGTAGAGATGCGAAAATGAAAATATCGATACCGATACCAACTCGATATTTTTTAGTCAAATAGGCGCGTCTGGTTCGTACAGAGAATGATTACACCCCTCAATAATTATATAATTATTTTCGATACCGATACCCCTACAAAAGTATCGATACCAGCTTGGAATCGCCTAAAAAGTATCCAAGATAAAAATACTCGATATTAGTGCAGAAGTACAAGTATCGAAATATCGTTAGCATCCCTGCAAAAAAATCATCCAAAAGTGGGGACGCGCGTGTAATTGCCGCCAATCTGAGTTATTGTGCTGGTTGTTTACTATGCTGTGGTATAACTGTGAAACTGTGCACCACACTGTGCACTGTGCTCATAAAGACTTTTTTGCGAGATCTCGGTGTAAAATGAACCGGGTATGGCCAGGTGACAAACGGGTTCCCTCTCCACGGCAGTTCTAGTTCCCGCAAGGGAACCGCCTTCCCCAGTACCTCACCTATGTCTGGCGGGTAGGAATTCAGTTCCCGGTATCACGTGACCTTAGGCCTTTACGGAAACACTGATCTGGATCCGGATAGATCAGTTATACGTCAAACAGCTGTCAAGTGGGATTTATGATTCCATGAATTTAACGGACATCGAACAACGAAAAAGTTGGTTTAATAATAAAAAACAGATGGTAAAGTAAAGGAGCTACCGATCTGAATCATCCGAGATCGCAATCACTTACTGTACAAGAGTGAACTACCCTATTTCTGGCCGATCCCAGATCACTTTCCGAACGTCAGGATCAGTGATCCAACTGATCGGGTTAACCCGATCACAGTTTCCGTAAAGACCTCTTGTCATATTCGAAAGACGTCACATCCGTCTTCCCCTATCCCCGTTTGACACGAAAATTTCCAGTTCTGTACCCGGTAGTACACAGTGTTGGACCGAGATCTCGCGAAAAAATGCTTATAATTACATTTGACCTGACACCTGACATTGTGCCTGACATAACGACATAACTTTGTGAACATAACCTCAGTAACTCACAATTTTTGAATCTTTACGAGTTTTACGACGTTTACGACCGTTATTTGAGACCACTTGGTTCCCTTGATTTTTTTACTTGACTTGTTTAGAGTGACTATTGAAGATTTATTTTTAATGGATAATATCAAGATGAAAGATATATTTGGTACATTTGGTTTTTATTCACAAAAACATTGTTTGCTGATATATTTTATTTACAGAGATAGATCGTGAAAGCGGTCGACTCATCCCACTTCCCATAAAATGGAGTAACACAGAAAAAAAGAGTGGTAAGTGCTTATCTTAGTATGCTAACATATAACATAACTAGAAAGGCTTGTATACTTTGCTATCTAATTAGTCCGCTGTTCTTTTTCATTAAAATTATTTTTTGTAGACTACAATTGTCTCTTAATTTTGGGTATAAATTTGGGCCACTTATCCAGTTTGAAAACTAATTTATCTGTGTGGTTTTACTTATTCTTCAAACCTTATATGTGTCTTAGCAATTCTATTGACTATTATCTGTTCTAGGGGAAAAGGCAACAACAAAACCAAAACAGGTTTTTGATTTGAAGCCCCTACGTCTGACAGCTGCAGATTTTGAAGGTATGGTCTATGACTTTACTATACAAACCTTTAGTAGTATAAATACATAATTTTGCATTCTCTGTTCTCAGTGTAATATTTTTTTTTTGGAATTATAGGTTAAAAGCTACTAGAAGCTTATTATAGAGCAGTTGCATGATTGATGACACAGTGAATCTTTGCTGAAGTTTGCAGGCATGAGCATTTCTCAAAGTAACAAAAACAACATAGTTATTATATATGATTATATATGAAATTTTGATGAAAATTTATTGCAAATGAATGTGGTTTTATCACTTTTATCCATCGGCAATTAGAGTTTCATGGTTCAGAGACATTATCACAGAATTAGGGTGACCATCCGACCGGAAAATCCAGGACATGTCCATAAATGTTAAATTTCGTGTCTGGGCGGAATTACAAAAATTGGTAAAATGTCCGGAATTTAAGCCGCATCTGAAAATAGTTGGTACAACATACAGTAAAATGAACAAATACGGCTAATGGGCAGGCAAATCATCACAAAAATCGGTAACATCTCCCCCCCCAATTGACAATAGTTGGCACAACATACAGCAAAATAAAGGAGCATAGTCAACAGAAAGGCAAAAAAAGGCACTACAATCGCTTGATGGCCCCTAACACAGGATATGCTCCAGAACAATCATGAAACATTCTCACTTTTGGTGGAATTGGAACTGAGCAAATGGAACCTCCAAAAATAACAAATAAATAAACAACAAATAAACTAATAAATACATAGGTAAATATAAAGTAAATAAATAGATTCACTCAGCTAAGTGGTGTACAAGTGTTAATGTGTGACAAGTTGCTCTGAGAAAAACTTTTTTAACATTTTTCAACATCTTGTTATGAATCTTATTGAAATTAAAATCCTGATGATTTAACAATCAGAGGGATGTCAATGTGGCTGTACTAATCGCTTTTACAATTGTTTAATTTGTTTTGATTACCAATGAAGAGGAAATTTATCATATATAAAAATAAGGAATTCCAGGTATCTTCTATACATTCACCACAAGGTACCAGCAGCATATTTACTCTTAACAAGTTGGAACACTCAATAGGCTCATCAGAACATTTTACCATGGTGGACATGGAAAATCAATTTAAATGCTGTAAGAACCAACTCATAAGCGCAGTATGCAAGGCGAAACTTCACTGATGGAGGACAAAGCACCATATTTTGCTCAGAAAAATGTGACAAGAAAAAAAAGTATGAGGAAGACAGAATCATCAGTCTACACAGCACATAAAGAAAACTTTTTGATGCTAGAAAAAATAAAATTAGAGATGCAAGATATATATGAACAAGAAATAGAAATGTAATCAAAACATGTATAAAGAAGTATGAGCATATAAAGACTACAAAGAAGAAGTATGGATGTTGACGAAGCTACAGATACGGAACAGGAGCAGCTGCTAAAAATCATTGAATAGAGTAATACAATCAACAAACTTAACAATCAGGTAGGTAACCTAAAAGTTGAAAATAATATACTCACTGACAAACTAGCTGATTAAGAAAGTGAATCAAAGGAACTAGCTAGGATTATGGAGCAAGAACTATTAAAAAACAACATGCTTGTATCAATATAAGTATTGAATCAAGAAAATATGAATC
Source organism: Callosobruchus maculatus (assembly GCA_951848785.1). Classification (NCBI taxonomy): domain Eukaryota; kingdom Metazoa; phylum Arthropoda; class Insecta; order Coleoptera; family Chrysomelidae; genus Callosobruchus; species Callosobruchus maculatus. Next base: position 14,316,974 of record CATOUR010000100.1, read on the forward strand.
CTGAAGAACTAAAAAAGTTAAGGAAAGAACTCCAACAGAGTTGATAAAAATGCAATGAATACTTCCAACAAACTGGCTACCTCGAACAGTCATACTTCAGTGAAATTTCTCTGGTAGGTATTTTGATGTGACTAAGCTGCCCAGATGGAAGCACAGCTCAACAGAATCAAAATATGTAGATGCAGACCTTGATTTACCTGATGAATTCTTTGACAAATCCCATTGGCCTGCTATTCTAGTGGAAAGGCACACATTTTTTCGAAGTCACCCTAATAATAAGATAAGTACTACAGTTATAGAATAGTCCATATTAATATCCAGGGTATGAGTAATAAAGCCAGCCAAATTGAGGTATAGCTGAAATGATATGATATGATATTCACTTTGTAGCATTATTGGAGCATCATGTGACTTGTGACAATTTGGGAAACCAGAACCTAATTGTTTATGTGATAGTATCTCATATTAATTACATAAAAACAGTGGCTCGGTGATATTCTGCGAACGAAGATTAAACTGCAAAAATTTAAGCAAGCTCAAAAAACCTATCAATCAAAGCCAACATATGAAGCACGATTTCTGTAAAAATCGCTATCATTAAAATATATCAAGCTACTAGCCGGGATTTGAAGATATTCTTTATATATTATGTGCTGTTATATCATGTGATCTTAATATTGACCTCATGAAAAATGTTCTGGACTCATTCAATCCTAAAATCAAAACTAATGAGCCAACTTGTGTATTCCTAATACCAAAATGAACATGTAAGTTCAACAGCAATTGACTACATAACAATCGGTTGGTTGCCCTGATGATCTAACTAATTGCAGAATCATTAATCCAGCACTGTGTGATCATTCTGGACATTTACTGGAGCTTACATGTACCACTCAAAGTAGCGAAAAAACAATTACGAAGTGTTCAAGAAAACAGTTTACTGAAAATGGTATATATTACTCCAAATACCTTGTTTCACAAATTTAATAGGCATTGATGGACAATAATAATATGCATTCAGGTTTTTCATCGAATCAGTCACACGGTGTCTTAATATTAGCTGTACAATGAAGCCATAACTAGGACTACATCTCAGTGTGATAATGTTCACAAAGACAGGGACATAGGCGTAGTTAGGTGGGGGCTCGGGGGGGCTTAGTCCCCCCAAGAATGAAATTAGCCCCCCAAAAATCCTAAAATAATTCGTTCTGTTGAATCTTTGTATTTAGGGTGGGAACTTGAACCCCCAGATCCAGGGACTTAACCCCCCCCCAGATTTAGGGACTTAACTACGCCTATGGACAGGGATTGGATAAATGATGATATAGTAAGGGATTATGTAAAAAATTTATATTGTCTGCTGAAAAACTTTCCTTGTGACAAAACAAAAGAAGTTTACCATCGAGAAACACATTGCTACAAAAACAATATTGTGAGTGCTAAGAAACAATATTATGCTGATAAAATCAGAGAAGCTCAGAATAAATTGAAAGAAATTTGGATTTTAGCAAATAAAGAAATTGATAAAACAAAACAAAAATACTCTAAAAAGATCTGTTCAAATTTGAATGGCACCAAATTGAACATCAAACTGTAATAGCAAATACTTTGGCAAATTTCTTTTCTACCGCAGTCTCTGAGCAAGCTAAGGCATGGTTTGGTCGAAATTTAACATTGCCTTGTACAACCTATGTACAAAATCCTAAATCTTTGTTTATCCACCCATCAGCAGTGCAAGACATAATTTGTCTTATCAGGTAAGGTAAAAGCAAAAGTTCTTACGGAATGTATTAGCCGAGATACAGGATATAATCGCTGATCAGATGATATTATTTATATTGAATAAATAAATCAGTTGAAGAAGACTGCTACCCTGACATTATGAAGTTAGGTGTTGTAGTACCTGTGCACAAAAAACAGGCGATACGAAACTACTAAAAAAACTATCGTCAAATTTCTCTCATTAGCAATATAGCAAAGGGACTGGAAAGATATGTCTACTATAATATTACATCATTTATAAATTGTGGAGATGGCAACATGTCATTATCTAGAATATATCTATAACCGCTTGAATATGGGTGAGAACGTTGTCTCCTTGCAGTTTACTTTAACAAAAGCATGTGATTTGAACAGTAAGTTTCATCTTGAAAATAAACTAGTTATACAAGGAGTAACATTAAAATTGTGTACTTCCTCTTTGTGGAATACCGGAAGATACAAGTTAAGTTGAGATATGCCCAGTCCATTATTAGTGACATATCCCTTGGAGCCCTCAGGGCTCTGTCACGGCGCTCTGTCTTGGGGGCCTATGCTGTTTTTCTTGTACATCAATAATATGCCCTTAACATATCAAGAGGAATGTCACCATGGTTGTAGATGACGAAACGAAACATTACAGTATGTGACCAAAATCCCAAGGAACTCCAGGAAAATGTGGTCATTGTGATGGATGAGTTTAGCGGCTGGTGTCAGCATAACAGGCTGATTTTTGACGAAAATAAAACGTGTTATCAAGGCCGTACTTAGGGGTGTGCACGTTGTGCAAGCATAAAGGTGGCCAAACAAAGGGGCCAGGACAAGTAAAATTTACTTTTTGATTAGAAAAATTAAATTAATTCCATTTTATTCAAAAATTTCAAAATGTAACAAACCTACGGGAATTAGGTTTCAAACATGAAACATAAAACCTCAATGGCGAGTCTATTCTATACTTCAGTAATTCTTACCGACCGTTTGTTTTTTGAGTTGCGAGTCGCTGAATTCACAGACATATAGGGGTAACTATTTCCGTTTCTTGAAAAAGCCGTCACAAGGCGGCCGCCACGTGGCGGGTCGTTTAATGTGTTCGGCGAATATGTTTGTTATGTTGCAATAGGGAGTAAATAAAATAGCGGCTTGCAAATTTGGGTATAAAATAAAAAGAAAATCAGATCTGTGGTAATTTAGATCACAACCAACTTTTAGTCGAATAAGCAAGTACAAAAGCTAGAGAAATATTTCTCAAGTAAAAACGAATATTTTCTTTGTTTCATTTTATTTGTTTTCTAGTTATATTTGTTATTAAAATAAATGAGTGTAATATTAATATATTCTATCATGCTTTATGTTGTATGCTGTTTTGTTTAATATGTTACATTACGTTTTGTTACAAGTTACAGTGTGACTTGTTATATGTAGGATTAAAATATAAATCTTTTTCGATAAATAACGTTTTGGTAAAAAAAATGAAGTCAAGTCAGTACCTCACACACATTGCCAGTTTATTATTTTCCCATAGCATGAAGTGTATTATGCCGCTACATCTTTCTTTTACAGGTCAATGGGTAGCCTATTACGAATACAACAACATTTTCAGTTTAATCTACTACTCCATTTCACCCGTACTCAAAAAAGTAGAAAATGATCAGGAAGCCCTAAAACGCATAAAAAAGAAGTTGAGATGTTTTTATATTTTTAGCTTTCTTATTATGGTAGTAAAACTTCATTGAAATCAATTCAAAACCTTTCACGTTACACACATTAGAAAATTCTAAGTCCCTTGGTTTCTGTAATAAATAGGGCAGGCAATATTCGGATCAACCTAAAAAAGTGTATTTTGCCGTTAGGTCTTTCTTTCACGCGTCAATGGACAGCCTATTATGAATACAACAAATTTTTTAGGTTTACAACCCCCACCCTCCAACTACATCAATTTCACCTCCACCAAAATATTATAGCAGCATTACTTACTACGACCCCCCACAGCATATCGCTACCCAAATTTCATCACAATCCATGCAGCGGTTACTGATATTCATCATCATAGTCACAATGTCTTAACAGACATGTTGTGAACTCGTAAAATGCATTAAGTCGAAGCTAGAGTATTGCCGACACAAATATTATCAATAGTTTTGAGAACTGCAGCTCGCCATCGTTCGCGATTTACTGTCAGTTCAGTGGCGCTCTTAATACTCATATCCTGCGACTGTTTCGTCGTATCCACTCAGCGTGTCGGGGAACGGCCACGACTACGTCCACTCGGGGAATGACCCTGAACTACAAGTTTCTCCATATTATCGCTTCTGTGAATATGTCCGAAGAATGTAAGCATTCTCGTGAACACAATGGAGGATAGTCTCTTTGGATTACCGAGCTCATCCAGTATGGAAACGTTAGTTCGATGGGCGGTATAAGGAACTCTCAGCATTCTCCTCCACGACCTCATTTCAAAAGGATCTATGCAAGCTCGATCTGCCTTTTTAACAGTCCAAGTTTCCGAGGCACGGACACTTACTGAGATTACGAGGCTAGAAAAACGCCAACAGACAGACCCAATGTTCATTGAGTCAAATTACGGGGCCCCCCCGCAAGGTATTTCCCGGGGCCCCCCAGCAAGAAATTTCCCGTAGATATCTTTTTTCATAATATGTATATTACGTATATATACAGGGTGAGTCCTAAGGTGATACTTTTTTAAACTATGTATAGAGGTCTTTGAAATAAACAACTTCTTCAAATCACTTTTTTTCCGAAAACAGAAAAATAAGCGAGATACAGAATCAAAAAAAGTAAGCCTGGACTTGTGTATTAAGACGTACCTAGTCTGTGTATGTTTAGTTTTTTGCTCGAATTTTTGTCTTATCATTAGGCATTTTACCTGTCAGTTAGAGCACAAGTCACTTTTCGTTTATCGTAGTTATTCTGAATTGGTAAATCCTAAAAGTTGCGTTCATAATAATATGTCGCATTTAGAACTTACCAATATAAAATTAAATTATTAAAGATAAACAGAAAATGACTTCTGCACTATCTGACAGGTGCAATGCCTAATCGACAAGATAAAAATCCGAGCAAAAAACTAAACATAAACAGACTAGGTACGTCTTGATACACGAGCGCCAGATTTATATTTTTTATTTGGTATCTCGCTTAATTATCAGTTTTCTGAAAAACGTTATTTGAAAAATTAGTTTATTTCAACGACTTTTATAGACAGTTAAAAAAAGTGTCAACTTAGGTCTCACCCTGTATATATTAAAGCGAAACTCTTTTGAAAAGAAACAAGGGTCACTGCGTAAGCCTTCGGCAATGTTTATTGCCATCTTCAGGGCTTTAACGTTGTGGTTTGCTCGCAAAAAACAGCAATGTTCATTGAGTCACAGACTTTCAAATGCAACTCCAAAAAAATGTCAAAAAAATTGGCTTATTTAACTCCAGATAGTCAGACCGATGGAAAGGAGTGTCGTGGATTTTCGTTATGCCCAAAAAGCGTTATTATCTCGGAATCTCAAATTTTCGCGATCACAATACTCTCGCCTGTCGGCGTGGGAGGCAAAAAGGGCGGCATTTTTATGTTTGCACAAAGATGGATGAGGGGCTAAGAACCCTGACTTATAATTAACTACGCCCTACAAAGACAGTTACCCAGTGACTTTGCTGTATTAACGGGTTCTACCGAGGACGAAGGTTCTACTTTATCAGATACTCCTAAAACCTTAGGCACATATGTTCATTCAAAGCTAACTTTCACGGATCATATTCATATACATCATGTATACCAAACACTAAATAAAGCATCTTGTTCTGTACTGCAGCTGAAAGATGTACTTGATGAATCTGGGTTTATATCTGTGTATTGCGCCTTAGCATATTCCGATATGTCTTACAATATCATGGCATGGGGTAACACGAAAGATAGAGATCGCGTCTTTATTGCTCAAAAGCGCATAATTAGGCTTATATTTACTATTAAACCTGGGAATACTTGCAGGCCAATTTTCAAGTGCAACAAAATTTTATCTTTTCTATATTAGATATATTCTGTATATATTTTATATATGTTTAATACGCTGGGCCAGTTTCACCAATTTAACACCAAAAAGGAAAACCTTTTATCTATAAAAAACATAGCACCAGCCGCTTCAAGCAGTCGCCCAATTATAATTGCACAATCATATTCATCAATCTACCAGACTGCTTTTAAAGAAAATTGATAATTAGGAGCATTTTTAAGCTAAAGTGAATTTGTTGTATTTATAATAGGGTGTCCAGTGACCTGTGAATGAAAAACCTAGCGGCATAATGCACTTTTTTCACAGTAGAGTCATAACGCTGTGCTGTTTAGGTCCATCCGAACATTGCCTTGCTTATTATAGAAACCAAAGGACTTAGAATTTGTGATGTACACATACGAGATTGTTTTAGATTGTGCTATTATTGCGTAACGCGAACATTATTGAATTGATTTTAATGAAATTTTAACGCAGTATTACCACCGCGACGAGGATGGAAAACGCGTATGTTTTAGAAAAATCGTGTCAGTAGCGGCGCAGCAATAATAAAAAAAAATAAAAATATAAAAAACAGCCCAAACTTTGTTTTTAGGCGTTTTAGGAGTTCCTGATCATTTTCTACTTGTTTTGGGTTGGGGTGAAATTGGGGCGGTTGGAGGGTGGGGGTTGTAAAACTGAAAGATTTGTTGTATTCTTAATAGTCTGTCCATTGGCCTGTGGAAGAAATACCTAGCGGCATATTACACTTTTTTAGGTCCATCTGAACATTGGCTTGCCTATTACAGTAACCCATTCTGTGATGTATACATACGAGTTTTGCTTTATTTCGTTCTATGTATATTGCGTAAAGCGAAAACTATTGAACTGATTTTAATGAAACTTTGTCACAGAATTTACTATCGTGGCGAGAATGGAAAACGCGTCTTTTTTTGAAAAATGTCAGTGGCAGCGCAGCAATAACCACAAAACTAAAAATATAAAAACAGCTCAAACTTCATTTTTAGACGGTTTGGAGACACCTGATCGTTTCGCATCGTCCAGTTGAAGCATGCAGAAAAAAACTGTGGCGTCCTAGTTCCTAAGGAGGAAGACGCAAGAAACTATTTACGAGAGTTTTTGTATTGGATGTTTTTTTGCGGGCGGCTGGGCGATGATTTGGTTTCAAGGCGATTTCAGACTATAGCTTCATGCAATGAGAAAATAATAAAATGGTATCATCATTATGTGTGGGAAGTACCGAGTCAATCAACTTGACTCCATTTTTTGTTGTCATTTTAATAATGCTATCAGGCTGATGACCAGAGCAGTCGATGCCGATGACACAGAAGTAAAAAAATGATGTTATCAAGAATTTTTAATGATGGTGTTATTTCATACTTTCAGAGCATCAACCAAGGGCAAAGAAATTGAAAGTAGAATCAAAATCAGTGAGAAAAGGCTTATTCACTGCTGCAGGACACAAACTGCCTCACCATCGTTATAGTGCGGTTCCAACAGCAGTTCCAAGGCGATCAGTTATATCCGGAAAACTTACAAGTGCTTCTAGAAACCAGGTGTGTCTCAATTTAATTATACTATCATGCTTTTGAAACTTAATCATACTGAGCCTGTATATTTGACATGGTATCCAGAGTAGCAGACGTTACTGATCGATCACAGGTGCATTAAAATGAAGTTGAACAATCAAAAAATGTAGCTATTAGAGCTAAATTAGAAGATTTGGATACGTTTTCTATTGAAAATATGGAGTTTGTAAAATATCGCTCAGAAAATTCAGACGTTTATTTTGCTGACTCATCGAGTGAGGTGGAAAATAATAACATGAAATTTCATGGTGTATTGATTGATGATTTCAATGAAATAATAAAAAGGTTTAACAGTTTTTTCATGAAGTGTGTGCAAGATACAATTCCCTTCCTGATTGCAATAATCACTTGTAAGTACCAAGTGTAAATTCGTTGATTTTACGTTGCCTGAGAACCCTCAGTTAAATAGCTCGGACGATTTGGCATATGCATTTATATAAAACATTCTTTGACAAACTATTTGATCGACTCATTATTATTCTAGTTGGCTGTTTGTTAGCTGGAATTTGCACTGATATGTAAAGTCAAAAGAGCTAAAGCTGAAGAGTTCAGTTCTGTTAATACGTTACCTGGTTTTGAAATGAAAATAATTTATTATATACCTACTACAGTATGAAACTGATACTGAGTTGTTATTCTGTCCTCATGGAAAAACAGAGCTGTGGAAGTAGTATAAATTATTGGAAAGTAATAGTGGAAAATAGCTATTATTTTTCTTGACTCAAAACGATCTTTTAAATCCAGATTATTCATTGAATTAAAATGTATGGGCTCTGGTAAATTAGTACTCCATTGGATAAGTATTACTTATCTATCATCAGAAAGAAAACTATGGTAGCTATATAACTGAAGAAGTATTTATATAGGAATTCCACAAGACAGTATTTTGGGATCATTTTTCTTTATCTCATACTTCAAAAAAAATGGGACATTTAATGATGCCAAATACTATCTACCGGGTGATTGGGAATTCGATACATTAATTTAGGGAGGTGATAGTAGAGGTGGTAAGCTAATAAATTGACCATATGATACCATGTCTAATTCCTAATAGTTTCCAGGATAAAATAATTCTAGGGATTTTCAGTAAAATGCAGACCTCCAAACGAAAACCCTAACAAAACAACATTTTATTGTCGGATTTTGGAATTTTTGGTATTAGTGCTTAGAAATATGCTTACATCATTATTGACAAAAGGAAAGTGATCATGTGTATCAAACACTTCGCGAGTATCAAAATTAGCATGTGTAAGTGAATCCAAGAAACGTTACAAAAAAATAACCAAATAATTAAATTTATAATAGTTAATTAAATTACTACAAAGTAAAAACATGTCTATCCCATCTTTCTAGTTATATCCATTGGTACCATAAAATTGTTGTAAATGTGGTAAATAGAGGCAGTAAGAGTGCATTTAATCTCTAAAATCATAATGGATCTCCAAGAGTACAAAGTTTCAATACAGCGTTTAGCGAAAACTTTTCATCCGATTGTCTAATTTTTATTATGGTTACTTGAATATTGCGCTTAAGGTACTTTATAACGTGGCTTGCATGTTCTGCTTGCTTGCCTAGCGACTTTTTCAGACGAATCCATTTTAAATTACAACTTGAAGTTTTCTTCTAAATTTATACAATTTTGAGACCTTATACCGAAGTTTCGGTTTAACCGATCACTTTTTATGACTAACTATGATGTAATAGCACATTATTCAACTATCCAAACAAAAATAAGAAATCCGATGACAAGTTTTTGCTAAACGCTCTATTGAAACTTTGTACACTCGGAGATTCGTTATGCCTTTAGAGCTTAAATGCAAACTTATTGATTATGTTTACCCATTTACAACAAGTTTATGGTACCAATGGATGACTAGAAAGGTGGACATGTTTTTATTGCAAAGCGCACGGTTAATTATTTGGCGACTTTTTAAGATACATTCATTTTTCTTATAACGTTTTTTGAATACACTTTTCAATACATGCTGATGTTGAGACTATCTCGCGAAGTGTTTGATACATTATTACATTACCTTATACAATTTTTTTTAATCAAAGCCCCAATTTAGTACTTGTAAAATCCAATAGAATTTGATTCAAAAACATATTTATGTCGATCGTAGAATAAAATGTGTGTAATAAGTGCAAAAAGCACATCAATAAATTTTTTGATTAAAAAAAAAATGAAAAAAAGAGTTGGAAGTCCTGGGTTTCAAATCAAAAACCCGCTCAAACACAGATTCATTATCTGACACTCTACCACTGCGCCATCCCGCGTTGTACGAGATCGCTTCAACGAAACATATTATGTGGTACTTTATTACTGGAATCTGTAATTTGATTTCAAACATTCAAAAAGTTATTTATTTCGATCGTAGTCTTCGTCTCTGCTCTTCGAGCTGCAAACTTCATTCATCGTCTATGTTTCAACAAATATACCTTAGTTACCAGTAAGTATTTTGACGATTGGCTGGGAATCTAGTATCGGAGTAGGACGTCGTTGGTCAAAGGAGTATCCTGACTGCCGTAGTGACGTCACAAGGGTTCGGAAGCCGTCGGCGTGTTTTCGGTACCTACTGGATTCAAAAACCCGTTTTTATTTTGATATAACTTTTGAATTATTGCGGAAAAAAGTAACCATAAACAGTTTTGTTATAAAACATACATATGATCATTTCATTTATCACAAAAAAATATATTTTTTAAATTCAAAACCCCAGTTTATTAGCTTACCACCTCTACTATCACCTCCCCAAATGAATGTATCGAATTACCAATCACTCTGTATATATCCGTTTTCCAAATTTCTGGGTACTGGCCCGTGAGCAGTGGTATCATTGGCAAACTTCAAAAATATATATCAGGTACTACGTCAACCACCAGTTTTATCTGTAGGGCATACCATCTGGTCAGTAGTTACCAATGAACTAGTATCATGAATTTTATTTCTGGTTGCATATGATAGAGTACGTCATAAGAAGCATCTCATTTTTTTCTCCGATTTTTTTGGGGACAGGAAAGCCGTGAAAATAAGGAAAATATTTGCATTCTCCTAGGACAGTGACGTCACTGCCCTATAGGCGAACAGCCAATCAAAAGACAGATATGTGTGCTGTGTTGCCGCATTCTGATGGCGCGCGAAATGCCGGAGCTGTACGCGCGTCTATCTTGTCTTCTGTTCCCGTCTGACATGTTTTGTGGTTTTAATGTCCCGTGATCCGAAATTCCAGGGCTGTTCCAAATCACGGTTCTATCACCGTCCTAGAACTATTTTCATCATGCCCCGCCCATTTTGTGATTCTAGAATCGATGATTGGTTGGTACGCTGGTGGACCAACCAATCACCGTTTTTAGAACTGTAAAATGGGCGGGGCATGATGAAAACAGTTCTAGGACGGTGATAGAACCATAATTTGGAACAGCCTTTCCGAAAGCTAGATTAAGGTTCCTGATCCGTCAATCCTGTCAATCGTCATTCGGTCATTGTCATTTCCAAATTCCATTGGGCTTTGGCTGTAATTTTCAACAATCTTAAAGTTATTATTATTTGTTCGCGTTTATTTGTACAGGATATCCTTTTTTATTTTACTAGGTTTCAAGTTATTTTATCATAACATAACCAACAAGTATGAGTAAAATCGATAGTGGATTCACAAAAGCCGATTCAGATAACCTGCCTAAACTTGATATGGCGCTATTATGAACGACTTTTATGTGGATAATATGCAGTTCTTCAATACGGAGATGAGAAATGTGAAAGCTAGGAAGTGAGTTTCAAAATATTTATAACACTTGGGATAGCAAATAACATGTTTATGTGAAATGTAAATGTTTTGCGAGTCGGAGCTATTCTTGGCAACAATGCACTGCTGATAATTCGCGCGGCTGGCACTGATTGGCTGAATTTGAATTCCTTTCTTTAAACTTTAGAATGGAATTACTAAAAAACAAAATGATGTAGAAAGTAACGAAATGCAGCAGAACGTTTATTTTTGTATGCACTAAGTGGTCATAATAATTAAATCATTGTTCTTAACCTCGCGATACTAGTCCATTGTACGGGTAGTTATACTGGGAAAAACGCTTCAAAGATCGAGATCGAGTCTGTGAGGCATATGTATGGCGAGGTCAGATTGTCGGATTGCTGGCCTAGAAATTTCTATGCAGAACCTCTTAACCCATAGATCTCTATTTTTTAGTAGTCTTTGTCTCTGTCAATATCTTTTGACAGTTCCACCGCTTCCTCTTTGATTACCTGTGGGAGTTCTTTCCTGTGGAGTACTTCAATACGTTGTGAGCACCAGTATACTGGTTTCCTAATTCTGTTGCTATAGCGGATTGTACTATTGTTTTCACAGGCTTCTGTGATCACCGTGCCGTATCCAGGGGCGGATTCAAGATTTATTCTAGGGGGGACCCAGAAACTGATTCACCTCTCAGGTTTGCCTATTCGCCTCTGACTTCGCGTTTGCTTTGTTGATAAGCGTACTTAAAAATAATACAAATGTAGAGAAACAAAAATTCTAAATACTGTTATTTTGCATCGATTGAAAGCTTTTGCCTTTTGGTATTTATAGAAATATAATATGATTCCGTATTTCCTTTAGTGTCTGTGGGGGCGTACGCCCTCCTCGCCCCCCTCTAAATCCGCCACTGGCCGTATCTACCAATACTAAAATCCCCACGATATTTCCGTTTTAAAGACTAACTATGCGGCGTGCTTATAGCGTTTTTCACTGGGCACATTTTAGTTGCACTCCATGCGAGTACAAGGTACCATGGCCGACTCTACAGGGTACTGAAAAAGTTCACCTAGGGTAACACTTTTGCACTGGGTTCTTCCAGTGGAATACACATCAAGAAACAACAACTTGTCTTGACAACAATCGTCGCATATACACAGTTATATACTACTTACTCGTTTTTCTTAAAACTGTTAAATAGTTTCCATGCTTTTGCTAATTCTGGGAACATTTTTCCGAATTTCTTCCTAAACCCATTTGGTCATCCTCACAAGATGAGCTGGATCTGGATTCTGCCAATTCAAACAAGGTTATCAAAAGTTTGATTTTTTCGTTTACTCTACTCATTCTGACTGAAAATAGTGAAAATCAACTAGGTATTACCGTATTCAAAGACCGAAACAGGTGAAACACGAGATGATTTGAAGTTTCCCGCTCAAACCTACTGTTATTTTCTTGATTCACTTCCACGACACTCGGTGCGAAATTATTGCACTCAGTTCGACCGCTCCGAGCGCAGCAATGCCAGTGAAATGAGTTCACTTAAAAAATTTTGCACTGGAACTGCCAGTGAAATGCTAAACAGAAATCCAGTGCAGCCCGAGTGCAACCAGTGAAAAACGCTATTAGATTCGACGTTGGTCGGTTGTTGTTCATGGTCCCGATGGTATGACGATGACAGCTCAGTCTCTCATCCTATAACATCCTCCAATCGCGGATTGCTTCTGTCAGGGCGTAGCAAGCGAAATGTCTAGTATTGACGATGGTGCCCTTCTAACAAAAGTTGGTGAACTACCAACATTTATCACTACCGGATCCAGCGGAGCCATACCATACATTCTATGATATAGTCACCCCTTCTGACGGAGTAAGTCACTTTCCACTGTCCACTCTGGTGCTTTGCTGTGAAGTCTCCGCATACGGTCAGCTCCTTGTTATATTGGCACATTTGGTTCTGCTATAATGAGAAGGTTGACCACTAGCTTGTTAGCTGTGACTTAGGACATCGTGTGCTTGTCAAGCTTATGTCCGACAACTTACATAAAGGAACCTGTTGCTTACATTTGTCATCTGACGCTGTCTACGTCCACAGCTGAAATTCCAAGCTCTATATCTGCTTTGGTTACAGTGGACAGAAAGGATCAGTTGTGCATTCTGCGTGTCTATGTCCGAGTTTAACGCAATTTCTGCACAACGCTCTACTTGGGCCTTTACATACCTCAAGTGTGTAATATTTGTTAAATAATTAGCTATGCCATATACTAAATAGCTCTAAGCTCTAAATAAAGCTTGATTAGATAATTTAATGTCCGATTTTATCAACATGCATATTTTAGCAAAGGCTTTGACAAAGCTTTTCTATTGGATGTTATTTAGCAAAAGCTTTCTATTGGGTATTGCGGGCTAGTTTAATAAGTATCATCCAATGGTATTTTATCAATATTGAAAACAAAATGTCAAAACTGGATGACACCTTTCATCATAGCGTATATAAGTTTTATAACAAACTATTGTTGTAACAAGTGTATATTTGTTGAAACATAGGCGATTAATGAAGTTTGCAGTTCGAGACAAAGTCTACGATCGAAATAAATATATTTTTGAACGGTTGAAATTAGATCACAAATCCCAGTAAAAAAGTACCTAATCCCAATCAAATATGTTCCGTTGAGGCGATCCGCTTTGCAAGATGCTGGGTGGCCTAGTGGTGTAGTGTTCGACAGCGAATCACTGTGTTCGAGGGGGTGTTGGTTGGAGACCCAGCCCTTGCAATTATTTTTTTTTTATTTTTTTAACCCAAAATATTCATTGTAATGCTTTTTACTCATGTTACATACCATCGACATAAATATGTTTTGGATCAAATTTTATTAGACATTTTACTTGAAATAGTGCAAAAGCTAAGTACGGGAGCCGGTGAAGAATTCAAAGTCAGTGGAAGCGAAGTTTATCCGTCAATATCAATCGCCAATGCTCTGATTGCGGTATCAAAATGAAATTATTCCAAAAAGTAAAATTATTCGAAATTTTTGTTGTACTTGTAAAACATCTAATAAAATTTGATTCAAAAACACATTTATGTCGATGGTACAAAAAAAATTGTGTAACATGAGTAAAAAGCATATGAACGAATATTTTGATTTAAAAAAATAAAAAAGTAGTTGCAAGGGCGGGGTCTCGAACCAACACCAGCCACGAACACAGTGATTCGCTGTCGAACACTGTACCACTAGGCCACCCGGCACCTTGCGGAGCGGATCGCCGCAACGAAACTTATTTGATTAAGTACTTTATTACTGGGATTTGTGATCTAATTTCAAACATTCAAAAATATATTTATTTCGATCGTTGACTTCGTCTCCAGCTGCAAACTTCATTTATCGCCTATGTTGCACCAAATATACATTTTAGTTACAACTGTTACAAGTATTTTCACGAAGTACGTCACACGGGTTCGGGAGCCGTCCGTTGGCGTGTTTTCGGTACTGTATTTAAAAGCCTATTTTTATCTTGATATAACTTTTTAATTATTGCGAAAAAAAAGAAAACAAAAACACAAAAAAAATTATTCAAAACCCACCTTTTTTGTCATCAACAACATTTGGTAAAAGAAAAAACTAGTGATCAAATGTACTGGTTTTCTGGAATCTGATTGGTTGAGATTAGCAATTGCTAAACTCTTTGTTAAACAAGAAAATGCAATTTTTCACCCATTTAGGATGGAAAATCAGACTCGAAAAGATACTAGATGGTTCACAATGGTCGATTGTATATAAAGCATGCCATTTTTGACCTTTTTGAGGTAAACTTCAAATCAATAGTTTTCAGAGTACTTTGACAGATGCATGTTCTTGAATGGGCTGCTATGATTGGTCAAAGCCTTTGTTAAAATACGCCTGTTGATAAAATCGGTCCTAAATATTGCAAACATACACATTTTCATCAACGGAAAATGTATCATTTGTATTATGAAACAGTTTTGGCTCACTCCCATTCTTGAAACTCTAGATTTCTATAAAGCTCCTACTACTTTAAACTACTTTAAAGCTTACACAAATATATTGTTATGATCATCCTGATTGAACCAATACTATTGAGCGTTGTCAAACATTTATTGATTAATTTATTAATTTATTAAAGGGTCAAGCCCACTTATGTAATACAATAGAGGAATAACGCGTTCTAATTTTTTTCAATTTTTATACTCAATATAAAACAAACTATTAAAATTAAATAGGAATACTAACTACCTACAATGTTGAACAATATCAAGGATAATACAATCATTAATAGTATTACCACTCTATAAACTTTAAGAGTCGCATGCAAACAAACCCTGCAACTTATTGACAACATGCTTACTGGCAGGGTATTCCAGGTTATATTGGGCGGCAGAATGAGTTCCTCAAAAACGCTCAATGACGGTCTTCCCGAAGGGCTGTCCTGGGACTCCTGGCCCCACTGCTTTTCAACCTTCACATGTCCGATATGCCTGAAACTAAATCTCGGAAGTTCGGCTACGCGGATGACTGGATGCTAGCCACACAACACCGTTCCTTTGAAGAAACAGAAACTGCCCTATATTCAGACCTGGCGAACTTGGGGACGTATTTCCGTAAATGGAGACTGAGGCCAAACCCCAAAAAAACGGAGACGGCGTGCTTCCATCTCTCTAACAACGCAGCGAATAGACAGCTCCAGGTTTACTTCGAGGATACCTTACTACGCCACAATACGCACCCAAAATATCTTGGTGTCATCCTAAATAGGACACTGATATAAGAGGCACATGCAGAACACGGATGCGAAGCTGCGGACTCGAAACAACATCCTCCATAAGCTATGTGGTACTACATGGGGCTCTACCGCTGAAACACTAGGAACCTCAACACTTGGGCTGGTTTACTCTGCTGCAGAATACGGCTCTCCGATCTGGCTCAACAGTGCACATACCCAAAAGGTAGACACACAACTGAACGACACCATAAGGATAATCAGCAGAACGCAAAAATCAACTCCTATCTGCGTAAGAATGAAACCTCCCGCTTTCGATCAGTCCCCTAAAATATGGACATCACTAAATAGAATACGCACCAAGCATGGCATATGCGCGGACTCATTACACAAATGGGACAGGGTACCATATGCGAGGTGTGACTGCGGGGCGGAAAAGCAAACAGTTCAACATATGGTGAAATACAGCATATGGAAGAAACTTTTATAAGTTCCTATTGGCAACTGACGCCTTGATTGACTATGTGTCTAGATTAAATGTATGTTTGTGATTTGGACTAAATTGTAATTTCTTTTATGTACTTTTATATGTTTTGTATCATATACAGCCATACGATAAATAAATAGTATTACTACACATAAAAGAAATAAATAGACGAAACAAGGAACAACAATACTTTTTAGTTTTTTAGTTTAAGTTTAAGACTCAATCATGTATTGTATCAGGAGCAGAATCGACAATCTTCCATCATGGCTTCACCATTATTGGATTTGGAATCATGTGAGGAACAACTGTTGAAGAAACCTGGGTACAACTTTCAGTCTCCACGAGAACCGAGATATGAATTTACTCAAAACCAAAATGTCAATCCGCCAAAATCAGCCAAGAATTCTCCAATCTCTGCAATGTGCAACCTATTGCAGAATGCTGGAATCAGTAGTACAAAGAAGTTACCAGTAAGTAGTACCTCGTTAATACTTTAATGGCTTCAAAAAGACGCACATTTCTTCATTTGAAAGGTAAGGTAAGGAAGTACTTACTATTCGTTCGCTGCGAAGTCCTAAGTGCGGTCCTGTCATATTTGTCTAAAAGGGGTGATACACGTACGAGCAAGTACGCGTACTTATGGCTCGACGACCTTTTTCGCCTGTGTGTCACCGTAAGTACGCGTACTTTAAAACCGTCGCGCAAACCACCGGCGATCCAACTGGTTTGAAATCTTGCTCGTAGCTTGTCTCGGCTCGTACTGCGAGCAGCGAGCCTCCACTTTGTTTCGGCAGACCATCGATACGCAAGGCTTGTTGTGTTTGGCGTTTATTAAAAGTTTTGTTTATTTAGGAAAATTATCAAAATTAGTGATTTCAGCTTCACGTGTGTCACCGCGTCGAGCCGAGTAAGTGCGCGAACTTAAAAACCGCGTACTTAAAGTTCGTACCTGTGTCACCCCTTTCATCATCATACTCGTGACGCGTCTTCTTTTATCTCTCTCTGTTGAAAATGGTTGGGGAAACGCTAAGACGTACCTCTGTTCTAATTTCGTGGATTCAATAGGCGCTGATCCAATCAGCAGCAACCACAATAGTGATGCGACGTAACTTTTGCTTGTTTTATCAACCAGTCTAGGTATATATGAACGAGTGGTGCGAAGCTGAGGGCCTGTTTGCGAGACTGACCCAAAGCGGTGGTGCCGTGGTGCAAAGAGGCTAACAACGCGACGGTAACGTCTTTGTTGGTACGAGGGAATGAGATATTATTCGTCGTGCACGAGGGGCGATCAAAATAGTGTACCTTAATTAAAAATAATTCAAATTGCAACAGGACAAGTTGGAACCGTTTGATGGATTGATAGAATCTTGATTTCGTATTGGGAGGTCTTTGACCGAATGACTATAATGAGTAACCGCCACTGTATTCGAGCATGTCTAGGTCTTGCGTGTTCACCATGAATATGGATACAAACAACCTGTGACTCCAGCTCTTTGCACGAGATCGACAAATCTACGAGATGCAGGGTGAATACGGTCAGGAAAACGATCAGCATAAACTCGCGAAGCCTGAAAGGCATTTTGACCACATTCACTGTACAGGGTGTCCCATTTTGGGCCCTTTTATGGAGTATCTCGGTTATTTTTGAAGATAGAGGGTTGCGGTTTTCGCTACAGTGTGCTACTTTTTTGTGAAAATAAAGATGCCGTTAACAAAATTATCATGGCCCTCTTGGTTTTTGATATACAGGGTGAAATCGAAAACTATCGATTTTGAGACCACCCTCGTATCTCGGTTGTCTTTTATCTTATTCAAAAGTTTAAAAAAGGGTCTTTTTTTTAATTGGAAATAAGGCATCGACTGCATGGTCATTAGCCATCTATCTTTTATCAACTATTTTGTACTGAGTGATTTATAATGTTAGGTAATGAGCTTACGTTCGTTGGTTTATCGGAGGTCTTACAGTTTGAAAAAGAGTCCAGTTATTTTAAGGAAGGTGATTAATTTTCTTATTTCAGTCGGAACGGTGGATAAAATATTCAGATCACTCGGTAGTCGCATCATGTTCCCTAAGTTTGTGTATAACTGACAATCATAGAAGATGTGCCTTAGACTGTTAATGTATTCTGAACGATACACAAGCAAGAAATATCGCTCCGCTTTTATATCAATTTTCTGTGGTTAAAAGTTGTCGTAAATTAGTGAATTTTTTAAAGTGCAAGTATTGCAGTGCAACTAAGCAGCGGTGCAAATATAGAGTTTATACGAGATCAAGAAGCGAAATTAGCACCAGTTGCTATTTTTTGTGGTTACTACTTCGAACGACCACAAGCTAATTCCCCTCAGTGGAGAATATCAAGGTAACAGAAAGGCATGTGAGTGAACTAACTACTGTCGATTTATTAAAACTGATACAGGCTGCAAAAACAATTTCACTAGGCTGCAAACACAATGCAGACTAGTGAAATTAAGCAAGAACTGAATAACAGTATTAAACAAGTAACGTGCGAACTTCAAACAGCACAACAAGATATAATTAAACTTGAAGAAAAGGTGCAAATTCTGGACAGGAAAACACGAAAAAACAATATTGTAATATTTGGAGTATCAATACCGGACAATGAAAAATTGTTAGAAGAAACTACAAAAGATCTAAGAGAATTATTGGGCATATCTGTACGTACCGAAGATATTAACAATATATACAAGGTAGATAAAAGCAAAGAGCAGTCTCCAATTATACTAGAATTTGTGTCGTTCTTAAAGAAGAAGGAAATATATAAAAACGCCCATAAATTAAAGGGCACGGAAGTGTCAATAGCAAACGACGCATCATACGAGGATAGGCAAAAACAAAAGATACTAGTCCGTCATCTCAAACAAGCTAAGCAGCAAAACCTTGAGGCTAAAATCAGAGGATATTGTTTGGAAGTTGATAATCACACTTACACTGTGGATGATCTTGAAAAACTTGAGAACAACGAAGCAAAGGTGTCCAATGAAAGTCAGTCTGAAGCAGAAATAGAAGGGCATACTGGGACGAGCAAGGGGAAGAAGGTACTGAAGAAAAGAAAAAGATCAAAGGTTATATACAGCCCGAAAACAAGGAGTGAAAAATCGAACATTGGAAAGTGAAGTGAAACGGAACTGTAGTACCTAGGTGGAATTTACCTACATACTTCTCATCTAATTGTAAGCAAATATTATCTACTTTTTTAGTTTTTCGTTTTTCCTACTGTTATATTTTGCCGTATTGTGGTTTGTTTTTGTTAAATATGATCCTAAAAATTGGTCATTTGAATATCAGATCTCTATTGCCTTCATTTAACGATCTTTCACAAATAATTATTCAGCACAATTACGATTTTTTCGGCTTGACAGAGACATGGTTAAACAGATCTGTACAAAATAATCAAATAAAAATAAGAGGATATAATTTATTTAGGAAAGATCGTGGGAGCAGAGGCGGAGGCGTATGCATCTATGTTAAAGATATATATGCAACTCATGTTATTGCCGGACTGGATGATGCAATTGAACAAATCTGGGTGGAAATAAAGTTAAGTAAATACAAGTTTGCGATAGGCACTGTATATAGATCTCCCACTGATGACGTAGCTGCCTTTTTGTCAGTATTTGAAGACACCTTAAGTTCCATACATATATGGCTGTAGATAATTTAGTTTGTACTGGTGATTTCAATATAAATATGTTTAATATTAATAATCGTCAGGTACAAAAACTGTATTCAATCATAAACACATTTGATTTGAAGCAGATCATCGACCAGCCAACTCGCATCACTTTTTCTACATCTACACTAATTGATCTAATGATGGTAAATAGCCATTGCGAAATCGTTGATAGTGGGACATTTGACACAAACCTAAGCGATCATTTCATAACACACTTCCGAATGCAAGTAGATGCTTCCATTACTGAGCCGAAGTTGGTCACCATGAGAAATTTCAAATATTTTAATTATGAGCGGTTCCTGCATGACCTACACAGAATTCCCTTTTTTGGAATCTATGATACTGACTGTATTGATAGTGAAGTTTCTATTTTAGAAGACAATATCATTAAGTTATTCGACATACATGCTCCTCTAATTTCTGTTCGTTGTACAAAACCACATGCACCCTGGCTGTCTGACGTTATTGGAACTATGATAAAGATTAGGGATAAAGCATTGACAAAATTCAGAAAAACAAAAAATATTGTGCATTGGAATTTTTATAAAATGATGAGAAATTATACAACTAAATCTGTCCAGAAAGAAAAAAAGGCCTATTTTGAAAATCTTTACAATAAGTCTGATAGTAGGACCTGGAAATCTTTGAAAAAAAAACAACATAGTACCGGATAAAAAAGGAAAATTCAAAATTCCTCAAGACCTTTGTAATGTAGATGCAATTAATAATTACTTTGTGACGTCTTTACCAAATTTAACTCCTGCTGATTATTTGTTAGAAAAATATGAGAAACAACTCAAATATACGGATAATTTCAAATTTAAACCAATCAACGAAAATTTTGTCCTAGCAGTAGCAAAGGAAATTAAGAGCAATTCTGTGGGTAACGACGGCATCAGCATCAAAATGACACAGTTGTGTTTACCTCGTATTCTACCGCACGTAAAACATGTAATAAATTTTTGCTTGGAGAACTCCGTATATCCTGCTAGTTGGAAAAAGTCACTGATTATTCCATTACAAAAAAAGACAGATGTGGCTGAACATAAAGATCTGAGAGCTATAAGCATACTACCCGCTTTGTGTAAGTTCATTGAAAAAGCAGTGGATATGCAGTTGAGAGAATACATAGAAGATAAGCAAATCTTACCTGACGTACAGTCTGGCTTTAGGCGGAATCACAGCTGCACTACTGCCCTACTGAAAATAACGGATGACATTGTTGCCGCATCTGATATCGGCGAGTATACCATTTTAGCTCTATTAAATTTTAGTCGAGCATTTGACACGATAAACTATTCGTTGCTTTTGAAAATATTGAAATATATAGGACTATCAGCTTCAGCAGTAGAGTTTTTTGATAAATATTTAAATAATCGTGTCCAAAGGGTTGTGTTGAACGGAGATAGATCAGAATTTCTATCCCTTACATCCGGTGTACCACAAGGCTCAGTACTGGGGCCTTTACTGTTCTCCATATATACAAGCCAGTTGATAAATAGCTTAGAATATACAAAATTACTACTTTATGCTGACGACACACAAATATATATTTCATTTAAACCTGAAAACGTTAAAATTGCTTGTGCTATGATGAACGCAGATCTTGGTAGATATGTAGACCTATCTGCTGATCATTGTCTAGTAAATAACGTAGAAAAAACTAAAGTTATGATATTTGGACCCAAAATAAATAGATCGTCAATTAAGTCACAGGTAAATATCCAAATTCATGGTAAAGACATCGTGGTAGTTGAACAGGCAACAAGCCTTGGATTAACACTAGACAGTGATTTAAGATTTGAGCAACATGTGACAAAGTTGTTACAAAAGACGTACGCTGCGTTGAAAACAGTGTATGTAAGCAGGCATTTTTTAACAAAAAAACTTAAAATTTTACTGTGCGAAAGCTTAGTGTTGTCCCTACTTAATTATGCTGATGTTGTTTACGGCAGTTACATAACAGCTGTCGTTAAACAAAAAATACAAAAAGTGCAAAATTCATGTTTGCGTCTTATACACGGCATTTGTAGAAGAAACAGCGTTTCGCATACACTAAAACCCATAGGTTGGTTAAACATGCAGCATAGAAGGATATTACATGCCGCCTGTTTGTACCATAGAATAATAACTGAACAGAATCCAGTGTACCTTTATAGAAAAATTAAATTTAGGACAGATGTACATACACTTAATATAAGACATAAAGGACTGCTGTCGCCACCTAAGCATTATCATGAGTATTTTAAACGATCATTCTCCTATCAGATTTACAGCATTTACAATGGAATTCCCAATGATATAAAGCAGTGTAATAGTATTAAATTCAAGCTAAAATACCGACAGAAACTAATGGACAGCTACGCATAGAAATATACGCAATATAATCAGTGCATATGTTTTCTTTTTGCATCGCTATTAATAATAATAAATAATTAATGTAGTTATTAATTTTTTTTTTGCTTATGTATATGTTCAGAGTGTAATCAGGGGTAATACATTCTGCGGGTTAAGTGGAAGAGCAGCGATGAATTACGTATTCAAAGCTGAACTTCGCCCTTTTGTCAAACTATCCCTGGGATTGTTTTTTTGTTGTTTCTTACGATGTACTGTTTATGTTAGTGGTTTGGCAAATAAAGACATATTATTATTATTATTGTAAGGGTGACTTGACACTGTTCACATATAGGAGGGCTCTGACCTAGAAGTAGGTATGATGAGGTAAGATGGGTGTGACCTATTCTGATTCCGGATACTATCACCTTCTCTTTGCGTTGGAGTGAGGTGCCTTTATGTTTGCTATTCTTAACCGAATTACATATCTGACGAAGTTTGTTATTGGTGTCTCTGTACCATTCATCTTGCCAACAGTCTTGGATTTTGTTCTTAAGGAAACACTTTAGGTCATCTGCTCTGACTACTCCATGTGTAGATGAACTCCTTGGTGCACTACGAGCTGCTATATCAGCTTGTTGGTTGCCAGCTATTCCAATATGTCCCGGTGTCCAAATGAATATAACAAGCTTACCTTGCTGTCGCAGGCTGTGGTGGAGTTGTAGAGCTTTCTGTACCAAGGGGTCGGTTTTAAAAATATTTTTAAGGGATTTCAATGAACTCAGAATTTTTTCTGTAGGATCCAGCGGTCTAGTTTGATTCTTTTTTGCTCTAACCGTTTTGCAGTTATGAAGCAAACATGTCTTTTTTTAAATGGAAAACCCTGTATATTATTTTTGAAGTCAATCGGAAATAATTCAAGCTCTTCAAAAATATATATTAGTATCAAGTTATTTTGAAAATTGCGCTCAAAATTTGATTTTTTTCATTTTTTACTTTATTTGTAGCAGTAAGCCATGGTTAATCAACTATAAATAATAAGCATCTAAGCAGTTATTACTCTACAGGAGACTTCCTACTCAAATTCGAAAAAACAGAATCAACATACCTTTTTTTATATAATAGTGTTTCATTAAAATGATGATTGTGTTATTATAATGTTGAGTAGATAGTGGACTATGACTCATCTATTAAAAACAAAAAAGCAAATCTGTAAAACATTTGCGAGACTGTCAGTTTTTATTCATATTTTTATTAAATATAGCTTTGTTCTATCTGTGTTTTTATTTTAATTATTGTCAATTTTCTACAATAAGGGCAGCAGAGAGACAGCAACCGTTTCCAGATATATTTGCTCGTCTAAAAATAAATATAGTTAGGTCCTTTATTCAACCACGTCCTAAAAACTTATTTCATGGAGAATAGGGAGCAAAGGAAAACAAACGTATTAGGTTACATAGGAGCAACGCCTTCATCATCTTGTAAGCACATAGAAGAAGCTGTAGTATAAACTGCAGAAAGAATTCGGAAAAAATACAATTGCCATCCATACAAGTTTAAGATACTTCAACATTTGCACAGGATCCAAGTTTGGGAATATTTAATCGCCATAACACGAAGCTGACCAATAATTCTTTTAAATGCAATTAAAAGAATAAGAAATTGTGCCAGATTTGCATTCGAGAAAATAGTCTCCAACTTGAGCCAACATCTCTAAAAGCTCCTCTATGTTTTTAGTTTTTATTTTAATTCAAATTCAAATTTAATAATGTGTTGATATTCTTCATATGTATGTTGTTTGGTTTTAAGTAATGTAATAATGGACTAAGTAATATTTATTGAACATTATCGCAAATAGTAGTTAATAGCGTATAAAATACAATTAAATAATTGAGTTTAAAAGTATTGAGTATCTTGTATCTTAATAATTGTTTACATGGATATTGTTTTTAATAGATTAGTCATGGCCTATTGCTACAAATAAAGTAAAAGATGAAAGAAATCAAATTTGGAGCGCAATTTTCAAAATAACTTGTTACCAATATATATTTTTGAAAAGCTTGAATTATTTACGATTGACTTCAAAAATAATATACAGGGTGTTCCATTTAAAAAAATACATGTTTGCTTCATAACTGAAAAATGGTTAGAGTAAGAAAAAATCAAGCTACACCACTGGAATCTACAAAAAAATCTATAAGACCCTTTTTAAACTTTTCAGTAAGATAAAAGACAACCGAGTTACGAGGGTGGTCTTAAAATCGATAGTTTTTGATTTCACCCTGTATCTCAAAAACCAAGAGGGCCATGATAATTTTGTTGACGTCATCTTTAGTTGCACAAAAAAGTAGCACACTGTCGCGAAAACGGCAACTCTCTATCTTCAAAAATAACGGAGATACCCCGTAAAAGTGCCCAAAATGGGACACCCTGTACACAAAAATCATGTTCACCAGTTCATTACAGTTATAACGTTGCACATTGCTGTTTGTTTTTAAAGTCCGATATAGCACGTTAACAATTCGAGAGAATTTAACGCGCGCTGCTACGTACCTACAACATAAATCTATGCACCGTTTTTTGTCCCTGTTTTGATCTAATCACATGGACGAAATTAGAAATGAGAATTTCATTAATGGTCAATATCCTGATATCCCTAAATATTACGTTTATATGTTACTGGGAAAAATAACTCCTTTGGGCGAGTATTATATGCCATATAAAGAAAAGTGCCAACTTCGGAAACACCCTGTAGATTCAAAATTATGTATAATGTGTTCTTGCACTGAATAAAACTGATCGTTATATCACTGATTGTAACACAGTTGTAACATTTTTAGAGACTGAACAACATTCCATCATCTGCATTGAAGGAAATAATTGAGATGGAGAACACAGAGTATGAAAAACTGGAGAGCACACAGACTGAGGAGCTAACGGAACTGAAGAGAATGATTGAAGTACATTTGCAGCTTGTAGAAAGTTTGATGGATATTAAACATAAAAAAGAAACGAATTTATGCGAACTCAGAAAAAAACATCAAGAGAAATTAGAATGGTTGACAAAACTGTCAGAAAATAATAATTCAGGTAAGCAAATAATCGTATTTTCCCTTCCTTAACCAACGTAGCAAAATTATTGCTATTGCTGCTATTATGCTCCACTGTAAACATATCACTTCAGTGCTTCAGTCGGTTTGCCCCTTCCTGCTAGTCTAGTAATTATTAATCCCTATATTGTATTGTATTGTATTGTATTGTATTGTATTTATTATCTTGTGATCATACATGTATGATATAAGACTAGTCATAAATAAATTAAAAATTAAAAAATTAAATAACACAAACAGATAAAAATGAAACAAACAATGCGAACAGATAAATAGACAGTACAGTAAATGCACATCTGTGGAACAGAGAAAAAAACAGATAGAAACAAAAATAAAAGCAGTATAATACCTATAATAGGGAACTTGCCGATTTTTTTATCAAAATGACTCAGTTATATCTAAAATAATCATTCCCCAATTATTATTCCTGAAAAGTTACGGATAACGTTGTTACAAGGCTTCAAAGTTTTACGCGCTGGAAGAGCGTTTAAAAAGTCGTATTTTGCGAACCACACCCGCTGACGTCATGTTGTATAACAGTCGCTGATACGAGGCTCTCCCCTATCATACCGATGCGAATGCGCGATGTGAATATGGGTGGATTTCCAGACATTAGATCCACTGATTGTTTACGTATCAGGTGCATTTCATCCCTATTTTGAAACTGAGCTGATACTTTTCGGGTAGCAGACAAGCTAGTAATTATTGAACATAAACATTCCTACTAAACATTCTCAGTATATCAGAAAATAAAATAATTAAGGGACAAGACGGATTATTATTGGCCAATCGGAAATGTCAAACTAGTTATGCAGTTAAATATCGACTCATCTTTAGGAGGCTTGATACAAAAACCCATCAGGTAGCATTACGTCCCTAGAAATTTTTTGCGCTTAATTCGGTAACTGCTCCCTGGACTGCGTTCTGGTAATTTTTTACCTTCTATTCCAACAGTTGATAATCATCGTACCGTTTAGGAAAACCCATAAAAATATATAAAATTATGTAATAATATATAATAAAAAGATCAATTTATACAGCCCGTGTCATACATTTTTATCGAATGAATCGTTTGATTTTCGGAAAAAATACCAAATAATAACCGGTCTTGTCCCATAATACCTTTTTTTTGAGATATTGAGAATATTTGACAGGACTTTTTAACTACAACAATTACCAGCTTATCTGCTATCCGAAAAAGGTCAGTTTCAAAAAGCATGTTTTATTTTAAGAATTTTATTTCGATGACAAGACGGGAAATTTCGTTAAGAAACTCGGAAACCGCTCATTTTCTACTCCCAGTTGATGGGGGTCATTTGGTACTAAATGATCGCTAGTATAACCCTTGTGTCAGTTGAAGAATTCAGAGGTCTCCTCGGGTTTTTAGGCCGTCGTCTGTTGGAGTTTGTTCCTAACGTTTCACTAGCGCAAGTGGCTAGCATCTTCAGAGGCCGGTATTGGAAAAGTGCTAGTAAAACGTTGGGAAGAAACTCCAACAGACGACGGCCTAAAAACCCGAGAAGACGAATCTACGCTTTAGAAATGTAACTTGATCCTTTTTTGAGTGTTATAAGCTTTTTGTATGTTCATTCGAATAGAAACCATTGTGCTATGAGAAGTGATGAGAGCGTGAAAATCGGCACTCTTGTGGACGAAGCGCGATCTCTAACACAAATTGCCGCATCGTTGACAGTGGCGGTTCCTGAATTTTTGAAAGGGGAGCGCACACAATTTTAAGTAGAAAACTGCCAGAGATTGTTGAGGCCGCAACTGCTGTGCACATTTTTTTATGGTCAGCCCCCCGCAAAGGCTGAAAGCCTATGGCGCTGTAGAAGCGCTGCGAGAGGATAAGTATTGGTGCACGTTAGATTTGAAATGCTGCAGGTTGTAGCCGTCGGTAAACAAATTCCCCGGTAGCTCATTCCACAGCGCCGAAGTTCTCCAATAGAAGGAATGCTGGAGGAGACTGGTTCGGGGAGTAGAGACCTCGACCTGGTAAGGATGAGCTCGCAGAGCCTCTTTAGTGTTCCTCATTCGAACAGCCTTTGGTGTTATTATCTGGGAGAGCTCACTCGAACATCTTCCGTGATAGAATCTGGTGAACAGGGATAGGTCAGCCACCCTTCTTCGAGGTTCCAGGTTGTGGAGGTCCTTTGTGATGTTAGGCGTACCGATTGATCTAATTGTTCTCTTCTGGATAGTGTCCAGAAGCTTTAGAGAGTGCTTTGGAGCGCATCCCCACACATGGGAGCAATACTCCAGCGATGGTCGGATCTGTGCCTTGTAGAGCAGCAGTAGTTGCTCTGGTGTGTACAGCTTCCTACAGCGGAACAAAATTCCAAACTTCTGGGATGCCGTTTTAGCAATACTGACGACGTGGTCATGCCAGTACATGCTATTGTTTATGTTGATCCCCAAAAGCTTAACGGAAGCTGACTCGACTATGGGGTGGCCCTCCATTTCCACAGTTGGTAAGCCAACGTGAGACTTCTTTGTAAGTGTTGTTGCCTGAGTTTCTTGTACGTTGAACTGTACTTTATTTGCTAATCCCCACTCGACAATTGTTTTGATATCTTCGTTGATCTGTGAGGCATGCTGCTGCTGATAGTGGCTTGCCTGGTTCCATGCACGATATTAATGTGCTGTTGTCTGCGAAGATGTAGATTGGATTGGATGTTATTTCCATGTTATTTCGTTGATGTACAGGTGAAACAGTGTAGGGGATAAGACAGATCCCTGAGGAACACCGGCGTTTATTGGAAATACGTCTGATGAACAGCCTTCGACTACAACAAACAGAGGTCGGTCGTTTAAAAAGCTATTCAGCCACTGGCGCAGGCCAGGTGGTAGTCCATAAGCAGCGAGCTTGGCCAGAAGTCCTTCATGCCACACTCTGTAGAAGGCTTTCGATATGTCAAATGCAACAACACCGGATTCGCCATAATTTTCTATTGCTCTGTTCCACAAGTGAGTGACGTAGGCGAGGAGATCACCCGTAGACCTGTGCTTACGGAAGCCATACTGGCGATCATTTATGATGTTATTGTTGTTCAGGTATTTCAGGAGCTCTGTGTTAATGACGGTCTCCATAACCTTAGACATGATGCTGAGAAGAGCGACAGGTCTATAATTGGTGGGATCGGTTTTCTTGCCTTTCTTAGGGATGAGTTGCACGCAGCCGCTCTTACATGAAGCAGGAAACACGCCTTGCTGATACGATAGTTTGAAGAACTTGCAAAGAATAGGTGTAAGCTCAGTGGCATAGCGTTTGAGGACAATGGCTGGAATTTGGTCAGGACCAGTAGCTTTGTTCGTGTTTAGTTTTTGAAGGTTGCTTTTTACATCTCCATGTTGAAATTAGACCTCTGCCATTCGCTAGTTTACGTTTATGGTGGTTGTCGGAGTACTTCCTTGGAAGTCTACAGTAGAATTGACTGCGAAAAGCTTCCTTAAGATGTTTCTTCTTTAGCAGTAGGAGCGATGAACTTATCCGCTCTGGTCAAGGGTGGTATCGCCGAATAGGAAAAGCTCTGAGTAACAGTCTTAGCTACAGACCAGAATGTTCTGGACGAACTAGGGCATAAGAGGAGCTTCTTCTTAATTTTTTGGTTTTGTTCCTCCTTGCTGCTGTCAATCACGCGTTTACAGTGATTTCTGGCGTCGATAAAATTGCGGTGGTTTTCGGCATTTGGATTTTTCCTCCATTCTCTGTAATGTTGGTATTTAGAGGTACGCTGATTAAACCATGGCTTGTTTTTGGCTTCTTCTATTATAATAATAGTCTTCTGTTTCCACATTTATTTCTTAAAAGTTTTTTCTAGCCAGTATCACAAAAAGTCACTACTTAAGTGTTTTGCTTATCGCCCATCAGAGGAAGTTATTTAAGAGTTTTTACTTATCATCTCGCCTAACCACGAAAAAAAAATCGTCTAGTTCGGGAATCGAACTCCCAAAGCCTGATTGAAACACGTCAGCGCACCCTACTGAATCAAGCAGCCGTCTGCCTCATTTTGTCAAAACATTGTACATTATATTAGTATCTACTTATTTTCATCTTTATAATGTTATCGATAATTTCCTTAATTTTTATTTTGTGCTCTAAGGAAAGTCGGCCAACGTTCATTTTAAGCAACGCGTTCACAAGATTATCCATTATAAATAATAGGTTAGTAGGTAAGAATCGGCGATGCGATGTAAACAACGCGTAGCGACTCGAACACGGAAGATGACTGAAGCACAACAGCAGAAGCGGCCTCTGTTCGTATGTCGCCGGTAACCTTTTGGTTTTCATTGGTCATTTTCAAAGCCGATTGATTTGTGATTGAGCACTATCAATGTGCGATTGACCAATAGGAGCCCTCTCGTTCCGCTATCCGTGCCTTGGCTCCTTCAGTTAATTACGTGACGAGACAGTGGATAAGTTCGACCTTAGTGTGCTGGGAGTGTTCGTTTTTATAGTCTGCGTACTGTGTGCTACTTACAAATGGGGCAACTGATCGTAGCTAGAAATAGGTATATACAGCACTGCATACATATTTATTTCTCTTTTGCTCCCCTGAGCAAAAGCCTGCCCCTGCATTGCGCCTTAAGGACGAACCGCCTCTGAGCGTTGAATTAGTCACTCTCAGTTGTTCAACGCAACTTCCAAATGTATCGATCTGGAAGCAGTTGACCACGTTTGTTGCGCTGGACAAGGAAGGCAACAATGCGCTGCAATAATAGAGCATGGTTGTAGTGTTGAGAGAAAGACAAATTCGCATAGGGGAGCTACTAACAAATTTAAAATGAAATAGTTCGTCACCGTACACGTTCATTCATTGTCTTGGAGTATAATACATTGCTTAAGCTCAAGCTTATAGTAAAAAATGAATATATAAATTAATACTCAAAATTCTGTGTCGACTGTTCTAGGCCTATCAGATTCGACGAGAAGGCGGACCGATTGAACAGGCGATGTAGCAAAGCCCTCTACATCTAGAATAAGGTTTACAGAAAAACGGTAGTTACACTGCATACTCTTATTGCACCTGATATCCGGAGGAAAGTGTCTCTTTAAACGTATTAAGTCGTCTCATAGTCCTTGTCGTTTCGTGGCTTTGTAGAAGAAAGTTCAGATTAGTGTGTTATTGATTCCAACTCTGTCATCTATCACCTATCTTGCAAACGACAAGCGACGGGCGAAAATCGCGCAATATCTGCTGTCAAACGTAATTTTTGTATTATGCAACGACGTCATATTGACGGACAACAACATATAACCTACAATTTTGACGGTTCTGTCGCTGTCGCGAATCTTTACACAATAACATCCATCTACCTTTCAAAACTATTTTCTTCCCGCGAGGGTGACTTGGTTTACGCATCTTCGATATGTGCTATGTTCTGTCTCATAAGAATACGTAGGTTTATTTTAGCATCGATGTAGAGACCGCGACTTAAAGGGTGATACACGTACGAGCAAGTACGCGTACTTATGGCTCGATGACCTTTTTCGCCTGTGTGTCACCGTAAGTACGCGTACTTCAAAACCGTCGAGCAAATCGCCGGCGATCCAACTGGTTTGAAATCTCACTCGTAGCTTGTCTCGGCTCGCACTGCGAGCCGCGAGCCACCATTTTGTTTCGGCAGTTCATAGATGCGCAACGCTTGTTGTGTTTGACGTTTGTTAAAAGTTTTGTTGATTTAGGAAAATTATCAAAATGAGGGATTTCAGCTTCACGTGTGTCACCGCGTCGAGCCGAGTAAGTTCGCAAACTTAAAAACCGCGTATTTAAAGTACGTACGTCGTACGGGTGTCACCCACTTCGCGCTCATGGATGTAATTCGGCATTCCGTACGTAGGTGTTAGATGTTTTAGCTCCATGGTGAAACGGTCTCCTCGGCGTTGAACACTCGGCATTCTTAGGGGTTTATTCTGTAACAGGATAGTTAAACATAACGTATGGTTAAAGTAACTAATGTCCATTATAACCATCATAGGTAATCTGTAAACAGAGAGCTGGTTAAAATTGTAACCGCCACTGGTTAAAATTGGCAGTTAAAATTGTATGTATAACGGCAGGGCTTTTGGCTAGCGTTATACACTTAACCTAGAAGAAAAATTGATCGGAGTGGCTGCTGTACCAATTTATTTCGTGATTACAAATGAAGAAGCGGTTATTCAACGAAAACAAAGGTAAATTGGTTTGCAACTGATACAACTATGAGGTAAATTGTTTGTTGTTAACCACAACTTGAGAGATAACAGTGACGTCTTTCAGCTCCCTGAAAACACATTTTTGTAATTGTCTGATCTCAACAAAGAAGCTGCACAGTTTCTAATTGAAACTTCACTTCCGCATATGCAGGAAAATATGAGGGGTAGCTGCAATGCCCAAGTATTTACAAGTACTCTGCGCGCTTAATTTTTTGGGACATGGCTGGTACCAGCTAGACACAGGAACAATATCTTACTTTGCGGGTGGGCACAAATAAATGAAATAATTGCTGCTACTTGTTTTTTTTTTGTTGAGCGATCCCGCTTTTTTCCATTTTAAGATTTCAGCAAAAAACAAAAACAGAATCTCACACCGATTTGCCTTCAATGAAATGTCAACATTGTCAACATTCAACTGGGATGCCTTCCAAAAGTCCAGTGTTGCCAGACATTTAGAAAACATCACTGTGGAATATGATTTCTACTATATATAAAATATTTCGTATACAATAATGAGTACACCAGCTTCATTTTTCCCATATGCATAGATACCGTGTGATGTTTTAGTAAAATAACACTGTTTCGTCAGATTTTACGCTGTCTGTGAACATTGTGAACATGAGGCATGACAACATCGCATGCGTAGGTGGTTGCCTGTATACTAATTTTTAACGGCACATCTCGCATATCCGCCCGGTTAAATTTTATGTTTACCGAGTACCAATGATGGTTAAATTTTTAACCCGGCTGTTATAATTAACTTTTTAACGACCCTGTCTAAAATAACCAGAAATTTACAGAATTAGAGCGACACAAGATGCGTGGCAAGTGTTATCTCTTGTGATGAATTGATGCTCGAACTCGCATGAAACATCTTGCCACATTTATTTAAGGCACTCAATGTCTCTAGGTGTCTTAGCAGTGACACATTATATGTATACCTGATCTTTACAGTATCGTTTGTGGGGAAAAAGTATATAATTGAGTCGAGCAGTTGTTTTTTGTGTACATTGTCTTGAAGAAGTTGTAACAACTAACCATTTGATTGTAGAAGAAAATTGCGATTCCGTAGCAGATAAAGAGAATAATCCACGACTTGTTCGAAGATCCATGAGACTTCAGAGCAAATCACCAGTGCCAGTACGGAATAGTAAGCCGGCGGTGTCCCCTGTAATTCCTGATTTGCGCAAGTCCACTTTGAAGAAGAATATGGCCGCCAGGTTGGTAATATTGATAGATAGATATAAATCCTTTTGATTATAAATGTGATATGATACATATAAGACAAGTCACAGAAAAGTTACATAGTTACACAAGGCACAGAACATGTATACAACATGACACTTACTTAGAAAGAAGTACAAGTATGTATATATATTCATATAAACAATCATTAAAAACAAAAAATTCGGATCAAGAATAAAATTCTCTTTTCTTTTTATTTAATTTCGCTGGTGGGAGTATTTTCCAATCATTGGGCAGCTTGTTGAAAATTTTGACAGCCATGTATTTAGGGCTCTCTTCCGTTCGTGCTAATCTAAGCGATGGTACCTCCAGCAGTTCGTTATTTCTAGTATGGTATATGTCACTGCTTAAGGTATTAAATTGACTACGATGAGCCTTAACGTATATAATATACAGATGGTAATGTTAATATTTCAAAAGACCTGAATCCATTTTTGCAGCTAGTGCGTCTTCTTACTCCTGCAATATTTCTAATTACTCTTTTCTGCATTAAAATTAGTCTTTGTAGTTTAGAAGACGCTCCCCACATCTCAATACCGTATGATAGCATTGAATACATTTGTGCTTAGTAAAAAATTAACAATACCCATCTTTCCACTACAAAACTCATCTAGTACATGCACTAGAATAGTGGAGCAATTTTTTGACACACTTTCTCAATATGCGTATTCCATTTACAGTTCTCTGATACGTGGCTGGTCCGATAAGTACCTAGATGACAAAAGAAAAACGAAAAATTTGAAAAAATAGCGATTTATTTCTCAACATAGTCTCCTTTTACTTCGATGCACTTGTCTGTTTCGACTGTGCCTTTGCCTCTGGCGTGTATCCGTGGATCCATGTTTCGCCGACGGTCACGAAACGACGCAGAAACTCCTTCGTGCGACCACGTTGAAACTTATTATTAAACCAGTATTTGACGGTCGCCATCCAACGACGAAGAATCGCTGCGGAATTTCCCTTCCAAAAACAAGAAGCGAATCACTGACCGATATTGCTGTTTCTCAATTTTTCTAAAATCCGTGGACACGACCGCTATCACACGTTGAAACCATACTAAACGACAGATATGGCTGAAATTTTGACATTAGCCGCCTACGATGATGTACTACGCAATAGTTAATTTATCTTGTGATAGTGGCGCCATCGGGCGGTGAGGCACTTATCGGACCACCCACGTATGTATATACCCAGAAAATTGGTTGTTTCTACCTGTTTGATAGAATTACCAGCAGATTTGTTCAACAAGCTGTGGTCAACTTGAAGACTAGAGTAAGTAAATCTTAGGATGTAGTACCGGCCCGTTATTCATTGAACAAAATTGAATGTGCAAATTCAACTACAGAATTTTGGTTATTTCCTTTAATCAATAAGAAAGTATCATCAGCATACATTACCGAGCATTCTAAAGGAATGTCGTTCACGTATATAAGCGGACCAAGGATGTTCGGATTCCGCATTATCTACCTCAACATAATGGTTTCTGTCACACAGGTAGCTGTAGAACCCCTGCTTCCATACCTATCCAATTTATCTAAAAATATTTCATGGTCTACTAAGTGGTATTCTGCTCAAGTCAAGAAATATTCCTCATAGTTTTCACCTTTGTCCATGCATAAATATAAATCATCTATAAAACGAAGTGTACTTGTAACTGTAGTTCTTTTACTTCCCACACCGAAAGGTGAGGGGAGTATTGTAATCGCGAAAATTTTCGATTTTGAGATAACACACTTTTTGGGCGTTTCATGATGTCTACATAACGAAAATCCACGTCACTCATTTCCGTCGGTCTGTCTGTCTGTCTGTCTGTCTGTCTGTCGGTCGGTCGGTCGGTCTGTCTGTCTGTCTGTCTGTCTGTCTGTCTGTCTGTCTGTCTGTCTGTCTGTCTGTCTGTCTGTCTGTCGGACTGTCTGTCGGTCTGTCTGTACGCGTTTTTCTGTCCTCGTAATCTCAGTAACCGCTGCATGGATTTTGACGAAATTTGGGCAGCGATATGCTGTGGGGTCGTAGTAAGTAATGCTGCTATAATTTTGAAAATCGGTGCATTGGCGGCGGAGTAATTAGCAAAAAACGAAAAATTTCAACGATTCCCCAAACGTTTTTAGGCGTTTTAGATGTTCCTGATCATTTTCTACTTTTTTTGGGTGGGGGTGGAAATTGGGGTGGTTGGCGGTTGGGGGGTTGTAAAATTGAAAAATTTGTTCTATTCATAACAGACTACCCACTGACCTGTGAAGGAAGACCTAGCGACATAAATAACTTTTTTAGGTCTATCCGAACATTGCCTTACGCCTATTACAGAAACTAAAGGAATTAGAATTTTTTGTGGTGTAAACATACGAGTATTGCTTTAGATCGTTCTACAGGGTGAGTTTTTAGTACCGGCTCGGTCGATAACGCCACTACTACAGAAGATAGCAAAAAAAGTTGTATATAAAAGTTGTAGCCACGGATATGCTCCTTGCTCAGAAAATATTTAGACTTATACAGAGTGATCCATAACTACGTGGTGATGCAAACATGCATTTTTTTAAATGAGACACCCTATATATTATTAGATATTCAAATTCTATTAATGATTTCCGTTCTTCCAATATAGGGTATTGTTACACTATACAGGGTATTTCAAAAGTTATGACCATTTTTGTATCCAAATCGCGGTTAAATGAACGTACTGTATATCAAAAATTAATGAATCAAAAATTATTTTTGTACATGAAAAGATTAAAAAATATCCTCTAGTTTTAAATTCGGCTATAAAAAAAAGCTTGCGACGCAAATTCTTATACAGGGTGATGTAGAATGCAAAATCTAAATTTTCTCTTTTTTTTTAAATGTAACCCCGAGGGGTAAAAAGCTGTGGATTTCTGGTGTACACGCTTGTGGATTTCTATGGATTTCCGTAGATTTCTTTGGATTTCCGTGGATTTCCGTGGATTTCTGTGGATTTCCGTGGATTTCCGTGGATTTCCGTGGATTTCCTTCGATGTCCGTGGATTTCTGTGGGTTTACTATGTCTGTACGCATGCGCGAACGTGGCCGTCTCGGCTGAAACCATCTTGATTTCAGTTACCTCAGTTACCTGATTTAATAAATAATTTTATCAAGAAGGTGCAAGCTAGTGTTGAGAAGCGAGAAGTGTTGATGGATGTACACAGTGACAAAACACTTAACATTAGGTAAGCACGTGCCATGAATGTTAACTTCATTTAATGTCGACAAAAATACAATACCTACCTACTTATTAATCTGTAATAGTAGAAGCATCCAAGCGTATCCATGCTCACACCCTACTATTTATAGGATATAGGTACGTGGGAATAACCTTTTGCGAATTTTGTATTTATTTTATTAAAATCTGGACACTTGGCTGAGCATTTAGTTTGTTTCATTGTCTTCATAAAGCACCCAAACAACACAGTACGTTTTTGAAACATCCATTCCAGGTCATATTTACGTACGTATGGCTTAAGACTAAAAAAATATGTACCTACATAGTATGTATCTCTCAGTACGTACATAGTACGTAAGCTTAGTTTGTTCTCAGTACGTACATGAACATAGTATGTACACTAAATAAGTGTTTAATACCTTTAGCAAACAAATATCTTCACAGAAACTCCTGATAGACACCCATAAAATGATTTGGAACTATTACCCATTGTATTTATACCTAGGTACCTGCTAATTGTAATTATTAGTGCAAGGCCCGATGCAAGGTTAAAGTTCAGTTAGGTGGTACATCTTTTTTCTTATATTGAAATTAATTATAGTCGTATAGATGTACAGATACGTATAATGCATTTTTATCTTGGGTAATAAAATGTATCAATTACAAAATAACGTTAGAAGATACGAAGTACTCGTTAAAAGTGCATGAAACCATGATAATGTTTTATCAGATTTGAAATTTCCGCCATAAAAATGTACAAATGCATGTGCAGCATTGCCGATGCCAACACCATCATTTCCCAAATACAAGTTGTAGGGTTTTTGTAAACTTTGAAGTAGGAGATCCACGTGGCCGCACGATGAAAAGCGTCTGCCTTCGATAGTGGGACAGCAGCAGCCTCGTGCGGGGTTTGCATTTGGCTGGTTTTTTTTATAATTGAGTAGACCGCGTAGATAGAGCCTAAATACCAGAGTACCGCGGCTGAGCTGTGGAAGGGTTATGCTCGAGGTTATGCTATCATGATGTTAGGGTGACTCAACGACGTCGTCATACTGATAGATTACGCATCCAAGGCAAATTGTTTGTCGGCATTCCAAACATTGGGAATGTCAACAAAATATTTACAAGCAGCGACGTCATTGTTTACAAGTTACATCGCAGCATGCCAAGTTGACAATCATTTGGAATGAATTTTCAGAAAAATGTATGGAACGTATGTTGTAAAAAAGTAAAAATATGATTGTGGCTTGCTTATCTGTAATAGAAAAAGTACTCTGAAGATACTCTTTTGTAAAACACGTTTAATTTTGCAATTCTGTCAAGAATTAATGCCATTTTTATATTTTACAAACATTGCTGCATGCACCAAGCATGCCCTAATGCACAACTGGCAACGTCGGGTGTGTCTATGTCAATACAGCTGATGTTCCCCCCTTCCGTCACACCGCCAGAAACGCTTACAAACATTCGGTACACAAAGCGTAGTCTATCAGTATGACGTCGTTGGGGTGACTGAATATACACTGGGCTACTGGGCATTCAGTTTCGGCCATCACCTCGGCTGTCGGTGTCGCCCACACAAGCGCTGAGCACCTTGCGCGGCCGGCGCTTTGGATGATCGACCGGAAGGACCAATGCTATGTTATAGAACAAAACGCGTTAAAAAGGCGGCTCTCACAGGAAAAAAAATCTGAAATAAAATCTATTTAACTAACATTGTACAATATCATTTCGTTAACCAAAGATTCAAGCCTTTAAAATTGTAAATAATTCAATATTTTAATTTTTATACCCTGTGAAGTGGGATGTCGAAAATACGTTTTATGTATGTCCATTCATTCATTCTAAATACTCCAATAATGTACGTACATAAAACGTATCATTGGGTGGAATTTGGATGTACTATCTACGTACTCAGGTACTCAGGATGTATAGATTATATTGCTACATGAGATGTAAGTTACGTCGAAGGTCGTATTATGTAGGTACATGAAATGTAAACTGGTTGTTTGGGCATATAACTACCAACATTGATAAGAATGCCGGTGGCCACTGCATTGTACGTGGTTACCCAAGGTGAATGTTACTTTTTCTTTAAACGAAGTTAGATATCAAAAGAATAGGAATAGAAGTACAAAAGTATATCAAAAATAAATTCTTCCCATCTCGGATACCAAATGAAATTATTTGTTCGCATAAAGAGTATTGTTTTGCAGTGCCTCTTGTACCAGAATGGAGAAATAGTATTTTATAACATTGGTTTACATTCAGAATGGATTTCAAGAGCCAAGAGAACGATTGTCTTCGTGAATTTGAGGAAGCCTCGAAGATTTGCTTGCCAAATTTTCTAAAGAATATATTAAAATTCAACGCATTCAACAGTGCCGCAATACTGCGCGATATCTCTGATAAAGATATAGAAGATATAGAGAAATTTATGGTATCCGTGGATTTCCGTGGATTTCCGTGGATTTTCGTGGATTTCCATGGATTTCCGTGGATTTCCGTGGATTTCCTTGGATTTCCTTGGATTTCCTTGGATTTCTTTGGATTTCTACGGATTTCCCTGGATTTATTGGATTTATCCTAGAGAAATGGATTTCTGGTGTACACATTTCGGGCAGCTTTTTACCCCTCGTGTAACCCCCAATATTTTATTATGCCAAAGAATTGCCTTTAATATGCTCTTTCATTTTTGTATAGCACTTGTTATGTCTGTATTCACTAGTTTCTCAGATATTTCGATTTTTCTACAAATTTGAAATATACCTTCTATTTGTTTACTGAAATTTATTTATTTTGAGAAAATACTATCAAATTTTATTTCTGATTAACAAACAACTAAAATATAAGGCCATAATAGTACTTGATCAGGTCAAAATACTGAATTAACGAGATGATATAGGTAAAGTGTGCTGAGGTAACAATTTTATAGACGTCATGCATAATTATCAAGCAGATTTATTAGGTAGGCTATGAAATATTGAACGACACGGTCCAAATAAAACGATTCTTCAATCTTTCAAACGCATTAGTTTTAGAGTGCCTGCGTTCTGGATATTGCTGTTCATAGCTGATATATTCTAGAGGCAAGTAGACAATTTCTCAAAGATTCTCCTAAATACACTCAATGGAAAAATTAATTTTTAAAGCTGGTTTTTCACATAGTACGGAATTATTGAGCTGGTTATGATAACTGTCAATTTTCAAAGCCTACCTGAGGAATCTGCTTGATAATTATGCATCACGCCTACAAAATTGTTTCCTCAGCATACTTGACTTTATTATCTCGATGATTTAGGTTTTTGACTTCATCAAATAGCATCATGACCTTATAGCTTAGTTGTTCGTTAAATAAAAAACAAATTAGATAGTACCTTCTCAAAATAAATAAATTTCAATATACAAGAAGCTATATTTTAAATTTACCGAAAAATCGAAATATCTCGGAAACTGATGGACGTAGATGCAACAACTGTTATACAAAGATGAAAGAGCATATTAAAAGCAATTCTTTGGTATAATAAAATAATGGGGGTTAC
This sequence comes from Callosobruchus maculatus, assembly GCA_951848785.1. Taxonomy (NCBI): domain Eukaryota; kingdom Metazoa; phylum Arthropoda; class Insecta; order Coleoptera; family Chrysomelidae; genus Callosobruchus; species Callosobruchus maculatus. The sequence goes on from CATOUR010000100.1 coordinate 14,356,598, forward strand.
GTTTAAAAAAAGAGAGAAAATCTAGATTTTGCATTGTACATCACCCTGTATACAAATATGCGCCATGGGCTTTTTTATAGCCGATTTTAAAACTTGAGGATATTTTTAATATTTTCATGTAAAAAAAATAATTTTTGATTCATTACTTTTTGATATAGGGTACGTTCATTTGACCGCGATTTGGATATAAAAATGGACATAACTTTTGAAATACCCTGTATAATGTAACAAAACCCTATATTGGAAGAACGGAATTTATTAGTAGAATTTGAATATGGAATAATATATAGGGTCTCACTTAAAAATATGCATGTTTGCATCACCACGTAGTTATGGATTACCCTGTATAAATCTAAATATTTTATGAGCAAGAAACATATCCGTGGCTACAACTTTTATATGCAACCTTTTTCGCTATCTTCTACAGCAGTGGAGTTATCGGCCGAGCCGGTACTAAAAACTCACCCTGTATAATATGTAACGAAGAAACTGTTGAATTGATTTTAACGAAATTTTGACACAGTATTACTACCGTGGCGAGGATGGAAAATGCGTATGGTTTTTATAAATCGTGCCAGTGGCGGCGCAGAAATAGGTAATAAAAAAACTAAAAATACAAAAACAGCTCAAACTTCGTTTTTAAGTGTTTGTGAGGTTCCTGATCATTTTCTGAGTTTTTTTGGGGTGGGGGTGAAATTGGGGTGGTTGGGGGGGTGGGGGGTTGAAAACTGAAAAATTTGCTGTATTCATAATAGGCTGCCGACTGACCTGTGAAGGAAGACCTAGCGACATAAATCACCTTTTTAGATCCATCTGAACATTGTCTGGTATCACCATAATGTGTGGGAAGTACTGAGTCAATCAACTTGACTTCATTTTTTTGTAGACATAGGTACCAAATTGCTTGCTGTTAAATAGTCTGTATCAAAAACATTGATAAGTTGCAGAGACATATTTCTCGAAAACTTTTGAAAACGAACTAAGAAGTGATATTTGTTGTTATAATTGGAAATATAAAATGTATCATCTGATATAAACAAGCGCTTGAATTTAGCAACTTTTCATACAACGGAAAATGCCCTCTTCAATTGAACAGTTGATTAAAAAAGCTAAAGGTTGGCTAAAGTGATTAGCAGATAAATATAAATATATATATATTCGTACTTTTCTGTCGGCGCTGGTAGAGTTAGAGTTTCGAAAGTTGTTTATTATGCCAATTATGTTATCAAAAAGAATGAATTTATCTTTCTATCAATGTTAGTTCTTCTATTAGCGGCCTTACCGTCCTTGTACAAACTCAAGATATTAAAATGTTTCATGAATTCGTGAGCTTTTTGGGTTTTGTATTAATGTATCTGATGCTTTTAATTTGATAGTTTCCTGCCTAGGTAAATTTTTATTTTAGTTTATGACATCCCAAGCTGTTTGTGTTTGATTTTTGCACCTAAAATAATTTTATTGTAGTATCGTTTTGCGGCTCTTAATAAATACCCTTACATAGACTTTTTTGTAATGTCCATAATACTCTTTAAGAGCTATATCTCCGAGAGTTTAGATTTTTTAGATAATGTAGTTTATCATTTGATATAAGTATGTCCTTGGTTATTCATCGCTTTCTAGCCCCTCCTAATTATTTTAGTTTTGATTGGAAATGCTATGTCAATGAAATATTGAAATGTTTGTAAGAATGTATTAAACTTATCATGTACATTGCCAGCAGTAGAACAGTAAATATCCTCCTCTCTTGACTTAACATGGTTGAAAAGTGTTCAATGTTGATTTCATTAAATAGATCTCTGTACTGGTAGGATATTTGTTGTGGCTGTTTACATTTAAGACAATCCAATGTTAGTCCTTGGGCAAAGTGATCGCTAATGTTATTATTGCATCCACTTTTATACAGACATTATCGATACCTCATTATAGAGGTTTTTCATTTTCTGGCTAATTGCTGTTGAATCATTACAGGTACCAGAGTCCTCGAACATCGAAGGCAATGGACATGTACAACAGTTTCAAGGAATTGCACAAAAATGTGCTGGAGACACCCAGAATTGACAGATCAATGAGCGAGACTGGATCACCGAACAGCAGTTTTAAGAAGAACTTCTCCAGAAAGGTGCTCGACCAATGCATGATGCTTCAAGACACTCCCAAACATTAGCGAAAGTTGATCGAAGATAGCAAAGCTAATTCAATTTCTAAAACATACCGTGTGGCTGTCTCTTTATTCCATTGTGTTTCGCTGGCCTTCTAATAAAAACCACATTGCTAGAGGTAGACTTTACTTAAGTTTCGAACACTTTTGATAAAGCCCAAAGACCAAAACCAAAACGCAACTAAAGTATATCTTCAAGCATGTGTGGTTTTATTAGAAGACCAGTGGAACACGATGTAGCAAAGCTAGTTTTTATATTTATACTTACCTAGGTTTCAGTGTATAAAAATCCATTCCCATGCTATGTAACTACTTAAATTTTATCAGTTATTTTTCAATTTTTGACCAAGTAGTATATATGTATATCAATACCTTGATGCAAGTGCCATCTTTTCTATTTGAAGTTAGGCGTATTCTAATTTATTATAGAAATATTGTCTATTGGAACCAATACATCCTAGATTGAAAACGCGAATTTACTTTACATTTCATCTACTTTAACAAGCTGAACCCAAATTATAATCCTAAGGTGCTTAAAATAATTCACAAATTATTCTTACAATTTTACCCGTGATACAACTGTTTCACCGAATGACTATAATTCATTGCATTAAAATAAAACCATTTTAAAAGTTGTAGATATCTAATCCTCCATCAAAATGTTATTAAATACCCGAATGAAAAATTAGTGAATCTAGGTAATTTTCATGATCTGGTAGACAAAAAGTCATTAAACTAAAATTTTATGCCTATATTTAGTGTACACTGTAGTTTTTTATCATATTTGTGATTTAGTTTCTTTACAATGACTTGTACCTTATTAAAAATCATTTTACCATTCGGATATATTTTCAATTTACCATCAGTTTTTATGTATATCTGAGGAAGCCGCGAAGGCAAAGCTTAAATACCGCAGTACTGTGGCTCCAGCTAAGTTAAGGGCAGTTGTTGAGGCGGGCCTTGAATAAGCAAACATTCGCCAGCTCAGTAAATACATCTCCTGGCAATGCGTTCTAAAGCCTGCACACCCTGAAAGTTAAGTGCTCTAGTCTGCTAGTCTAATCCCAAATTTTACAAATTCACAATTTTTTAAAATAAAAAAAAACAGACATGATGGGTATGGTTTTTCATTTTGTTCTCCAAAAAGGAAGCACGATATAAAACAAGCTTAAGGATAAAAAAAGTTATTTTAGTTTCTTAAGGGGCCTGGGTACACATATTACATTTATAGATATTTATGTATTTGCCATGTAAAACGCGGAGCAAGTACACGCACAACTCACTTGTTTTTCAAACTACATACATAAAATTTCAGAAGGTGATAAGACCTTAATGAAGGACAATTCGGAGCGATTTGTTCAAAAAAGTGTTGTGTTAAAAAAACTCGCAATGCAAAATCATACATTCTTCAAATGTCTGTAATTTAACAACCAAACACGATATCAAAACAAGGCCACCGAATTCTTCAATTTGCTTTTTGAATCATTACTGTACGTTTAAAGGTAACGTCACACTATCAGGTTACCGGCCGGTTGCTCTTGGTTTCCCTCGATGCGAAATCGTATTCGCGGCGGTCGGCCGTCAGCAGTATCGCAATGCGACCTTCGGACTTACCTCCCCTCATTATATTTCAGACACACATACTTGGGAAATCGCTAACCCGAGGACACGTATTTTCTTGGATTCTCAAGTTCGCGCGCTAGCTTCTTCATCCAAAGAATGAAAAATTGAAATTTCAAAATAAGTCAGTGAAGTCCTATTTTTTCAATAAAATTGGTTAAAGAAAGCTGAAAAAAAAACAGGTTTCAGAATAAATTTTAAACACCATTATTTTGAAAACTAAGCGACTTAAGAAAAAGAATTCCACAACTTTTGTCTTAAAATTGTGTCGCAAAAATGTACAATAAAACGAATTGTAGTTGGGTAAATTCTATTTATTTTTTAATATTAATTGATTACATAGTATAGGTTGCGTGCTTGTCAGAATAAAGTATGATATTTACAATGTAATAGTGGAACATAAATTGTACTTAATAATTTTTAAAGCTCGTAAAGAGATAATGATTCATTATAATTTTCGATATTTCAGTTTCAATACTTTTTATAAACATGATTGTTTGGTTACATTGCTTGGTTCCAAACAGTAAGAAAGAACAAAATTAAAAATAAATTACATTTTAAACAAGAAAAAATAAACAATTTCACAAAAAAATATTTTTATCAATAATGTATTCATCTAGAGTTTAAAGTTTTTACAATTCTTACAGATCAAACTGTTTCAAACAGTTTAGATACATATAATACTAGAGACGTAAAAAGTACATAACTCGTACAGATAACATAAAGAAGATCAAACCTAACGTGTCAAATTCGTATTCTAAGGATTGCACCATTTGAAACAGATTGTATCTCATCAGACGTAGTTTCGCTCAACATATTCACATATTTATACATCCTTCACCTTGACGTATTAGGATACCTAGAGATGCAATAGACCAATCAGTGGAGCATTCAAATCAAATTGGATCTTCCACAATGAACGAGAAATAACAGTTATCGGGTTTCGAATACAGAAACTCAAACCTCTCCCCATGCAGAAGCTTGAACAAATTTACCTAGCAAGCAGGTCAAAATCTCTGGAATACCCATATGAAAAACATTCGCTTTTTTAAATTTCGAACAAAAAAGCACCAGTTATTGAAGAAAGTGATGAAATATCCTTGGAATGGTTAATTAATTAAACAGGAATTCAACAGCCGGCAAAAAGGTATAAAAGCCATTAAGGAAGATCTAGATAAGATGAAATAAAAAGGCATCACGGGGCTAAGCGATAGTGATAGAACGGGCGAATCGCATCTGTAGAATTTCGCCTATTCGTTCCATTTTGAGATTTAAATAATTTATTTTTATATGACGAACAATATTTTTTGTTATAGCTTCAACTGAACATTAAGGTTATCTTTTCGGTAAGTAAGCCATCCAATTTACAATTTCACAAGCCATTGGAAATTGTATTGCTTTAAACAATCGATCAGTTCATGTCTCAACTTTCGTCAACCATCCGTATCCACTTAAAGGTCTACAAATTGAATTGTTCACATGAATATATAACAATAAAGTAACAACTGCTAGTTTATATACATCGACAAAAAAGCGTAACTGTGATTGGTCAATGATATAAAAATAACTGCGAGTGTACTCTACATGTATACTAGCATTCTGAATCTGTACACAACTTGCACTGAAGTCCATTTGAGAAATATATCACTGAAAATTTGGTAAGACAACCAGACGCATGAATTTTAAGCTAGACTAGATCACCGGGGAACTTTTGTAAATATGAAATTTAACGCTATATGATAAAGATTGAGAGACATGATTTCAACCTACTAGCAAATTTCGACACACCACGCCGTGCACTTGTAGGGAAAATTTCATAGATAAGTCTAATTATGCTGAGGCAAGAGATAACAACATATTTCATCGCACTCTGAACATAAGACATCTCAAACCCGAAATGTCGTAACTCCCTACAGCAGTACATCTACCGCAATATTTTGAATATTAAAAAAACAGCAAATATTTTATGTTTACAAGTATGATTTTCGATATAGAAAAGTTTTGATTCTATCATTTCCAAAAGAATTAACGATTAACCCACTTGAAGGGAGCTTCACAATTTCAGGTTTAGGCAAGATGTCATGCTTTGAATATGATAACTGGACTACCTTTTTCCTTGTGGCAGGGTCTATTGGTTTAATTAGTTTAATCCATGAAGTTTTCCTGAATGAACCGTTCTAAACGGTATGCGAAGAAACCTGCTCAGATGTAGAGGCTCCTTAAGCCACGTACAAGAGGTAAAAAATTCGGACTCTTAAATCTTTTTCGGTTACCACATTTAAAGTGTCCCAAAAGTTTATATGAAAAATATATACGTAAAATTTATTATTCTTTTCACGACACAATAGCACAGAAAATTCTAAATACTAGCATTTCAAATACTTGACCAACGAAATATGTGGTGTAGCATGATACCTAAAAACCATATACAGTAAATACAATACTTGTGTGGTTCGAGGGCTGGCTAGATCTAGTCTGGATATATTCCTCCAAATTAATTTACTGGTGCTGGAAATTACAAAACAGGCACGGAATTGTAACTTTTAGCATGAATCCTAGAAATTATACATTAACATGGCGCTCATGGCGGCAACTTCAGACCATCGCAGCAGGCGATTCTAAAATGATATCAATTCCGTATCCTGTAGAACACGCAGACAAAATTCAAGCACCCTTTCTATTACTCGTGTCACAGATTCAAATTAAGGAGTAAAAGAAATATCTGAACTACATCACGAATGGACTGATAAATGTTTTGATCTAACAACAGGGGACCAAATGTACATATGATACAAGATTTTGTTTTCAAGTTTTATTGGATTGAACAATAAGCAGAATTTCGGAAAACACTGGTTTAACTATACGTGAAATGGGATGCAAATTGAAATCACACACACATACCTAACAACAATATGGCAAATTCACATGGACACTAAACATGGGTAATGGAAATCAGACACACAAGACATGATGAAAAAACTGATCAGCAATCAGATATGAATTATTGTTCTTAAAATAACATGAAGTTGTACAACTTCAACACTACTCGATAACAGACTGTCTTGCTTCCCCGATGGATATTTTGAATATTTCATTTTGATTTTTTTACCTGGTCGATACTCATCACAGGAACTACGAAACATCAAACATTTTACGATTCAACTATCTCTGAGTTGACATTTGGTCCCCTGCAGATATTTAAATACATTCAGGATGTTTTCCTCATGTAACAACAAAGTCTTAGCTATAAACTAAAGATATATTTTAAATGTTTATGCACTTTGGACATATGTCTAACTACAAACTTTAATCATGGATACACATGCGTTTTACATAGCACGAGAGAAGTAGTTTAACAAGTCTCACGAGGTAGACCAAAACAGTCTTTCCTCATGTCTTCCTTAACTCTACAAATACAGTACAGTCAATAAATACATCATTTTTCAAAAACGCCTGTAATTGATATGGTTGAAGATTCAGATTCGTATTACAAAAACTAACCACCAGAAAAGTTATGGGAAATCTAAGATGGATAATATTTGAGTATCTGCATTTTTTGTACATAATTTGGATATTCAGCTAAAAAAGCTGTCTGAACTCAAATATCGAAAGGGCCTCGCATAAGCATCTGATCTTTTCACCTTTCATTGTATCACAAGAATATAACTTCAATACAAAAACTGATCCCTTATGCTGTAAATATCAGGTAATTTGGCTAGTCAGATAGGCAATATTCGGATATCCGAGACCAAATTTTCAGTCATATTTTTTACTTCAAATTGTTCATTGACTGCACTGACAAGGGCGTGGCATTGCGGGATTTTACGTACTCGCTATAAGATTATATCACAACAATAATCTACTATTAAATACTTCAAGTAAACGGTATGGTTTGAGATCATTTGCTCATTTTGATTTTCATGAAGATGGCAGGATCTTACAAAGGCTTTAAAAATGAAGCAGGGGGCATAGCTCTCACAAAATGTCACCAATTGTTGCTCAGTAGATAGAGAAGTTACCTCAGTTACAGGCATTGCAAAAAACATATTTTGTAGGAGCAATAACAAAAAAGCACTCTATTTTAGCACTAAGATGCGCTAGAGTATGCTATGTTACAGTTGAAAATAAGCAACTATTGCAGTGGGGCAGATTTCTGTTAAACCAGTTCTGTAATGTTTATCCATTTTCAATTTACATAATTTACAGATAATGCATAATTAACACCACGTCCCCATTTGTTATTATATGTTCTAAAAACAGGGTAACTAAAAATAGCTCCTTCCAAGCGACTGCGGTCTTTACTAGACCATCTAAAAAATAAATGTCATTTATAAATAGCCTATGGCTGCCTGGGTTGTGTTTTTGTTGACTTTTTAAAATGCAAGATCAAATTTTCCGTTCATTTTATCTGTACTAAATATATTTTGTATATGTCCACGTGTTATTCGATCACGAATAGCTGTGGATTACTAGGTAACTAGATATATTATCTAGAAATAGAAAGGCGTTAGTTAACCTTTGAAAGATCCTACAAGATGACACAATGTAACCATAAAATCCAACAGATGGCGCACATAATTTTGGGCTACCTCATAATAAATATACAATGTTTGTGTATATATATACGCTAGGATTACAATATTATTTAGTATATTGTATACCTCATCTCCTATCATGAAATCGTATTGCTTCTATAACTCCAATACAACCTCACTTACTATAATGATTATCAATTTATGTACATGTTTATTAAATCTATCCTCTCACTATAACACGTGCAACGACGCCCTCGGCGGTTTTCGAAATTCGCATTGGAACTGGGAAGAAGAAGCAGCTGTCCGTGTTTCCTGATCGGGTATTGCTATCTCTTTCTTACACACATCGACGACGCTGGTCGCATGATCCAACGCCATCTGCATCGCCACAGAGTTGTTTATTTCACCGTAGAGAAGTTCTGTGATTGGTTCTTGTTGCTCGACACCCAGTTTGTAAAAACATCTCTGAAATAAACAAAAAAATAGTCAAGAAGATTAGCTTGTACATCTTTCATATTTGAATTTTTTATAGGTCAAGATGATGTAGTTTCCTATTTGCTGAAATACTGGTATATGGTTACTTAGTGTTATGAAGAACCTTTATTGTCAGCACACTGAATAAAAATAATTACTAGAAACATCTTAAACCCCTAAAAACAAAGTTTGGGTGATATCTTGTTCATTTTGCTTTCCACACCGACAGGTCAGGTAAGTATTAGGGCTGTTCGCAGAGCAATCACAAACTAGTCAGCGTCAATTTGATTGGCCAGTACTAATCAAAAATAGTTTGGCAACTGCAATGGCGAATGCTGATTGGCTCTGACTGGTTTGTGATTCTCTCTGCGAACTTTATAATTATTTGTGATCGCGAAAATTTTCGATTCGTGCGATTCAAGCGTGTTATGATATCTACATAACGAAAATCTACGTCACTCATTTTCGTCGTTGTGATGATCTGAGTAGCGATATGATGTGGTGTCGTAGTTGGAATGCTATAACTTTGAAAAACGGTGCATTGGAAGCGGAGAGATTGGTAAAAAACAAAAAAAAAAACAGGGTCCCTCCAAACTTCGTTTTTGGGCGTTTCGGAAGTTAGTGATCATTTTCCATTTGTCGTGGAATTCTCAAATTCGCACTGACTCAAAAGTCAGTGAATGCGGTATCAACGCAATATTCTGCGTTTGTCTTTGACAAAGGTAATAGGTCATCTTTTAATTAACAAAAGACACCATTTGACTTTGGGATACATACAGAATGGTGAATATACAAAAAACTTACCGGCAATGGCTGACAACGCATTCGTTACTGCAATACTCGTCCTCCCATTCGGGATTAGTGACGGCGGGATTCGGGCAGCCATGCCTAATGCACGCATTGGGCGGCCTCTGCTGCCCCTGGTTGCCCTGTTGCTGCGCCTGTTGCTGCTGATTACCACCGCCTCCGCCGTTACCGCCTCCGGACAGGGGTGGCGAGGCGCTCGACACCATCGGAGGAGGGGTCGGGTGTTGCCTAAATAAACATTTTTATGAAATTCCAGAAACTTATCATCCTGTGGTGGTGTCTCTGATCGCGCTTAACTGGCCAATCAATAAAGCCAGCCTGTGACCCTCATCAAAGTTCAGAATGTTTATAAATCTTTAATTTGGGATAAGTGATACTGTTTCACAGCTGTGCCAGGAAACAGCTTTTGTTTCTCAAGACCTAACTTTCAGCAATTCTAAAAACTTAAACAGCACGGATGTTGCATTCGCGTTGTAAAAATGGAGGCAGTAATATCAGTGTCTTAGACTTTGTGTCCTATGAGCGAATGACGTGACACATAGACTGCATACACAGAGGAGAGAAATACCAGAGGGGACACTTCCAGGGATTCTCTTTGATGTTACGACAAATTGTCCCTTGACCTTGGGATCTTTAAATTGGATATTTTGTTGCCAAACCGACAATGATCTAAGAAATCTTTCGTAAATGCGATGTTTCATTCGCTTAAGCACTGACTAGCATAACCTCACTTTTTCTTAGACAAAATAAAATGGCGCTGCGACGCCAATCCGCTGATCGTCAATGTCAATACTACCCAATGCAATGTTGCCATAGCAGTTAAGTCTATTAATAAGTTTACAAGAAAGTGCTTTCAATACATTTCCCGTGCTATTATTGGTTCGATACCAAAGCTTTGTTTAATCTTCCCTTAATTATATTGAAATATAAGTAATTGCCAAATGGTTTTTAAAGAAACAATTAGTAACAATTAGTAAACTTTGATCATGTAGAGCATATAAATCTTGCTGTATGTTTCAAGTGTTGTGGTTTTGGGCACGTAGCAAAGTATTGCACACAAGATGAATGCTGTCACCGGTGTGCTGGTTGCCATTCTGCAAAGGAGTGCAATGAAATTTGAAATTTATCAATTGTCAGAAAATGAAATACAATGATATAGCTCATTCAGCCAGAGATATAAATTGCCCTGTATATAAACTAAGGATTGACAGATTCCGAAATAACATCAATTATCAGACAAATTTTTTATAAAAAAAATGACAACCATCACTATACTACTAAACTTCACCAACCAGAGCAATCGAGAGGAAACATGCGGAAAAGTATTATTCATCAGAATCTTCAATCAATTGGGAACTGCATAAACCAGATAGAAGACTTTCTAGCAGACTATCCAGAGTGTGTGGCCTTTTGTGCGACAGAACATTGGAAATCGAAAGAACAGTTGCAATGCTATGGCATAAGTGATTTTTACTTGGCAGACAGTGTATGTCGAAACAACGGAGAACATGGAGGAAGTGCAATTTTTGTAAAACGAGGTATTAAGTCTGTGCAACATGAAAATATTTCAGTGCTATCCCGAGTAGGTACGTGCGAGTGTTCTGTGAGTGAAATAAAAGTTGAAAAAGATAGTATTATTGTAATGTCAGTATACAGACCACCTAGTGGCAATATTGATGAGTTCATTGTGAACATGGATGAGATTTTGTCAAAATTTGTAAATCGCGAAAGATGTAAAATATTTGTAGCTGGGGACTTCAATATTCATATGCATTATGAGAATAGTCACAGGTTAAAGTTAATATCTTTGTTCAATTCCTATGATCTTTTCCATACTATTCACGATGTAACAAGGGTAAGTAGTTACAGTGCTACTAGTATAGATAATATTTTCACGAATGAAAGGGACTATGAACACACTGAAGTGATTCATAATGGTGTTTCAGATGACACTGCACAGAAAATTGTTTTCAATGTTACACAGGGTACTGAAAAATTTGTATATAAAAGAATATTTGGGACAAAAAACAAAAGCAGGTTCAGACAGCAACTTCAGAGTCAGTCATGGAATGAGGTATATCAATGCCAAGAAGTAAATAGCGCGTGGAACTTGTTTATATCTCATTACCTTCGCCATTTCAATGAGTGTTTTCCAGTAAAAAAAATATGGATAAATAGAAAAAAGGCAGTACTTAAATGTGCAAAAAATGATGATGCTGTTAAGGCTTGCAAGGAAAAATGAAATGTCCTTTATGTCGTTAGTAATTGCGATGAAGGATACAAGGCGCAATACATTGAACAAAGAAAAATCTATGAAAACTTACTGAAAAAAACAAAAGCGAATAACTATATAAAAAAAATCGAAACTTCAAGTAATAAATCTAAATGTGTGTGGTCTCTTGTTAACAATATTAAAGGTAGACATAATGAGTGTGAGATTGAAGTCCAAGGAGAGGGAAAGACAGTAGCAAATAATTTTAATGAATATTTTTCTAGTGCAGCAGAGAAACTGGTAGCAGGCTTAGATAAATACAGCTTTACTTGTGATGTAGTAGAAAACAGTAATACAATATTTTTGAAACCTGTGAATGAACAGGAAATTTTGGATATAAGTAAAATACTTAAAAACAAAATAAGTAGTGGGTTTGATGACATACCTACTAGTTTAGTGAAATTAACTTTAGATGATATTGTAAAACCATTAACATATATTATTAACTTTTCTTTTAAAACAGGGGTCTTTCCAGATGGATTAAAAATAGCTGTGATTAAACCAATTTATAAAAAAGGTGACAACACTCAACTTGAAAACTATAGGCCCATAAGTCTTCTACCAGCTTTTTCAAAGGTATTTGAATATTGTATGTGTTTTAGAATAAGAGACTTTATGACTGATAATAATATTTGGTCCAAATGTCAGCACGCTTACTTAAAAGGCAGATCTACACAGACAGCCATTTTCGATTATGTTCAAGAAATAGTTACATCCCTCGAGCACAGTTTAATTCCGGTAGGATTACTGATTGATCTAACCAAGGCATATGATTGTATTGACTTCGGCCATTTACTTCTAAAATTGGAACGATATGGAATACGAGGAAATGCATTGGGGTGGATACGGTCATATGTAACTGGGAGAACACAAATAGTTGAGGTTACTAAAAATGGCCAAAATTATACGTCTGACATAAAGCCCATCACATTAGGAATTCCACAAGACAGCGTTAGAGGTCCAATTTTATTCAACATCTACATAAATGACATGTCAGAAATACTAAGTATTAGTAACTGTATGATGTCCCAGTATGCTGATGATAGTAGTTTTCTAATACAAGCTGGAGACCTTGAAACTGCAATTAAAATGTAGAGAATTGGATTGCAAAAGAAAAAATGTTAATCAACAAAAATAAAACCAATATACTCTTTTTCAGAACAAACAGGTCAAATATGACCATGCCTGATAGAGTTTCTATTAATGATGTTGACATTGTTCCAAATTCAAATGTTAGTCTTTTAGGAATGATAATAGATGAAAACCTGTCTTGGAATAATCATATTTGTCAACTTTGTAAGAGATTAAGTTCGGTTTTATACAGTTTAAGAATTTTGTCAAGATATATGAATAAGCAAATGTTAAAAATAGTGTATCACTCAAATTTTGAATCACTTATGAGGTATGGTTGCATTTTCTATGGTAACAATGCAAATATGCAAACAGTATTAGTACTGCAAAAACAAGCTCTAAGAGTCATAAACAATCTGGGCTTTAGGGATAGCTGCAGAGGTGTGTTCAAGAAAAGTGGCATACTAACTGTTCACGGAATTTACATACAGGAATGCGTACTCTATGTTTTCAAAAACAGAGAATGTTTTGCTAGTCAGCTAACAGATCATCCATATAAAACAAGAAACATGAACTACGTATATCCCAAACATAGACTTACCTTAACTGAGAAAAACGTGTCTTACAACTGCATTACCCTATATAATAAGTTACCAACCCACATTAAGAATATAAGCACACTAAAGAAATTAAAAAAAAAACCTGTTCAAATTTTTACTAAATTTAGAGCCATATACTTTGAATGAGTATGGTAGTTTTGAAGACTAGGTATTATTTTGATTTAGTGTTATGGTTACTATTAGTTTTTTTTTGTGAACATATTATAACAGTATGTTGTCTTCTTTTTTTGTGACGTAATTTCATTCGTACGTTTGTACCTTTTGAAATAAATGCTTTTATTATATTATTATTAAGTGATTTACGTAACGACAGCAGTACGTGGCAATACCAACTCCTGGACTTTTAAATTGGATATTTTGCTCTATCTCTCTCTAATCTTCGATGCCTTGTCTGAGTGTCCGCTCTGGTATTTCCCTCCTCTGTGCTGCATATGTGGTTTTTTGATGGACCAGTAAAGCGCAATGATTTCAACCTTTTTTACACAACAATTCCTTAAAGAAATGAAAATGACGAAGATTGTACTAATACAATACAATATTACCATAAATTTTTATTTGCGGTTGGTGAACCGTTATAGTCCAATGTACTCGTATGTATTTGATCGACTTTTTGGCAACGGTAGGCGAGATACTAATGCGCCAGTATTTTATTTAATTGACAAGGAATAGTGGTCCATTCGTAAGTTAGTTGAGGTAAACCTTGTAGCAGTTTTTATCCGGTTGGGTTAAGATTGCAGCTGATGTTGCTGCCATATAATAAATCTAGGAGAATGAACAAGATTTTTAGATTGGCTCACAAATATTTCTTTGTAAGCGAACTGAAGGCGAAGTGTTTCGATGTTTGACTTTTTGGTCTGCTGTAGTACAGAGAAAGACAATATTTTTTATGAACTTCCGTATCGCCGCGTAACAGCTGCTTGAAATTGTCATATTGCCTTACATCGGCATGTTGGAGAAAAGATATATCTATAATACTTTTGGTGATTGCAAAGTGACAGTGATCTGTCATCAAAATATATTATATATCAAAAAAGACTAGGGACATAATCACAAACCTTGGAATTATATTATAGAACAGTCATCCCAAGAAGGATTCTTTTCATGGGATCCAGGTGCCTTAATCAAGTTATTGGATACATGGAAAACGGAGCGCGTGACTTCCATCTGTTTATGTTGCACTTACCTAGGTGGTTGTGGGTTCCCTCCTTGTTGTTGAGGTTGCTGGGGTGGTTGCATATGACCAGCAGCTGCGTGTGGCGACATGCGGTGCTGTTGTTGCTGCTGGGCAGCTTGGTGTTGTTGCTGTTGTTGAGGGGAAGGTGGCATGTGCTGTTGCTGTTGTCCAACCTTGAAAAAAGTATTAAATTTTAAAAATGTTCTACGCAAGCTACGCATACCAAACAATCAGCAGAACATCTCAGGTTGGCGGCAATCATATACGCGCATCCCGCCATTTTGGATTAGAATCTGTCAAAAGGGGCATGCACGTAGGTGGACACCATTGACGCAAGGTCGACGGTCGTATTTGCTGAGATAAAATCATACGCGTACGCTGTGAAATTCTGTAGACGCGGTGTTGATAGTATATGATCTTTAAAATGGATCAACAATGTGCTGGAAGTATGTGTGTTCTGCTAAACATTGCAGGAATAAGTACTATAATTGCAAAAAATGTTTTTTTAGATTTCCGAAGGTAAGTACATACGTAGGTGGATACTACTGACGCTAGGTCGACGCTCCTATTTGATGAGATAAAATGCATAGGCGTACGCAGAGAGATGTTGTATACGTGGTGTTGATAGCATATAACCTTTAAAATGGATTAACAATGTGCTGGAAGTGTGTGTGCCGCTAAACATTGCAGGAAATAAGGACTATAATTGCAGAAAAAGGTTTTTTAGGTTCCCGAAGATAAGTACGTATGACCTACAAATAAAATATGTACTGCAAATGTACGGACACTATTTTTACGCATAGATTGAGACGACTTAAATGATAGAATTGATAGATAACAGTTGATCAGGCAGCATGCTTCTGAGCAAACTTTTAAACAAGCTTATGTTTTTTTCTTAATTACTGAAGAAAAATTGGGAGCTCACTAAAATGTGTAACCGTTCACTTGAATGTCATTTTCAATAGTATTTTTGGTTAGAATTAACTTTAGAAGTGTTACTGACTAATCATCAGTGTTTAACGCTACTATCTATCAAAGTGGCTCAATCAATTCGTGAAATTGGTATAGGTATAAGCACTATAAGCAGGTATAAGCAGAAGTAATGCATCTAGTGATTTTTCTTTATTCATATACTCTGCCATAGGTATACATAGCATGTGTTCCTTTTATCATAGGGCTAGAATTTGGGCCATACGTAGCCACAGAGAAAAATGCTTGAAAAAGCATTTTAAGCAGTTTAGTTTTTTTATAGGCAAATTTTCGATTATCCATGTTATCGATACCGATACTCAAGTGAATCGATACTTTGTCTTCAAGTATCGATTCTTGGTGAAAAAATATCGACTTGGTATCGTCATCGATGTTATTTTTCATCCCTACCCGGACTTCTAATCCATGACGCCGTCAAGGTCAACTTCTGTAAGAATCGTTTTTTAGAGATATTCTGCTCATGCCGTGGCTTAGCCTTCAGAGTGGCACAGAATTTGAATAAGTAAATACAAATAAAATTGTTTTGCAGAGCAAAATATTAAAACAATAATTTCGGCCAGAGGAAACCTCTCAATACTGACCTGTTGCATGTAGTTGTTGTGCTGTTGTTGCTGCTGCTGTAGGTGCTGTTGCATGCTCATGTGTCCAGGCACTTGTCCCATGTTAGACTGCATCATGCTCTGTTGGGATGTGGGCGGCATGCCCATCATGGGTGGCTTCTTGCCGATCGGGCTCTGACTTGGTGGCGATTGGGCAGATGACATCGGAGGTGATGGTATTGTACCTGGAAGGTTGGATAGGTTGTTGTCAATGCTTTCTCGAAGCTTGGTGCAATCAATATTTTAGCAACGTTTATAGCTTACACCCTATTCATATCCAAGGTTCAGGGGTATTCTGTTGTGCGACGGCGACGACGTTCACGATACAACTTGTACGAGGATTAATAAAAAATCTACAAAACACGTCCAATTTAATATACGAAGTTCGTACACAGCGTTCAGTATAACTGTTAATTTTTGGTCCATATACCTTGTACATTAGTTAGCCAGATTTTAGGCCTCCCATAATCCCTAACATCAGATGTACTTGTGTTTCGATTATCGATTCTGTGTTTATAAACAAGTTTGTTTTACCTTGTGGTTGGTACGAGGCATACTGTGGTGCACCCGCTTGATACTGGCTGTAATTTCCATACATCCCTTCGCCCTCTCCTGCTCCCTTCGATACCAAACTCGCTCTGTATGCCGCCAAAGCCTTCAAGTATTCTTTCTTTGCTGCCTCAGTTTTCTTTTTGTATACCTTTAAAAATACATCTTCGATCAAAATCCATAATAATCAACGTGCAGATTTAAGGACAACAATGGAAACAAAATACTATTTCTTGCTCGCTGATCAGAAATAGATCAAAACTAGCAGTGAAGCTAAAAGATATGACAAGTATGTTATGTTATGTCATTAGTATTACTTGTGCTTAGAAGATGGCGTAATGTAAAATATTACATACATATTTCTCACAACGGTAAGCGTTCTTTTCTTTCCTTATTTGAATGTGATGCGATTGTCGTCTTGCGGTTTTCTGCATCTTTCCGAATATGTGAAATAGTCACTATTCCAGCTAAGGCCCAGATTCACAATCATTGGTAACCTCTGGTAATCATTTAACTGACAGATGGGAGTTAACTGGTAGTTATCTGGGAGCTCCGTTTCACAAAGAAAACAGATGGTTAAGCTTATCTTCAAATTGGCACTACGTCAATGTCAAAATCCACGTTTTTATAACCTCCAAAGGAATTTTATCCTTAGGTTAACTCAACGACTTTTTATGTAACCCGCCGATAATGCAATATATTGTTTTCGCTAACCACCAGTTTTTTTAACCACTAGTTAATTAACGATTGTGAAACTGGACCTAAGTGATCTAAAGTTTTTTTTGTAGAGTTTACATTTTATTATTTCGTTTACATTGTTTATCTAAATTTTAACCATATGATTGTTCATTGTACTGCGATTCCTTAAGAACTACTTGAATTCTTTTTCAAACATCAACATCAATTTTTTCACATTTTCTGTCATATTTTAGTTTCTTGAGGAAGAAATTCGTCGAGGACCTGATAAAACAACAGTTTTAGTTAGTTAATTCAGTTCACCGTAATATGCTGAGATTAACTACATATTTTACTACTTATCTTCAAAATTAAGCAGAGCCATTTACTTCTTTTCTAACTGAGATTATTAGCAAAAATGCTATAGCGATCAACGATTCTAATTATAGGTTTCACAAACGTCACTACTCAGTCTCACTTTTAATGGCTGATATTATACAATCATACTTATGTACTTCTTTGAAACAAATGTGGTTATCTTTACTCGTGATATAAGACTATTATTATCTCATCAATGAATTAAGTTTATGTGCCGCACTTTTTGTTTCTTTGATTAATTTTTAATTGGCAGAATTATGATAAGAAATATCATCATGAATAAAGAGTTTGCAAAGTCTGCGGTTCCATACTTACATTTTTGTGTTCTGAATCTAACGCATCCCACATGGACGCGACAATTTTAGAAACTTCACCGAAACTGGCATTTGGATTTTGTCCTTTGATAGCAGCTTGGGTATCTCGAAAGAACAACGCGTAAGCCGAAACAGGCCTGCAACAATAATGAGAACATCAGTATTTATGATGTCAAACTTCAAAATTATACAGCAATTTACACAGCAGTACACAGTTAGGGTGAAATGCAATGATATAAAAAGGGCTTCAATAGAACTAATAAGGAGCTAACTCCTTACCTATTTCATTGTGATAGACCTAAAAAGCTATCAAAATTTACCTCCGCTCAAATCATTAGTAAATAAAATACATTTTATTTTCCCTGAGAACTGTTTTACTTCTCAGCACTATATTTCGTACAAAAAGGTTGGCAACTCTATACACTGTATTTCCAATAAGGAATATGAGTATGGATGAGAAAAATCTGATAAGTTTTGCCTAGAATAGCTTATGAACTTTGGAACTTCTAACTCCGGTAAACTGTCTAGACAGTCTAGATCAACTGAACTAGTTATTAATTCATATAAGCCTGGCTATGCAAACTGAAATGAAAGCGCATCAAACGTATTAGGTAATTATAAAAGCAATACAAGTAGTAGTAACTAGCTCTAAGAATAATATTTCATTCCCATAGGCCACTACTCGTGGTTTACTAATTTCATAATAATGTTTCCCACCCTGTGGCACGCAAATATCTGGCAAGCTTTTTCTTCTAAATCGGCATTTAACACCGCAACCTCCATTGCTTACATAATAAAGAGGTGCTTTCGTTATTTTACGGTTTTCTTTTCCTTGCTGGTGCTTAAGAACAATAAAAAAGTTCACCCTCAACATCTCAACAACGATAACCTTAATAAAAGAAGAAGTAATGAAAATAATTTTAGCCGTGAAAATTAAATAAAATTCCCGTGGGCGGCCATTTGCATTCGCGGTGCGGGCAGGGGGCTTTTATAATTGAATTTCAACGGTAAGACTTGTCAGAATTCCAGCTATAGGTAATAAGGGAAAGGATAGACATCAGAAAGCGCAAAGGTGGGGATAACTGTAGTGAAAGGAAAATCATTAATTTAATCGACAAATTTTGCTTTGGCAACTGTGGACATGAGGTGACAACCAAACATGGTAGTAGTTGTAGTAGTAGTCATGTAGCAGTGTTGATGCGAAGACGAAGCCAGGCAAGTAGGCCACCTTTGAGCATTTTTGCCGACTCCACAGAACCAACACCAAAAACCTTCATGCCGTCTTGGAGAACCAATTGACTCGACGCCAACTAATTACTGGCAAAAATCCATGAAATAAACAATGACAAGTTCTGGAATTACGACCATGTAGTCATTGCTAGGCTGACGCTGCAGAAACTGGGAGTGTTTTCTTTCGGTGCAGGAAGTTGTTATTCATTTAGTACTACTGTGAAAGGAGGATATATTCAGAATATCACTGATGTCGTGAAGAACCTCCAGTCTGGAACATCGTATTTCAAATTTATTATTTCAAATTATTTGCTATGCCACTACCCAATCAGAGTTCTGGAATGTTTAATTGATTATTTGACTATCATAAAAAGTTTAAAGGTTAGTCGTGTGATTTAATTTTGAGGCAGTAATAAAAGATAAACGTCCCCAAATGACATTTATTGCCAAAATGCACTTCTTCAACAACGAAAGAAGTAATAACTCCCTTGGGGAGCAATTAGCTCTCTTATTTTGATCTAATCTTTCCAAGAATACTTAGTAACGTCACTTTATAAGGAGAACCACGCCCACTTCTCTTGTTAGCTCTAGTCTCTCAAATCGAAGAATAGGGTCACTGGGATGAGTAGGGAAAACCTTAATTCTTTAGTGGCGCTGCACATTGGTCATTATTGCAGATTACGGCACCACATGAGCAAGCTGGGCTTGGTAGAGGATGCCGAGTGAAGGCCCTGTGACCCTATTCTTGAAACCAATGGAAAGGAGCACTCGCAGGGACTGTTTTCCATGTGCACACCTATCGCTATTCTATTGATAGTATAAAAAACCGTATTCTTGAATATCGCGGAGCATAAGCGAATTTGAGGGAGAGAGCAGAATCAGAGTGCTGGAATTGTTGGTTAGTTGTTTTCGCGGAGCTAATCCCGAATATGTGCCGAACATAACCAGAATAAATTAGGAATTTATCAAATGCCAATGCGCGTCTTCAAATTGGCTCAGTTTCTAAGCTCCGCGGGGAGTTGTCTAAGTTCTATCAGAATCGAGCTTGTAACTAGAATGTTCTAAGGCATAGCCGCCTTAAAACATACACATATACCACAAACACTGCAAAATAGGGATTACCACAAAATACGTACCTACTTCGGAACAGAACTAACAGAGGGGGTTATGTACGAACTTCAGAATTGAATATCCCTGCCTTGATTCCAGAATCAGCTGAACAACGCGTTACGGACATGTCCGAACGACAAGAGGCATGCTCCACGAACACGGAATTTTTCACCCAGAACAAGAATACTTTCACAAACAGTTTAAAGGTTAGTCGCTTGGTTTATTTTTGTGACAGTCATGAAAGGTATAAACGTCCCCAAATGACTAAAAATGCACTTTCTAGGTTAGTTTCCATGACAATTTGATTTTCTCCTACTCGACACCGAGAGAACTAATAACCCCCTTGGGGAGCATTCAGATCCCTCGTTTTTAATAGAAATATTGTTAAAGACACTTTTTCTTGTTAGTTCTACTGCTCCCTCAAATTCAAGGGTCACTGGAATGAGTTGGGGCACATAGATGTAGTTTGTTCGGTGACACAGTGCTTCGCGCAAATGATCAGAAAAATGCCTTCGGCATAAAGCTAATTGACTTCCTTAGGGAGGCGGCTGGAGGAAATATGAATCGGCGCGTGAGCATCAATAGATCGAAGACTTGCGGTGGACCACGGCCGGTGGATCTATACCTACTTCTCATGTGATGTAGGGCTGTATTCATAGTACTTAAGGATCCCTCAATACTTGAGTGTCCGTTAAGTAAGGTTTCGACAGCTACTTGAGCTTCCCTCACGTAAGGCTGTCAACATGACATTTCGTTGCAGTCAAGACGATTTTGTGGGTTAATTTTGAAGTAACGTGTTGTCAGTTTACGAAATACTGGCACAGGCAAAACAAATTGACTTATATTTGAAATATGACAACGTCGCTAAATGTTTTATCGCCGTCTCGCAGATGTTGTCTCAGGAAACAGATACACAAGGAAGGACACACTTCAGGGTCAAGGGAAGGGAGCCTTAAGTATTACTCAAGAGATAGCTATGAATATACGGCCCTAAGAAAACTAAAACAATACTGATTCTAATGGGATAAAAACAGGACGCCACTGTGTCCAATTACAACTTCGCTGGTCGCGCAGAATTGTCCTCTTTTTTCAAATCGATCTCGAACTTTGACCGATAACTTGGCCGCTGTTCTCCACCGCACCACCGACGACGCCGCGCCGCCGCCGGCAAAATCTAAAAACTTGGACTCGTGAATGACGAACGGCTGCTGAACGTCGCTAATTCAACGTTTCCACTTTAATTTTCTTAGCCGGTTACAAATTGCATCCCTTTAACAGAATTCCAGAGGTTTCCTCAAAGTTTTCGTATAATTTAAGCCATACACTTCGATTTAAAAGAAGTCACTTTCCTCGATGTTACATGAACAGTCATAATTTTCAGTCTCCTCCCTCTACCTTGCATTAGATAAAATCACAGCTGGGCGAAGCTCTGGGTCAAAGATCCCGAAGTACTGTGCAACTAAGCCCATGTTCAAAGTGGGATCATGGTCAAGCACAAAGTCCTTTCATATTTTGTAAAGAGCTTTGCAAGCACGAGGCTGAACAACTGTTTTGTGTTTTCTAAACTCAAGGCTCTGAAAGTGATATTAAAAGTGTTTGAAGTACATCAAAAGGTCTTGGGTTGCCTCTAAAAGCAGCTTCAGCAGCACCTATGTCCATGTCGATGGAAATATGTTATTACCTAATCTTTTCAGCGTCTACAATATAGATTTGTGTGTTTTTTGTTTCGGGTTACTGCCATTTTAAAATCTAATGCATAGCACAGGGTCAGGCACAAAGGATGGAGGTTTTTGAAATGGCTAGTACTCTTCCCCCATCAGGGCGAGGTGGGTACCAAACGACTAGTGCGTTTCTAGCATTTTGTGACCAGTTGACAAATGGAGCTGTAGACGCTTGAGCACCGCGTTTTCATGTTTTCATTTTTCCAAAATAATGAGCCTATTGCGGCTGTACAGCGTGAATTTCGTCCCCACTTCAACATTCATAGGAATAGAGCTATTCGCATCGCAAAGGTGAGGATGGCCTTGGGCCCTGCCCATCTTAAATCCTCAGGTTCATGAAACCCTGAATCTAGCATCATCTGCCTGTGACACCCAAAGGGCAACATAGAATGTGTGTCGAGGACTCTTCCTCCTCTCTACAGCGTGTAAGCTCCGGATCACTTGCCACAAAGGTCGGACGTTCTTGAAATGGCTAGTACTCTCCCCCTATCACGGCGAGAGAGGTGGAGGGGGTACCGTTCGACTCGTGAGTTCATCACTCAACAAAATTAATCAATTTGCTAGATAAGAGGTTCCATCTCACGTGCTTAGTTCATTCGTTGTAAGGGGCGAGGAACTCCCTCGTGATATGGATCATCTCCACCTTAGAGGGTGAAGTGGTTACTGCTACGCTGAATGACATTTCGCATAGCGTTGAAGTAGCGCGGGGCTGCCTGCAACGCGCAGTCTTATCTCCCTTACTGTGGTGTCTGGTAGTGAATGAACTGATGGTCAGGCTGACAAATATAAGTGTAACCATGCCTGAGTATATGAAAGTGAGTGGAAGAAAATACACCGCTTACGTAAAAATTACAGAGGATGATTTCAAGAAGTAATAGGGATATTTTTTGGCTTACAGAAGAGTAAGTCATCATCATAGTCACAATGTGTTAACAGACATGTTGTGAACTCGTAAAATGCATTAAGTCGGAGCTAGAGTATTGCCGACACGAATATTATCAATAGTTTTGAGAACTGTAGCTCGCCATCATTCGCGATTTACTGTCAGTTCAGTGGCGCTCTTGATACTCATATCTAGCAACTGTTTCGTCGTATCCACCCAGCGTGTAGGGGAACGGCCACGGCGCCGCCCACACGGGGCGTGACCCTGAACTACAAGTTTCTCCATATTATCGCTTCTGTGAATATGTCCGCAGAATGTAAGCATTCATCGACACAATGGAGGATAGTCTCTTTGGATTACCGAGCTCATTCAGTATGGAAACATTAGTTCGGTGGGCGGTATAAGGAATTCTCAGCATTCTCCTCCACGTCCACATTTCAAAAGCATCTATGCAAGCTCGATCTACCTTTTTAACAGTCCAAGTTTCCGAGGCTACAAAAATATGGAGAACACAAGAGACTGAACCAGTGACATCTTGGTAGCTTTAGTGATGTTATGGTCACGCCATATTTTAGTAAGCTTTGTCATGGCCACCCGTGCCTGTTGAATGCGCCGTCCAGTCTCATACTCACAGCTAACTGAGTTGTCGATCAAAGAACCGAAGTACACAAAACTTTGAACTACCTCACAACGGCCTATGGACTTTATTTCTTGATGACTGTCATGCTCTCTATATACGATAATAACCTTGGTCTTGTTGTAGTTAATACCAAGACCATATGCTGCACTGTGTTGTTCTAAAACGTTCAATAGAGCTACTAGTTCTTCCTGAGAAGCAGCAATAAGGGTTGTATCGTCAGCAAATCTTAAGTTAGATATTTTGCTTCCGCCAATAGTTATAGCGCCATTCCAGTTGTCCAATACCTGTCTCATCACAAATTCAGAGTCAGTTGTCTGTAAGACAATTAATGCAGTTTTGGAGAAGACTAGCTGCCATTTATCGAATCTGCCAAGAGGCGACCGTCGCCTGCGAATTAGAACCAAGGCCCAGTATGATAAATGTCATTGAAGGAGAAAAGTTATGAGTGACTTGGATTAAAACACACTATGGTCATGCTGTTAACTTACAACATATACAGTACAAATAAAGAATAAAGAATAAATAAAGACTCCCACAAATGGATAAATCGATAGTGGCATCTAAACTTACATTGGGGCTTCCACATTTAAGGCAAGTATTGAATACTTTCAAGCTGTTCGTCAATATTAAATAACAGTTTCTCAATTAATTTTTTTCAGGATCTTAGATTCACATTAGAATAAGATATACTATCAGAAAGCTTACAAAAAGTAATTGATTGAGTTTTATTTATTAGGCTCAATACCGCAAGATGTTTAGCCAAGAGCTTACCTAATTGAACAGCAACAATTTATTGTACTAATGGACACCATTCTACACCAATATTTCTATAGAGAAGAAAACCTGTATCCGATAGCCAAATCCCCATTCTGTGTACTTGTACATGCAATACGGATAAACAACTTCAGTATTGATCCTTTTTAAGGTGACGTAACGCCTGTATGAATAACGGACTGCACATAGAGTGAGCAGAAGCTGGGTTATTTAAAGCGAACGGGAGAGAATAAGCAAACAAACAGACGACAAAACCTGCTGACTGGAACATACAGGTACAGAGTGAGGTTGGTTCTGTATTTGTCAACGCATTTCCCAACTTGTGTCATAATGTCGTCTTAAGCCACAAAAAAACGTCTATCACAACGTTTTGAATTTTGAGTTACTGCCCTTAATGTTTTTTACTTCCCACACCGATAAGTTAGGGGAGTATTGTGATCGCAAAATTGTCTGTCGGTCTGTCTGTCTGTTGGCGTTTTTCTAGCCTCTTAATCTCAGTAACCGCTGCATGGATTTTGATGAAATTTGGGTAGCGATATGGTGTGGGGTCGTAGTAGGTAACGTCGCTACAATTTTGAAAATCGGTGCATGGGTGGCGGAGTAATTAGCAAAAAACTAATAATTTCAAATATTCCTTAAACTTCGTGTTTAGGCGTTTTAGGGGTTCCTGATCATTTTCTACTTTTTTTTGGGTGAGGGTGAAATTGGGGTGGTCGGGGGGTAGGGGGTTGTAAACCTGAAAAATTTGTTGTATTCATAATAGGCTGTCCATTTACCTGAGAGAAAAAGACCTAGCGGTATAATGCACTTTTTTAGGTCCATCCGAACATTGCCATGTCTATTACAAGAACCAAGGGATTTTCCGATGTATACATACGAGTTTTGCTTTAGATCGTTCTGTATTTTATAATGTCGAAACTACTGAATTGATGTTAATGAAATTTCGGCACAGTATTACTATTTTGGCGAGGATGGAAAACGCGTATGATTTTTTGAAATCGTCTCAGTGGCGGCGCAGCAATATAAAAAAAACTAAAAATATGATAACAGCTCAAACTTCGTTTTTAGGCGTTTTAGGCGTTCCTGATCATTTTCAATTTTTTTTGGGTGGGGTTGAAATTGGGGTGGTTGAGGGTTGTAAAACTGATTTTTTTGTATTCATAATAGGCTGTCCATTGATCTGTGAAGGAAAGACCTAGCGGTATAATACACTTTTTTAGGTCCATCCGAATATTGCCGATTACAGAAACCAAGGGACTTGGAGAATTTTCTGATGTACATATACAAAATACATACGAGTATTACTTTAGATCGTTCTGTATTGTGTAACGTGGAAACTTTTGAATTGACTTTAATGACATTTTGACACAGATCTATTACCGTGACGAGGATGAAGACGCGTATGGTTTTTGAAAATCGTTTCAGTGGTCGCGCGGCAATAATAAAAAAATATAAAAACACCTCAAACTTTTTTTTTTCAATTTTTTTTTGGGTGGGGGTGTAAAATTCAAAAATTTGTTGTATTCATAATAGGCTGTCCATTGACCTGAGAGAAAAAGACCTGTTGTCTCGGACCTAAAGTGGTTGTAAAGCGGTTCAATTCAGTTCACTTTATTTTATTGCTATATTTTTCATAATAAATACAATGGTTGAATAAAAAATAATAAAAATTGTGATTTGACTTGGCGGATTTTTTTATTTCGCACGCCTTCCTTCCAGAATCAATTGCAACATATTTTTTTTCAATTACGTAATTATAAATAATTAAAAATAGATAAAATTTGAAACAAAATCACTTGACTATGAACGCGCTAGGCTTAGTCACCATAATGTGACGTCATAATGCTAAAACCAACGATGTCTTACTCCCATAGACTACGCATCCAAGGGCAATTGTTTGTCGACATTTCAGACATTGGCACACATTGGCAGTATTCACAATGAGACGCAAAAACCATAACCTATAAAGCATTGACGTGCACCCGAGTCCGGGTACGAGGTTTCTTGATTCAAGAAAGAAAACCATTCTTTTTTTTAGATTCTCAGCTGATCGTGAAAATAGTTACTTGTGTAATAGTGTATGTATATTTGTCGCGCAATAGACGATGAATGAAGTTTGCAGCTCGAGATGAAGTCTACGATGGAAATAAATATGTTTTTGAATGTTTGAAATCACTTAGATCACAAATTTCAGTAATAAAGTACCTATTGAAATATGTTTTGTTGAAACATTGGTTGCATTCAGCGGAAAGATCGGGAGCCGCTACTTTTGTAGCCGCTTCATCTCAACAGTTGGCGTTCTGCTGAAAAGCGTTATTTGTGCGCTCTGAATCATCACGATAAATGTTTGTGTTGACTGTCATAGATCATACCGTTGACTTTTTTTTTCAAAAATAAGACAACATAACCGATAACACAAGTGTCATAACATGTAGCATTCTCAAGGTCAGAACTAGCTAATTCCGCTCCGCTCCAAGTGAGCGTACTTTCCTATCGCTACAAAAAAAGGCGACCGCTGGAGCGGTAGCTGCTAGGTAGCGTACGCATTCAGTAGATAATTTGGTAGCTGCTCCGCAACTATTAAGTCTGCTGAATGCACCCAATTTTTTCGAAGTCATGGTAGCTTAACGGCTAAGCGCTAGCCCTCCACCCCAAAATGTCCGGAATCGATGCCAGGGCTGGGTAACTTTTTTTAGCTTTTTTTACCAAAAAAATTATTGATATGCTTTTTGCACATGTTATACACATTTCTTTTGTGCGATCAAAATAAATATGATTTTATTGGACATTTTACAAGTACCATAAATTTACATAACTTTACTTGAATTAAGTTAAAAGTTCAATTTTGATACCGCAATCAGAGCAATTGGCGAATGATATTGACACACAAACTGATTTTTTGAATTCTAGTGGCTGTGTACTGTGCCTCCGGTACTTTTTGCACCATTACAATTAAATGTCTAAAAAATATATATAGACATACTAGTTAGATCTTCGTGATACAAATATGATAAAACGTCCAGAAATGTATTAGCTTGAACTGATAAATTGTTACTCTGTTATATGTATGAAGTGAAAGTATCGTTCAATTAGCGCGCAATCAACTGTAACAGAAATTGCGTTAGAAACTGATAGGGAGCTTGAAAAAAGCTGTGAAGTAATACGGGATTTGCACTACGAACGAATTGCTGCCCTGTTCTCGCGCTTGTAAAGAAGCCCGATATTGATTTTCCCCAAGCCATTAAATCGTATTAAAATGTTGAAATTCCATTTTCCCAGCTGCACCATTATAAAAGACACAGAGGCGGATTGACGAAGTTTCTTTGTAGAGAACAATACATATATAACCTCACTAAAATATCAAATCAAAATCTGTGTAACTACGAGACATATCTGGAGCCTAGTTTTTTTATTAGTGGGGGGGGGGGGGGGGGTTAGGGTTCAATCCAACTACCTTCCCCAGTTCCTTTTAGAAGATCGTGTCGATGTGCTATCGGCTGTCATGTTCGTGTGGACAACATTAATATATTCCCAACCTTTACAAGGTGTTAAAAAATGGAGCGTGCAGAAACAAAATTTATAGCTAGGTTTTATTCTTACTAGTTTTGTATAATACTTGGCTACATTAATTTAATGTACAGGGTGTCCGAATATTCGACCGCCAACGCTTGACAGGTGATAGACCTTACATTTTTTGGAACATTGAGATAGGAATATGAAGCCTTAAAATGCTTAATTTTTAAGATACAGGGTGTCAAAGTTTTACTTTTATTTTTGTTTTTTCTCAATTATTTCGCAATACAATGGCGCAACGATTTAAAATTACGTATCAGGAGTTTGTAAGGCGAGAAATCCAAATTCAATAATGGTTTTGCTGTCATGAGTAGAGAGCGCCACCTACAACACATTGAACTCATTTAAATTATCAAAACTTTTTCCGGTTTGGTGCATCAAAGTGTTTCAAAAAAAAAATCGTTTCCTCGATATGTTTTATGTGAAAAAGGTATACTTTCTTCATGTCCCTAGAGGTAATCCATTGAAATTTCCAATGCGACTGAACTATCGGTATTTATATATGTTACACTCAATAGCCGAATTCGGGAAATGCCCGAAAAAAATACACAGAACTAGTTTTGAGCAAGGAATATTTCCCAAACCCGATATATTAATTTTATACGGATATTGAGCATTGCCAAATAGACAGAACTAGTTTTGCGCATCTTGAAATGCACAGAACTAGTTTTGCGCAACTTGAAATGCACAGAACTAGTTCTGTGGTACGGAATGACAACCAAAGTGAACATTCGTTATGCATTGTGTGTCAAAAACCAGCAAAAACCTATCGTTCAGGGTAGGTTAGGTTTCTTTGCCAACGTTACTGCAATATAAGTACGAATCGTGAAAACGCAAAGAGAGGTTTGGAAGCACAAGCCAATTTGATGCTTACACAATCAAATAAAAAATTTAAACCAGCCTCAGTTGGCGATTTATTATTTGTTGGCATTCATTAAAATATATTTAACTTCTCCAACTTTATATTTATTTGAGTCCGTCGCTGGCGCTGATTAAATGGAAGAAGCAGAATTTGTGCTGGTCATTCAGACTATATACAGAACTAGTCCTGTGCATTTCAAGTTGCGCAAAACTAGTTCTGTGTATTTCAAGATGCGCAAAACTAGTTCTGCCCATTTGGTAATGCTCAATAGCCGTATAAAGTTCATATTTCGGGTTTGGGAGATATTCCTTGCTCAAAACTAGTTCTGCATATTTTTTTCGGGCATTGCCCGAATTCGGGTATTAAGCGTAACATATATATGTAACGAAGCATTCTTAAACTTCAACATCACTAAACTAGATATGTTTGAAACATGTTTTTTGATCTAATATTAATTCGTTCTCGAATCCTGATAATTCTTTCGGTCACATTTTGCAACTAATTGGGGTACCTTGGAAATTTCAATAAAGGTTATCTGGAAAACGGTTACCACTAGCGACCTAACCAAAGTATATCTTTTTTACGTAAAACATATTGCGGAGAAGATTTCTGTAATATTCATAATGATGCACCAAACTGAAACAAAGTTTTGTTAATTTAAAGGAGTTCAATGTGTCGAAGGTGTCGCCCTCTATACAAACATGATAGTATACCGTCGCTAAATTTGGATTTCTCGCCTTAAAAAACCCCTCAATTCGTAATTTTCGATCGTTGTGCCATTATATTGCGGAATAATTGAAAAAAAAAGATAATAAAGTAAGTTTGATATTGTATATTGAAAATTTTAAGGAATCATGTTCCTATGTCAATGTTTATAAAAAATGAGGTTTATCGCCTGTCAAGCATTGTCGGTCGAATATCTGGACACCCGCTATATCACGTCTGGAATGTTTCTTTTGAATTAATCAGATTTATTGCACCCAAGTCATTGCCTTGATTAGTTTTACAAAAAAGTGTGATACGTTATCTGGTACCTTTTTGCATGCTGATTGATGTTACCCTTATACAGTATGGAATATACCAACGCAGCAGTAACTTGAACAATTACAAAATTCCTAGTTTCAAAGCCCACCCCTGTAGTGCCCGTTCGCGAATAACACCCCGATAAAGAAGGATGGTGCATCAGACAGAGAGTAAGAGAGAAATATCAGAGTGATGTAGAGAGAGCAGAAGAGAGAGTGAGAGAGAGGCGCAGCTAGGGTAGGGGAAGAAGTTATATGGACCATAAAGCTAACGTGCACTGCTCCCTATGAGCGACTTGTAATGCACGATTTATAGTTGCAATTTCACATACTATGTATTATTTATACGACTTTATTTACTTAATGCATTTCTACGTTTCCTTCAAATAAGTCTTATTTATGCCCATATATCACAGCAGAAGTAAAATTACAACATAGGATATTTTACCGTGAGAATGAACCCAATATTTTTATTTA
Organism: Callosobruchus maculatus; assembly: GCA_951848785.1. Classification (NCBI taxonomy): domain Eukaryota; kingdom Metazoa; phylum Arthropoda; class Insecta; order Coleoptera; family Chrysomelidae; genus Callosobruchus; species Callosobruchus maculatus. The sequence goes on from CATOUR010000100.1 coordinate 14,387,126, forward strand.
TTTTATTTATTTGTTCTAAAATACATAATTTCCAATGTTATACCTACGTGCGTAAAAATCCTCTTAAATGTCTGAACATTATAATTAACGAATACATTTGAGACATTATACCTACAGAAATTCTGCAAGTGGGGAAGACAAGGCTGGAGGCGGGTGCTGCTAAGACAATCTTTTAAGAACTAAACTTATCCTGATTCTCAGTTATGAATTCCTTAACTTTGTATTTAAATTCCTTGAATTTATTTACACGTTTTAGATCTGCTGGGAGTATGTTGAAAAACTTAGGTCCATGATAAAAAAAAGTTTTTTGTGTAAGTGTTTTTTTAAAAATATTTATACTCAGATTTAAATTAGCTGCTGCTCTAGATACTGTGCTTAATTTCTTGAAGCTTCTTTGCTTGAGGTACATTTTTGTGAGACACTGATATACATAAATAAACTTTATACTGAAAAAATTAGTTTCTTTGTAAAGTAAATCTGTGGGAAATAGTTTGTGTTTATTAAAAATAATTTTTATTAAAATGTTTTGGGCTCTTTGTAGATTTTGCAATGTTGTTGTAAAAGTGCCACCCCAGATCGTAATGCAGTATTTTAAAACAGAAGCTACAAGTGCATTATACATCATGATTAAAACTTTTCTTGAACATATATCAAATTTATTTCTTTAACCGAACAAACTACGGCTGTAAAACCTACAAAAAACAGGGGCGGATTCAGGATTTCTTCTAGGGGGAGGCGGACGGCGCTCGAATTCCATCATGAGCTGGAAACTGACCCACATGGACGCGCTATAATTTTCTGAAGAGCAAAAAAGGGCTCAAACCAACTTTTGCTATTTATATAAACATTCCGTGGTTCCATTACAGGTCTAGGGTGAGGGCGGACCAGTGCTGCTGCCACGGGTCTGAAGAGGGCGTATGCCCCCCCCACTCTAAATCCGCCACTACGACACAAGCAGAATTTGAAGCCGCCTCTGATGGAGTTGAGCTCATTTGGGTTCAAATTACCACTAACATAATTTAATTTTGTACATGTTGCGCACTTAGGTACCTACATGAGAATGAAGTCATTTGATGTAAAAATAAACTTAAAACATTTTCCTGTTGATACCACATTTTAGGATTTACTTAAAAATTTTTTGCCAATGTTAAAGATAAAATACTCCAAAACGAACAATAATTTAAATAGATGTCATTTGTACACGCTTTTAACTAGTTACTTATCTAACGGACATCAAAGTAAAAATCAATTACTGTGGAAGTAAAACACCACCTGGAATACCACAAGGAACAATTTTGGGATCTTTCTTGTTCATTATTTATGTAATGAGTACTTGGTGATATACCAGAAGACTACAATACAATATGCTGGTGTATCTACCGATACAACTAGGTGACACGTAAAATCGAAAATGAATAAATATAACAATGATAAAAATCTTGAAATATAAGTAAATATATTATTGCTTTTAGTACTCATTGTAATTGCACACCAATACTTAAACTTAAAAAATTAAGGACATAGACTTGAAATGAGCAGAAATTTGTAAATTTGGGATAAATCTGGCTACCTCTTAAACAAGATTATATAACTAACTTACGTTTTATTAATAAAATTTCCGAATATACAGGGTGGGCCAATAGTGCGTGGACGGAGGATTGTGGGCTTACTAAAAAATATTTCAAAAATCTGTCACTTGGTCATGGTCGGGACCCTTGAGGGCTATAACATAAAAATATTTTCACTTAAATTTTGACGTTTATACAGGGTGATTCATATCAAACTTACATTTTTTTGAATGGAACCCCCTATATATTATTGCATATTTGGATTCCTTGGTCAATTCTAGTGTGACTTTATGTATCACACATGGAACTTTAAATGAACCGTTTAGGCGCAAATCACCATTTTTTGTATAAGTAGGTATCAGAAAAAAATTGAATATCGCAGCGATTAGAAAACTTAGAAGGCCGTGACTTTGCGGTAAGACTAAGCATGATATGCGTCACCTAAGGTCAGACGGCTAAATTTGAATTCTTTTTGTACTTGGAGAAATCAGTAGATTAATTAAGGAAACTTCAATCACAGATAACTTGATTTTTTAAAATGGGAATGCATATTTTGGTTTAAAGAATCAAATGTAGAATTTGATTACCTTTCTAACGATATAACATTCTTAATGTCAATCTTTTTTGGTTTTCATTTTATTTAAAATTTTCAGTCAAATCGGTGTTTTTCAAATTTCCTGCGTGCAAGCAATCTAGCAGGCCACGAAAAATAAACAAAAGCTCGTTAATATGGAAGAGAACAACTAACTTAGTAGAAAGATGCAAACGAACTCGAGTAGCGAGGCAAGAACATGAAATTTCCTTACAACCCAGCAGCTCTAACCGGAAACAACAGCGGCAAGATATCTGATGTCAATGAGTAGCTGGGGTATGACAGAAGTGTTCGTTTTCCACAGCCTACTAGCTATTGAGGTCTACTAGAGCTTGACAACTTTCCAAAACGATTAAAAATTTTGAAACAAAAGGAAAACCACCCGCGATCTTTGCTTACAGTCTAACATGTTTAGAATGAAATTTCACATTTAATGGGATAAAAAAAATAGTCATTTCCATTTAGTTAAGTCAAAAGTAAAGATATCTCCAACTGGAGCATTCTGAACAACTATTGAAATAATTGCTAGAACTTTTTAATTACGCTATGTTGTAATTGTGATTATTTCATGTAGTTTTCTGCAAACTAATTTATGTTTTACAATTCAAACAGACTGCAATTCTAGTTTCATGTTCCGCGATTTTGCTAATAAGTGGAAGTACCTACTGAAGAATTTGAAGGGTTCCAGTCAGAGGTGTCTTTACTTTTGACTTACGCAAATAGCTACTTTTTTATAGCATTAAATGTGAAAATTTATTCAGAAGACATAGATATTCTACTGCCAGCAACAATCACTAGTAGTTTTCCTTTGATTAAATATTCTCTTACTGACTTTGGAAATTGGCTAATAGCTAGTAGGCTGTGAAAAATGAACGTTCTTGTTACCGCTATTGTTTCTGGTTAGAGTTAATATGTTGTAAGGAATTTTCGTAATCTTGCCTCGCTGATCTAGTTAGTTTGCATTTTTCTACTAAATTAGTTGCTTTCTTCCATATTAACGGGCTTTTGTTTATTTTTCATGGCCTGCTAGGTCGCTTGCATGCAGGAAAGTTGAAAAACACCGATTTGACTGAAAATTTGAAATAAAATGAAAACCAAAAGAGATTGATATCAAGAATGCTATATCGTTAGAAAGATAATCAAATTTTACATTTGATTCTTTAAACCAAAATAGGTATTCCTATTTGAAAAAATCAAGTTATCTGTGATTGAAGTTTCCTTAATTTATCCTCTGATTTCTCCAAGTACAAAAAGAATTTGAATTTATCCGTCTGCCCTAAGGTGACGCATTTCAAGCTTAGTCGTACTGCAAAGTCAAGGCCTCCTAAGTTTTATAATCACTGCAATATTCAATTTTTTTCTGATACCTACTTATACAAAAAATGGTGATTTGCGCCTAAACGGTTCATTTAAAGTTCCATGTGTGATACATAAAGTCACACTAGAATTGACCAAGGAATCCAAATATGCAATAATATATAGGGGGTTCCATTCACAAAAATGTAAGTTTGATATGAATCACCCTGTATAAACGTCAAAATTTAAGTGTAAATATTTTTACGTTATAGCCCTCAAGGGCCCCTACCATGATCAAGTGACAGATTTTTGAAATATTTTTTAGTAAGCCCACAATCCTCCGTCCACGCACTATTGGCCCACCCTGTATATGACAGCACCCAATTTAAAAACTATATATTAAGCCTATTTCAACAATTTAAATTTATTACAAAAATCGCAAAATACACTTTTAAATTCATTAATTAAATGATTTACTTCGAAGACTGTAGACATAGACCGTTAGTAGTCTTTTGGCATATATGCAATTTTTTATTGTACAGTTAGAAGAAACAGAAAAAACTAGATGCGTCTCTAGATCAGATAAATATTGACTCTAGCATTTAGATTGTCATGCAGGTACAAAAATCCATAAAAAAGTTTTCATTGCATACTCAAGGATGACCATGGATCTTGGAAGATTTAAAATATGACTATAAACAACGGCTGAAGAGATCTGGAACCGAGAAGACATTTAGGTATATAATCGTTTCATATTTTTCTTATAACTTTTTATGATAGTTTGAATTGAAAAATGTATTAAACTGATGTTTGCTGCTTCCAGCGTTTCTGGTTTGTCTTATAATTCGTTTCACGTTTTTTATTAATAATAATGCATATTATTGTAAAGCAACCGCGGGTTCGTGAGACTTAAAAATAGGTACCAACATTTTTTTACACTGATTAAAAAAGGCCTTCATCAACAATATTTAACATCCGAAAAATTGTTTGATAATGTTTTAAAATTTGTCATCTATAAAAGAAACTTTTGCTAAGTTAAAAAATGTGTGTGCTGGTAGTAGTATTAGTGATGGGGAGGCGAAATCAGGCAAGTAGGCCATCTTTGGTGCTTTTTGCCAACCCTGGAACAACGACTAAAAACCCCTCATAGCCTTCTAGTCAAACTTCCTTGTCGAACCTACAAGACCTCTTAACGAAAGTCAGTATGCCCGACCAATTCACTGAGTATCTGAACACTGAGTTTGCGATACACAGCACATATATGCGAAATGCTGTTGCGTGTTCTTCCCAGCATCTGAAGCAGATGGGGTCCCTTACCACTCTCATGAGTGACAAATGTCTGCTCAGCCGGCAATTTTCTGTAGGATTATCCACCAAAAGGTTGAGTGTCTCTATCTTTGTTCAAAAGTTGTAGCGTACCGCCCTTGGATTACTATGAACCTTTTTGGTTGCCCGCACAGCCTGCAGTCAGCTTCAAGCATAGGTTCTTGTGGTGTGCTAGTCTCTGAATGTCAGAATATCTTTTTATTTTTTTATGTGACCATAAAAACTATAAATTCATTATGAACCATCTGCAGAAAATGTATCGTACTTATGCTTTCCGAATTACAAATGAGGTCAAATAATGCGGGACAGACGACGCCAATCGGTACCGATATTTTTGTAAAGTAACATGGAACAACGAAAAAGCAATATCTAAAATATTAAACTTATTCACTACAACAGTTTTCTACTGGCAGAGAAGTATAAAATATATAATAAACACAAAAAAATTGTGATGTGGATACTTACTTCTGTGGTTCATTGGGGTCCCTCTTCTTTTTCTTCTTTTGTACTTTCGGTTTCTTTTGCGCTTTCGTTAATGTTTGATCTGCCGGTTCTGGGGAAGGCCTTTTCATTGCTGGTATCTAGAATAAACAAGACTGTTTAAAAAACAAAGAAAGGCTGAGGATGAACGTTAAAAAAGTATATCTTGATTCGGAGCATCCGAAAGTATGGATTTTTGGACAACACGTCAAAAAATACCTTGGATCAGTTTGTTAGCGCACATAAAATAATGTTTCGTCATCAGTAGAGATACACCTAAATCGAACTGGATTATACGTCATCTATAAACGTTAAACGTTGACACCGAACCAGTCACTGGATGAAATGAATGAATGTTTCAAGTTAGCAAAACAACAGTTTTCAGCAGTTTCGTATTGCTTCGAAGAATAAAACTAAGCGATTTATATCACCAGTAGACGGTGCAGCTGCAGCTCGCTGTTATATTTACAGGAATATTCCAAACAAGCGAATTCCAAACAAAGTCGTTCAGAAAGACAATACAACTTTAAAATTAACTCACAGTCAGCATAGGGATAACGACGAATAGACACAGAAACAGAGGAACAAAAACAGTAAATTCATAAGGCAGAGCCGGAATGGTCGGAATGGACGAAGACACTGAAAATTGGTTTGGGCCTGATTGTTTTGATTTAATGGGTATAAATATTGTAATTTTTTATGCACAATGCTGCCATTATGCTAAAACTAACGAATAGTTATGGATTTTCCATCGCAAATTGTCAATATTTTTCATATTTCAATTCTCTACAACTCTATCAAGATTGGCAAAAGCTTATTAATACGCTAGTAGCGATACTGTACTCTCAGTGGAGGTATTTTTTTGCACGAAAAAAAAAAAAACTATCGATCGACCTATCGTAATGCAAGTTTTTGGATGGTCAGCCTCCCGCAAAGGCCGAAAGCCTATGACGCTGGGGAAGCGAAGCGAGAGGGCAAGTGTCGATGCACATTAGATTTGAAACCCTGCAGGTTGTAGCCGTCGGGAAACAAATTCCCCGTCAGCTCATTCCACAGCGTCGAAGTTCTCCAAAAGAAGGAGTGCTGTACGAGACTGGTTCGGGGAGCAGGGACGTAGACTTTGGTAGGGATCCGCTCGCAGAGCCTCTGTAGTGTTCCTCGTTCGGACGGTCTTTGGTGTTATTATCTGGAAGAGCTCACTCGAACATCTTCCGTGATAGAATCTGTAAAACAGGGACAGGTCAGCCACCCTTCTTCGATGTTCCAGGCTGTGGAGGTCCTTTGTGAGGTTAGGCGTATCGATTAGTCTAATTGCTCTCTTCTGGATAGTGTCCAGTAGATTTGGAGAGTGGGAAGAATACTCCAGCGATGGACGGATCCGAGGCCGGACCTGTACCTTGTAGAGCAGCAGTAGTTGCTCTGGTGTATATAGCTTCCAACAGCGGAACAAAACTCCAAGCTTCTGGGATGCCGTTTCAGCAATACTGACGACGTGGTCGTGCCAGGACATGTTGTTGTTGATGTTGATCCCCAAAAGCTTGACGGAAGGTGACTCGATTATTGAGTGACCCTCCATTTCCACAGTTGGTAAGCCAATGTGAGACTTCTTTGTAAGAAAGTGTTGTTGCCTGAGTTTTTTGTATGTTGAACTGTACTTTATTTGCTAATCCCCACTCGACAATTGTTTTGATATCCACGATGATCCGTGAGGCATGCTGCTGTCGCCGATGCACTGTCTCCAGGGATCATAGTGGCTTGCCTGGTTTCATGCACGATATTAATGTACTGTCGTCTGCGAAGCTGTAGATTGGATTGGATGTTATTTCCAGCAGCTCGTTGATGTACAGCAGAAATAGTGTAGGAGATAGGACAGATCCCTGAAGAACACCGGCGTTTATTGAAAATACGTCTGGAGAACAGCTTTCGACTACAACAAACAGACCCGTCGTTAAAAAAACTATCCAGCCACTAGCGCAGGCCAGGTGGTAGTCAATAAGCAGTAAGCTTGACCAGAAGTCTGTCATGCCGCTGGAGTAGAAAATGACATTGGTAACGTCGCGTTTTGTAATTGCTACCTCTAGTTTATATAGAATGTAGATATTAAACTACATTTTTTCTCTCACAGGGACGTAGGCGCAGCTAGATTTTATCTTTTTTTGAAACGTTATGAGTATATATGAACTGTTACACACTTAACATTGTTCACTAATTGTTGATACATTCAAAATTTACCCATCGTACAGACCAATCGGCAATCTCAGAATAATTGGATAAGTCGGAAAAACACCATATTTTATCTTTGTGTGAAATTGTAACAGAGCACTTGAGCGTAAAAACGATATCTATAGTGTGAGTAACCGATACTTTGAACAAGCAAAACATCTGCCTTAATTGGTTCAATCTATCAATACACGGGAAAACTAGTTAAGGAAATAGTTCTTGAAGAATAAACAGGATTATTCATGAAGACAATCACATGAAAACACAGACTAGCTGTTTGGCATTCTTTAAATTGTTTCATGTACTTTTATACCTAATTACCTACCTACTCATAAATATTTTGTAAACAAATAGCATTATTTAACAGAAAAGAGATGAGCGGGTACTAGCGAGGTGCAGTTCGTCCCTGTGTTATGGAACAATTCTCGTTATCCCGCCGCCAAACACGGACCCATAAAATAAGACAAAAGGTTTGTAAAACAGTGGACGCTAATTGACTGTCTGTCATGCTGGTTTTTTGTGTTTTTTATCTTCTATAACAAATTTCACAGGTCGGGAAAATAAAAAAAATATTGCGGCGAACAGTCTGATCGAACATGCAACTCTTCGTAAAACAAAGCGTTCAATAGAGCTGAAAAAATCCGCCAGTGGAAGAATGTTAAGTTTTAAACCATCATTTAGATTGCTTGCATTTTCGAGTGCAATGCAATGTAAACTTGGCAAGTGCCAAAAAAAAGGCCTGCAAGTGGCCCTTATGCACCTCTCCTTACCCTAGTTCCCAAGTCCAGCCCTCATCGCAAAAGTGAGGATGGCCTTGGGTCCTGCCCATCTTATATCCCCAGGTTGAAGAAGCCTTGAACCTGCAAGTGATAACCAAGGGCTTCACAGCGACATAGAATGTGTGCCGAGGACTCTTCCTCCACGCCACAGCGTGCACACGTTGGATCGTCTGCCACCCCCATAACATACAAGTGACGTTTGAAGGTGTTATGGCCAGATAGCAGGTCAACAAGTAACCCTAGTTCGTCCAGCGATAGACAGAACCACCCCACCTTGGCCAGAGGTCCTGAAATACGTTCTCTCGCTTGACGGAGATGTCCTGATATTCCTCTCGATCTCTTAAGATGCTGATTTTGCAACCACACTTGTTTTCCTTCTAATGGTACCTGCTGCCAGCCCCACAGCTGGCTCAGGACCCAGGAAATTAATCCTCGACCCTTCATTACCGCAAACTCCAGCATGACTCGGCAGCCACCTAAGTGACACCTGATGTCTTGCAGAAATGTCACCCAAGACCTGTTTACATTGCAGAACGAGCCTTGATGTAAATATACAAGCACCCAATGCTTTTAATGCGGCCTGGCTGTCAGAGCACATGGTAATCCGCCTCCTAGGGCCCTGAATTTCGTGAATACAAAGCACATATTCCTCAAAGTTCTTATTGCTTTCTAAGGCGGAAATTCTATAGTTTTCTGAGAAGTGCCCGAAGCATTGCAAAAAGGCTTGAACCCCTGGAATACCATAACATAAATAACGGAATATCTTCAAACTACACCCATTCCTTTTACAAATTAAATCATGTAAAAAGTGACCACATTTAAATGATACCTAATTCAGCGAAACTGAATCGGGAGAACCCGTCTTAAGTTTGCCACGATCAAAAGAATTTATTCACCAGTCTAAGAAAACTGTGTTCAAACTATATAATTACTTTTGCAGCGTCATGGCCGTGTCTTGGAATTATTTTAAATTAATCATAAATAAAATGTTTGCTTACTATATCCCCATCAAGACTTGATTCGTCTTCTTCAACCCCCATGGATCTTGTTCGCATTTGCTCAACTTATCTAGTTATTCACTGACAATAGAAACTTATTTCTAAGACAGATGATGACATATTATCAGTTTGACGTAGTTAAATAGCAAATATTACGACAAGTTGTCAATATATGGGATACACTACACTATGCTCTAAGGCTCTAAGTTGGAGATGGAACGTTTGTTAATGTGAGCACCCAACGAAAAACATCTCTTAGTACCGTACTTTTCTTGATCTATGGAGGCAAGCCAGGAGACCACATGAAAGGCTAATAAATGGGGGTATATCTGAAGCACTTTTCTGGAAAGAGCTGGCCATCCTGCAGCCAGGACTGACTGTTTTTCATTTATGTGGTCTTGCGTAATACGGTATCTATGTTTGCCATGGAGTGGTTTCTGCGACCAGGTGCTTATTTTTTCTTGTGGTGATTGTGTGGGATTTTTTGTGTCTGCGACGTGGTCTGGACATGATAGGTTAAGTGGTGCAGTAGTTTTTGTCTGCTTTTACTATTTCTCGATGTAAATTTGTTTGTTTGTTTTGGAAGAAATGTCTGAGTGTCTTTATCTGTCTTGTGCGAAGCGACTGTATATCTGTTATCCCTCTGCCTCCTTGTTTCCTGTCTATGGTGAGCCTTTCTTTGCATGCGTTTGGATGTGACATTCGGTATTTCGTGAGTTCTGCCCGTATGAGGATGTGGATGTTTTCTATATCAGTATGTGACCACTTGATGATGCCGAAGGAGTATGTGAGGACTGGTATCGCAAATGTGTTAATGGCTTTTGTAAGGTTTCTGGAATTCAATTTGGTTTTTAGTAGCTTAATAAGGCGATCTCTGAGCTCTTGGGTTAGTTGTGCCTTGAATTATGTGTGGTCTATTTTAACGTTCTGATTGAAGCCCAAGTACTTGTAAGTTTCGTCCTTGTTCATGTTGTTTAGTGTTTGGCCAGTTACTGTTTCCTGCTGGGGGTGGTCTTTCCATTGGCCTTTGTTGATGTGGAGAACCTTGCATTTACTTAGTCCGAATTCCATCCTGACGTCTGACGAGCAAGCTTCTGTTATTCTGATTAACTCTCTCAGTTGTACTTCATTGGCGGCATATAGTTTTATATCATCCATGTAGAGGAGATGATTGATTTTGTGTTGATTTAATTTGTCGTGTCTAATGTTGAAACCGCAGTTTGTGTTGTTAAGTGCGTTGGAGAGCGGATTCAGACAGAGACAGAACCACAGTGAACTGAGAGAGTCACCCTGGAAGATGCCGCGTCTTATGTGTAGCTCATCCGTCTTGATATGGCCGTCCTGGGTTTTGAGATGTATGCTGGTTCTCCATGTCTCCTTGGTTCTTGTAAGAACCTCACGTAGCCCCGGGTTGATGTTTTCGCTAGCCAGCTATGGAGTACAGAGTCGAAAGCTTTTTTATAGTCGATGAAATAGGTATGAAGGTTCCTATGTTCTTTTCTGGTTTGCTCCATGATGACATTATCAATTATAAGTTGTTCCTTGCAACCTTGGCTTTGCTTTCGACATCCCTATGTTCTTCAGCCAGAATGTTGTTTTGGGTGAGGTATTGTTCAATTCTTCTGCATATTGTTGCGGTTATGATCTTGTACAAGGTGGGAAGAAGAAGTGATTGGGCGATAGTTGGCAGGGATCTTGGTGTCTGCGTTTTTGGGTTTTATATACGTTATTCCTTGCGTGAGGAATTTGGGAAGCCTATTCGGTTGGAGTGTGGCTTTATTGATTTGGTCCGTAAGCATTTCGTATGTTGACCTGAATTGCTTGTACCAGAAATTTTGCACATTATCCACGCCTGTGCACTTCCAATTATGGGTATGCTTTATGGTTTCAGCTATTTCCTTTGGTGTAAGGACAACGTCTCCCTGCTCCACTATATGTTGATGTTTTTCCTCTTCTTGTCTGATCCATGGAGTGTTTTCATTATGTGTTTTGGGTTCTGACCATAGGCTTTCCCAAAACTCAGTTAACTCTTGTTTACTAGTAGGTTCTATTGCTGTTATCTGGTTGTCGCCTGTTATCTTCTGGTAAAACCGTTTTTCACTTTTCTGAAGAAGATTGTTAGCATCCTTTCTGGCGTTGGACTCGTTGTATCTGCGGAGTCTAGCTGCATAGACTGCAAGCTTCTGTTTCAGGGGTATCAGCTATTTCTGGTATTGTCTGTTATTATCATTATTATTAATCCTGAGATAACTCTTGCTCTCCGTCTATAGTTTAGCTGAATGGGGATATTGTGACTTCTAAAGTTGCGTACGTTATAACTTGTTGCAAGTAGTACACGTGGCACGAGAAACTGAGTCTTAACTCTGAACTACAGCACCACGCGACTATCCGTCGCGTCGGCTGAGTTGCGCCATGCCGTGTTCTTTCACCAATTTGCGCCGATCCATTCCAATCCAGTAGTTACAAAAGAAAGCGCTGTGCTGCGACACTTTACACGCGCACATCTCTCAATGTGTGCCTTGCCTAAAGTGCTAGGTCACAGATCGCGGTCAATCTGTCCACTTCTGAACAGCGTCGAGTACATTGACAAGGCAGTAAGGTCGAGGCTCTCCAAATACGGGAACATACCCCATGCCTAGGCTGGGTTCTACAGAACGTAAGAAGGATAAAAGGAGCTAGGTCAAACAGGCGGTATCACAAAATCGGGTCGGGATAGAGAGCTAAGCGCAGCAGTTCTCTAGACATCCGAGCTTTATACAGGGTAAGGAGGTGACAGAATACTTTGTGCAAGCCTTAACGAGATTGTCAAAATTTGAGAAACATTATAAAAGCCATTTTCTTCTCTATGACATTGTATTCTGACGGCGGCGAGAGTCTGCTCCAGTTTCATCCCGCCATATCCTGTTTCAGTTCTGAGAAAACGTAATGTAACTTTGGTTATTAAATGCGAGCACTACACAAAGAAACTTCTATTTCCTCTCTCTTCCCCCAAAACTACAATTCCAAATAATTTCGTTTCGCTCAGACACAAAACTTTAATTACAAACTTATCAACGTTTAACTGGAATTCCCAAAAGTTAATTTTCCATTTGCATATCCCCTGAGCTAGCGGCAGCTTTTAGATGGTGCATTGTTTCTCCTTCACAGAAGTTATTGCTAAGAAAATTAATAAAGCGTCTAGTGTAAGCTGACGAGTTAACAAAGCAGCCGCTATAGGACTGCATATGAGACAGCATCTTTGTCTGATGGATATTAAATGCTTTGTTAAGTCCGTCTGACAGAAGCTCACAAAGCCATTTTAATCAGGTGTACTTTTATAGACAGTTGGTAATTGGATCTATTATAAGGATAATGTGCATATAACAAAAAAGAGGCGTCAGGCCTCTGCCTAGGCACAAAGACAGCAGAATTCCAAAAATAGAAACATTTTATAAAGATACCCCCTCAGTGCAAGATTACCTAAGTACTTTCAATTATTATAGTATTTATTTATTTTATTCTATTTATTTTAACGACTTTATTTGGGCGAAATTTAGCCTAAGGCTATTCTTATTCTTCTCTTATTTGATTAAGATAACGCAACTAAGTGCTCTGAGGGCCATATTCACAGTTGTTCCTTGGGTGTTACGTAATACTTGAGTATCTCTCAAATACTGGTTTGTGTTTCGCTGTCGTTCGTTCGATACCCAAGTTACGAAATGTCAACATGACATTTCTTTGCAGTCGAATCGATTTTGCAGGTTTATTTTGGAGTAAGGTGTTGTCAGTTTCTGTCAGATCCGGAAAAATTCCCGGGAAAAAAGACGATACACTAACACAAAACAAAAAGAGATAACAGGAAACATCATATCGCGTAGGCATAGGAATAACAAATTGACTTATATTTGAAATATGACAACGCCGCCAAACGCTTTCCCTCAGTCTTGTAGGTGTTGTCTAGAAAACAGGGAATCACCTGAATATTACTTAAGAGCTGTTATTTAGTATCACTAAGTTGGGAACTTATTTTTAGACAGAGGTAGTATACGATTAAAAGTAAGGAGGCAGTAGGCCAGTGATCTATGTGACACATTTTGATTGCTAACAAGGGCAAACAGACATGAACCTCTTACAATACCCAGAAAAAGGAGAATTGATTTACAAGCACACATCGTGAGTTCACATCACAACTATGATGAACTGATATTAAATGTATATATACTTTGCACTGTATAGTCAGCTATAGACATGCAAGACTTGTTGGCATTCATCAGTATAGTAAAGTGACTGACACTGCAAAGCAAGTTACTGTATAGTATGCATATGCACAAAGGTACAATACTAGAACATGAGATAATATGACCATATTCAATGCCAACCATCAGTGTTACATAATCCAATTTTCAAAAATACTTCATTTAACCTTCCAGTCGAAACACCAATACATGCGGCAACTGCAAATCACAAAAATGCAGTCTTTACATGGGACAGTAAAAAAAATGAATCGTATAATATACAACTCCAAACAAGTTTCGGAAATTACAATACTGCATCAGGTTTTTTGTTTTTGCTGGATCAATGAATTTTCAACTTAGATCATAAAAACAGCACATTTCTTCGTTTAACTGTAAAATTGTAAAAACTTATCCCTAATTATTATTATTATTTGAACTAGTCTAGGGCGCTTGTGCACCTGGGAAGATATTCTGATGAAAACCGTAAGGTCAATTAATCATTAAAACATGGAGACAAAGTTTTAACTATATCATAATAAAAGCAAAATACATCACTAGAAAAAATATTGTAAAAAGGCTCACCATGGCAGGATGAGGAGTACTATCATCGCTGTCTTCACTAGTGGTGGGCTCTTGGCCTGGAGCAGGTGGGCTGTTGCCCCTACCTTGAGGATGTTGTGGGGATGTACCGTACTGCCCCATAGGAGGTGGTTGACCATGAGACATCATCATTTGTTGTTGCTGAAACGATAGAAACGATATTCAGCTAAAAGTGTCTAAAGTCCAAACGTTCAAAAGAATGTTGTACCTACTGTAGGAGCAGGAGGAAAATTTGAAATAATTAAATCGATTTGACACTTATTTCCAAGAGCCCACTTATATTACTCTAATTGCACCCATAATGCGTCAAAATAGACTGTACTATAAATGCACCTATATCGAGTATCGACTGAACTAAATTGATGTTACCGTCAGGTCAGGCAATTCCAGGGTTGCCATATTGGGGGATTTTTCCTCAAATTTGGGGTATTTTCAGCCTACAGGGGGAAATTTTGGGGGTCATTATTTCCTGGGAGATTTTCTGGGGGAAGAAATAAAGCTTTAGGAATTTTTGGGGGTACTTTTTTTCGTTTTTAATAACGCAACACTGAAAATTTACACTTGCTATTTTTTGTTTTGGCACGCCCAACTCTACATTTCCTTCTTAAAAGTGGGTTGGCAGACTTGCGGCAATATTAAGGGTAAGATTTCACTCATGAAAATTGGCTGTGCTAACTTTACACCAAATGAGAATATGTTAAGCAGGTTCAACGCAGACATGTATAAAGTTGCCGATGACAATGCCGCAGATATATTATTTGAATAAATTTCATAGTTTAACCTCATACATTTTTTGTTTGCAATATTTAATAGATTACTTAAAATGTTTATTATTTTGTTACGAAGGTTACATATTAATACTATTATTATTAGTCTCTGAAAGTATCTATTTTTTATGTTTTGTGTTTTGTTAAACCACAACCTGAAAAAATATTTGTTAAACTTTATTTCTCTTTTAAGTTTCAACGGATTGTTTTCTCAGTGTATACAAGAATGACAAAAAATGCGTTTTTCAGAAGAACATCTTTTATTCGACTTTGTTTGCATTTCACTATCGCTAAGTGTAAAGGTAATACACAAAAAAATAATATTCATTTATTTCTTGATATTTTTGTTAAAAACATTTTTGGAGATTTTTTTCAAATATGTTTAATTTGGGGGATTTCTGAACCTGACCTGGAGGAAATCCATCAAATCCATCTGGCAACCCTGGGCAATTCTAACCACAGAATTCAGCAATAACCTCGAAAGGCATTTTTCTTTTGATTTATAAATCAGCTATATTAATAACCCAATCAAAAAGTACAAAAAAATAAACACAGGTTTCAGTATCCGTATTCAGTACTAAAACGTTGTCACAAAAAAGTAGTTTTTGAGTTTTTGTTATTGGTTACTGAAGCACCCACACTTACCACTGTTTGAGAGATGTATTCAGCGTTAACTAGTTGGTAGAATTATCACGCTAATAATACACAGCACCAAAGTATAAAACGAGTCAAAAGTCGAATCAATGAGCGAAGGAATTATAAAAAATGCTTATAATAGCAGATGCAGATGCAAATACAAACAAAACAAAAAGGTATCCGGTATATGAAATCCGAGTCACACGAGAAAATCTTACAAGTATAGGCAACCAGTAATGCGGCACTCTGTTCCTGTTGTGGGATTTAAGATTTAAGGGGCTCATACACTACATTGAAGATACCATACACTACAACTGTTTAGTATTATACCACATCATAATTTGCCTATGTGAAGTCAAAATACTATTTTCAAGAGAGCCAAATATGAAGCGTCGATTGTTTTTGAATTTAACAACACTACTTCTTGGACAAACACCTTCCAGTATGTGCTTGGTATTTTGCGCAGCTAATATTATACTATCGACGCAGATATGATCACTTGGCGGACAGATTTCGAACCGGTCTGCGCATGACGTCACCGTGTGACAAAAGTGTACAAGCACAAGGCGCCAAAGCATTGATTTTTGAAAGTTTTATTTCGTTTCCTGTTATATCTGTCTTAGATATTTAATATTCATACAAAATGAAAATAGCTCATGCACAGTATAATATAAACGATACATATTGCTCTGTATCTGAATAAAAAATTGGTGAAATAGTTATACAGAGAATTGGTATTAATCGACGCCTGACCCGTTTGCAGTAGTTCCGAGCGTTCTGAATTTCAGATACAAAAATTTGAATATATGTACTCAAAAAAAAATTTACATTGTGGAAAAAGAACAGAGCCAGAGCGGTCTGGACGTATTTTTCTGAAATCTCGTATAAGAGGTTGATTGGAGTGCCTAGTGAAACCATCTTTTTGTGAGAAAATTTCTCGGGTAGGGGGTGGAATTTTTATATACTCCATTCAGGAGCCTTTGATTACCGTTCTTATTTTTTATATATAGATTATGATGTTGCGTCACCAGCTCTTCAAGCCAATTTGCATATGTATTTACTGTACAATTCTCTTAATAAAAGGTAGGCAAGAAATAAATAACATGATTTTGTCATTAGAGGTTTTTAAAAATCATGAACAAGCATAATGGCATTATGTTTATGGCGAATGAATATTGAATTTTTTCTGCTAATGATTGGTGGAAAAATACATTACCAAATTTTCTTATTTGTTATTAATTCAAATATATGTCACAACCGCGTATATGTTAAACATAAAATAACAACATATCACAATACAACAATACAATATCTTTCTGGGCATTGTATTTAGCTAGTACAGGTGAATTCTCGTATATACTAAAGATTCCTAGTAATAACAGCTTTTTCCTCAATTTTTTTCAAAATGTTTTCACACGATGTATCTGTTTAATAACATGTTTGAATTAAAAAGTTTGATCCACTTGTAGTGATGGTTTCTGATGGCCTGGGTTTAGGGCTCATTATTTGTTGCTCTCTTGTGTTGTAGTTAGGTATTGCTTCTGTATATATGAGTCTATGGGGAAATATATTTTGGACAGACAATAAAAACTGAAAAAGGGGTGAATAAGAGCATATAGAACTAGCCTTTCTCTGTATGAACTGAAAATGAAATATCAAAATACGTTCTGCAACCTGTAAATCTCCAACCATCTTTTAGCGCATTTTTGTTTTATGTAGCTTTTTTTTTATTCCAAATAGGAAAGGCGCTAGGAAAGCTGGATACACCGTCGCAGGACCCTGTATACTTATTACTTTATACTATTTTACAATGTTAGTGAATTTCAGTTTTCTAATATTCGAGGTCTCTCTAATTCACCTATCAAGAATTCGTATTCTAAAATACATTTTGCATCTAGAAAACAAGCTCATCTTTGCTTCATCAGTCACATATACATTCTCTGATAATTTGTTTAAATTCGCAAGATAGTTTTTTTTTTAATTTTCAAAGCGTTTTCATTATAGTTGGAAAATATATGGCCGAGCTCATTACATTTTGCCAAGAACTCATCTGTATGTTTTTGTAGTCCACCTTCTGTTAAATGGTTGACCCAACTGAGAGAAGTATCTGTGCAATCTGGGATATAACCCAGTTTCTCCTTATTTTTCAACTTAAATGCAATGAAACCTGCCAAATTTTCCAAACCATCCCAAGTAGCGGTAGTGTGACGAATAGTTTTTACTTTTTTATTATTACATCCCACAACCATACAATAAACCATTGTTCAAATATGTATTAAACTCCAGAATCGCAAATAATTAATGTTTTATCAAACTTTACTACGGTAAACGAGTAAACTCAAGAAAATAAACTGAAAATGTTCGGCTATAACCTGTAACTAAACGAGTAAACAAACCCCGTTTGTCACACGCTGACGTCACAGGTGGAAGCGAGACGGAAGACATCATGCGCGTGAGCATACCTGTCAGTGTCGTAGTATCATGCTATCGACGTATGTTCTGTCAGAAGCGGCTCGTGGTCATCTTCGCAGGGTGCTCAAATCCATTAAAAAAAAATTGAATACCGCAGATGCATCTACATATTTGTATAATTGAAAAGTGATCAAATAATATTATATATCCGCGACAAAGTCTATCAGACCACGAAATATTTTGACATTTTCAGAAGACTATTTCGTCGTGCACTCATAACGCCAGATCAAATAGCGCGCAGAACTTGACGCAATCAATTATTTCATTTAAAATGTAACGATTTTGGGAAACAGTTTCATTAAAATCTCGAATAGATTTACGATATACGCTAGCAGTTGTAAATGTAAATATCTCAAATATTTAATACCTGTTCGGCAGCACAGCGAATGCTCAGAAAATAATAGACACACATCAAGACAATAGAAACCATCTGTTGTTTCAAATCCACAAGTCCAATCCGCCAAATCGTACATACACGAAGGTCTTGTTCTGGTCTAGGTCTACCGCTAAGATTCATAAGGGCTTAATTTTTTCACAACCGACATAAAAAAATATCATAATGGATGATAGCGTACATACGTACACCCCGATGTCGCACGGTATCCGATGTCTTCATACTCGTGACGCGTCTTCTTTTATCTCTCTCTATTGAAAAGGGTTGTGAAACGCTAACACGTACCTCTGTTATAATTTCGTTGATGCAATAGGCGCTGACCCAATCGGTAGTGATTCGACGTGTCTTTTTTATCAATGAGTTGTCTACGTAATACGAACGGGTAGTGCGAAGCTGCAGGCCTGTTTGGGAGACTGACCCAAAGCGGTGGTGCCGTGATGCGAAGGGGCTATCGACGCGACGCGACGGCAACGTCTTTGTTGGTTTGAGGGAATGAGATTATTATTCGTCGTGCACGAGAGGCGATCAAAATAGCGTATGTGTACCTTAATTAAATATAATTTAAATTGCAACAGGAAAAATTGGAACCATTTGATGGATTGATAGAATCTTGATATCGTAATAGAATAATTAGGAGGTCAATGACCGAATGACCTTAATGAGTAGCCGCCACTGTGTTCCGTTTATACTGAGATTGTATCTGGATAGCCTAAGGGCCGATTTTATCAACATGCATATTTAACAAAGAATTTAACAAAGCTTTTCTATTGGATGTTATTTAGCAAAAGCTTTCAATTAGGTATTGAGGGCTATGTTAATAAGTATCATCTAATAGTATTTTATCAATATTGAAAACAACACGTCAAAGCTGGATGACACTTTTGTCAAAGATATTTTAGAAATTCATGGATCAAAATCCTAGCCGGATATCAGAACAAAGCGATTGATTTGCAAATTCATGCCACATTTTCCATGTTTACATTATAATTATTGTATAATTACTAATTGCTAACTGCGATAATTTGTGATAAAAGTAGTAGCTACCTATATCAATCACAGCAACTACCTACCTTATTTAATACCTAATTAAAAATCCCACGTCCGTCAGTCAGATGGATTATATGAAAATACATACTTTTATGAAGAATCAATCTTTCATTTACTGGATGCATGTTTGTTAAAGATCTTCTTATAGAAGTATTCACAGGTGCAGTGTACATCAAATAGGGTTATACTTAATTTTAATTATAAAATGGCAAGCTTTGGCGTTCTGGGGTTCTGGATAGGCAACCAGTAATGCACATACGTTTGGGAAGTAGCTGTAACCTTTGAAATGTAACAGAATGCTATTTTTACCTCTTTTTACTATAAAACAAAGATATATTGCAGGTATTCATATCGATAGTAAATTATTGTTTTATCCAAATAATGCAATGAGTGAATTTCTTGTCATCATATCATCTAATACAGCATGAAACCAGTGATCAAATGAAAATGGAATCTGATTGGTTGAGATTAGCAATTGCTAAACTTTTGATCAAACAAGCAAATGCAATTTTTCACCCATTTAGGGTGGAAAATCAGACTGGAAAAGATGCTAGATGATTTACAATGCTCGATTGTATATAAAGTATGTCATTTTTGAGCTTTTTGAGGTCAACTTCAAGAGAAATTAATAATTTTCAGAGTACTTTGACAGATGCATGTTCTTGAAAGGGCTGCTCTGATTGGTCAAAGTCTTTGTTAAAATCTGCATGTTGATAAAATCGGGCCTAAGTGTCCCATTTACCTGTTGCTGTATCATCAGTAGCTGATTATTGTGCTGTTGCTGCTGTTGTTGCCCATGGAAGCCAGGCTGCGGGCTGTGGTAGGACTGCCCGTGCATCCCATGGTCGCCGGGTGGCCCACTTAGGTACAGCGGCTGCTGGTACCCGCCCGTTGGGTCGTGCATGCCCAACGCCTCCTGCTGTTGGGACATTTGCTGGTTCATCTGTTGCATGCCCTGAAATAGAGAGGAGCATTCTATTAGAATGAGGGTTTGGGTCCTGTCTCAGGTATCAAGTATACGTCAAGGGACAAAGAGGTTCATTCCGAATCTATTGGTTTCACTTGTTATTTGTCCAGCAGATCTCTAAAACAGAACTAATTTCTGTTATGGAATAGGTCACGGTAGAGATCCACGTGGTTTTTGAGGTTGTATATTCCTTACTCAGAAAAATTTCGTTTTCAATGGAATGACCCACTACTGCCTGCTTCAAAAGTCAAGCAGCAATCAGGGCACTACGTGGTTGCAGTCTATTGTAGGGCTCTATAGTGTAGGAAGGTCTGGAGCCATTTACTGTTAGAGCGCCTGAGCAAGATGTGATATGTGGTAACGAATGATGTCAAAGAGTAATCACTTAGGCTCTGAACTGGTTGTGTAAAAGAGACGAGGATGGGATGGATTCAACAACAGTCTGAGGTGAAAAAGTACCTCCGTTTATATCAGTGAAGCTAGGGGCATTGTGGGACTCTTGGCCAATGTGAGATGGCTTTATCTATCTTTCGACAGTAGTTGTTTTTTTTTGATGAGTCTGATGTCTGGTCAAACTATGTACATCAGGCTGTAGACGCTACTTTCATCTATTAAGGAGTGGAGGAGGGAGGAACGTGACCTAACGTTGCATGCAGTGACATAAATATATAAATATTTTATAGAGAGTGGAACGCGACAATTTTTAAGCTCAATCAACATCACGCATAATTCGCCAAAAATATATTGCCCAACCTTTAGGGGGGGACGAGGGTTTGGGTATGGGGTACTGCTACCATCTGAACATCGTCTAATATTAGACTGCCGAAATCCGCAGGTTTGAAGAGACCCTCGCCAAAAAAGCAGGTCTTGAGAAATAACACAAATAGCTAAGCAGATAGAGGTTAATATCAGGTTGCAAATATGTACCATTCATGTTGAGGGGCTGAGATGATCAAGTTAGTCTAGTTTTATTGTGTACCTTAGCAAGCTAAGGAGCATTTTGTTGGAATAGTGCATTTCAGTCTGACCCCAGACAGCAGAAGAAATGTGATCAACCTGGTCAAATGACTGCGGCATCTTTCGATGCATTCTTTGAAAGTATTCTATCCGAACGTTGGATTCAAGTCAAGTCTCAGGTAAGTAGAGAATGTCTTTTGAAATCTAAGTTTCCATTCAAATTCTGTGTCTCAGAATAATTTGACTCAAATAGCCTTGACTTAGTTAAATTAGGCGTATTCTTGATACCTAGACTGTTGAATATATCTAATTTAGATTTATTTTTTATAGCCCTCTGCGCTCAGACATGCTTCGCGAAGCGTTTTTTTTGTGACAGCTTCCCTATTACTTACTATCAATAATATCTGTCATCTACGATATATATAAAATAGGTTCTTTTGATTCCATGGAATTTCTCTATCTTCACGTTTCTATGCTTTAATCTGCAAGGGAAGCTAACAACTCCCTACTCGAGAACTTTGGGTCTAAATCATATATACCTGAAAAACATGAACACCAGCTGTGATTACTCACAAATATTCATGCTTCTTTAGTCAACCATAACGTACAAACATAAATGGATAACTGAAATGTATATTTTTCAATATTTACATTTCCTTTACATAATTATCCACCTCATGTGATTGCTGAATCATATATACATATATGTATGTACACATGTGTATGTAAATGAATGTGCATACTTCATTGTGAGAACGAAATTATTATACAAAGTATTAATTTATATATTCTTAAAACAAGGGAGTGTCTGAATATATAAAATGCACTTTTTGTTATTTATTAATGATTTATTACAGGCAATCAAGTGAGAAAAATTGAAACACACACCGTAATTGATTCTATTAATCCTGATCTACATCAATTAATAATAGTCTATGTTTTGCGTTGATTAAGGATTCCATATAATAATTACAGAGAGTGTAGCGACATGCGTTACACGGCAAACAAGCTCACTACTATGCTTGTTCTTGTCAATCAAGTTACAAATATTTGAAATGCGATGTTCCTTGTCATTTGTGAGTCTAACAAGAAATTCTTTCAATGATTTTTAAAGGCGACTGTGAATTATTTGTAAGCAATAGGTAATTGAGAAAAAAAGAAGCTGCCACTATAATAAAATCACTTGGTTATGTGCGAATATTGAGGAATATACTTTTCCAAAATATATTCATCAAACATTCAGCCCATCCCTAGAGAATAGTGTACATACACTTTTTAAAGTGTCATTTGGCTATCGACCAAAATGCCATTCTGAAACCAAACTTTGATCTTTGCTTTTTTCCATAATACATATATTTGTTTAATTAAATTCTTACTAAAAGAAAATTAAGGCAGAAGTACACATAAATAATAGTTATACGATAATCGGTGCAAAGTACAAAATTGGTTTCAGAATAGAGGTGCTATTCTGTAAAACCCGTACAGCAAGGTTTATTCTGAATTTAAACTATTTTTTTTTGTCGAATTGGGACATAGAATTCTAAATCAAACTTATTTCGCTAGTTAACTTTTTAAATGGTGATGGTCCAGAGAAAAAAATCGAAAACAATAGAGGTTCATCATGTTTTGTCAACAAAAAGATACAAAAATGCATGATGGTGATGGTATGACAATGAAAGAAATGAAATCAAATTGTTATTTTATATGTTTATAATAATAATAATAACACGGCTTTATTTTAATATTTCTTCTCGGCGAAGTCCAGCTATTGCTGCTCTACTTAAAAAAGATAGATATAATATACATCATATCAAAAGAGCCAAAGAGAGTTTGGCAAGCAAAAGTGACAAATTGATCCGAAAGATACAGTGTTCTAATCTTCAAAGCTGATTTATTCTGTATTGTTCTAGAATTTTTCAAGAATCTAAACAACTTGCAACAATATATAAGTTAACGTGTGTAAAATAAACATTATTGAGATCCAAGTTATTAGAGAGTGTTCATATGAAGGTATTCTATAGATCATTTTCTGGTAGCTGGAATCTTTTGTCGATTCATATACTTCTATAGTTCAAAGTTTAATAAACTTCTCTATCTAATTATTGCAAATAATAATTTGCATATCTGGGGAATATGTTATCTTATTTGTTTAATGAAAATAATAGCCTCATTATGTTATATTTCAACGGATCATATCAATTTATATTATAGACAGTTATTTTAGGTACCGCTGCGAACAACTAAAGCGCAGTTTGAAAACGTTGCAATAATATTCGGTGTGAGCGAGGATCGAATCGGTATCTTCCACTATCTATGTTGTCCAGGCTGTCCTAGGCCACTGCACCACGACATAACAAATTATATGAAATAGATTTCAGAAACATATGTCAATGCAAGTGGATTTTTGTAAAGCAGACGTTGCAAAATGTAAAACAGAAAATCAAGTCAGAAATTATTACTTAGACAGTATTTTTCCACGCTGATACATAGCTTCACAAAGAAAAATCCAAATCCACATTGAAATCCCAGGCCATATGTATACTTGAACCTAGCATACATATAATTTTGTATGTACAATATATCAGTCCTTAATCAGCTAATATAGCATATCGCCTGGAACCTGGAACCGTAGTATGGCAACTGCATCCAGAATAGCAATCAAGGATACCCGATAAAAAACATTCATAGCGCGCAGGTTGCTTTAAATACCGTTGATCGGGCGTTTGCTTATGTAAATAGCCACACCGCCTATCTTTATTCCGCGGTAATACCCTTCATCAATATTCATACTTTTAGCTCAGCTAACTTGCTCTGCGCCACTGTTCATCATATTTTAGGAAAAGCCATAGGCGTAGTTAAGTCCCTGAATCTGGGGGGCTTAAGCCCCCCCCCTAGATACAATAAATTTAACAAAACGAATTATTTTTGGATTTTTGGGGCTAATTTAATTCTTGAGGGGGCTAAGCCACCCCGAGCCACCACCTAGCTACGCCTATGGGAAAAGCACTCATCTCGTTTCGTCTTTTTAGTTTTTTCCGTCCGATTATTCAAAATAGACTTTCCTCAGTGATCAATTTATTTTTTCTAAATGTACTATCGAAAATCGGTTAGTATTATATTCAAGCTAGTATTTAGCTTGCATTTAATCTGAAGCTCTACCGGTTCTAGAGTTTCAAATAAAAGGGTTGAGGGGTTCTAACAAGAAACCACAGCGGTAATTACGAGAAAATCTCTTCTGGACCAAAATTAATATTTCGATTTTAGGAAAAGGGATGGAGCCAAAAGAAAATGCAGTATCAATTGAGACATAGCTTATTGCACAAGGTATTTCAAATTACAAATGATTTAGATATTATAATGACATGATAATACAGAATAGCACCAATGCAGTGTTAGGCCATTACCTGCATAGGGGGTTGATAGTGCGACTGCTGTTCGTGGTGTCCCTGGTGACCCTGTTGCCCCTGCTGTTGACCACCTTGCTGGGGGTTTATTGCAGGAATGTCGAATTCTTCATCGCCAAAACTTGGCGTGTGAAATGTCTGAAACAAAGAAGAAACTTGGTTACTGTATATCAAAAAGTATATTGGAATACTTTGTAACTGTTTAAATTACCTTGCAGTAAGTAGTTATTTCCACTTTTTTTCTATCGATTATTATTAGCACAAGTTACATACACCCCCCCCCCCTTCACCAGATTAGTTCGCGCAAAGCAACAAAGTCGCAATGTGTAACATTCATGGTCCCCCCACTTGAAATATAAATTCTTTTCTTACTTTCCGACTAAAATTCAACATGTTAGATAACAGTGTGTGGTAGCTTTTGTTTTTATTTGCGAACTAGCATCATAAGTTGGCGATTACGAAATTTCAAAGTATACAGACATGGCCTAAACGCTAGTAAAGAGTTCATATTTCAACAGATTTGGTTTTATTTATAGACCACTAAAGCTACTTTCATTTTCAGAAAGGACAACGCTTCAAATGACAAAGCTAATGAACCATGAAACAGCTGTGAAATGTTAAAAAATAATTATTGAACAAAATATAATATACACCCTCCTTATAGATACCATTCCATTGAGAAGTTCGTCGTCGATATTCGGTGATGACGTAAACAAACATTGTGTCAACATTTTTGTTATAACTGACATAATATTATCATGTCAAGTCATTGCTGGTCGTCAGAGCGGTCCGTGGGACGTTAGCTCTTGTGTCGTGTTGGCTTTAATACCAAAGTACGTTTTATCCTATCGCTTGTATATTGTAAAGCTTGCATACAAATGTTGCTAGGAAAACCGCCTGCTTTTACGAGTAAGTACCACACATTATCGAAGAAACCAACGGTACAGCGAGGTTACGTTCCTCATCACTTATCTGTTCAAAACTAGTAAACAATAATGTGTGTGTATGTATAACTTATGCAAATGATTCTATAACCAGTTACTTTCGTAATCAGTCACTTTAAATAATATTTCTTCGATGTGATTTTAATCCTAAAAAAACTGTGTATTTCTCTAGAAAAAGTGTTTCTTTAGCATTAAATTTTGTGATGGTGAAATCCCCAACATTTATGAAAAACTGCTGGACCTCTTAAATGCATAAAACAATGTTTGAACATTTTTTCTCCTCTGTCCCTGCTGTCAATATTGTCAATAACATACCATCACCATTATAGGAGGAGCCAAACATTATAATACTTCGTCATGCATTTTCAAAAACAATAAAGACCTTTCGTCCCTGCAGCACTAATAACCTGCTGCAAAAACTTCATTATAGAGGGATTAGGCATTACCTGCGTCGGTACTCTCTAACTTAAGAGATAGAAACATGTTTCTATCACTATGACGACCATGACAATCGGGCAGCTTCGGGTGCCTATCACGTGTCTACTACGCTGTCACGGCACGCTGTCATATTTACGAGGCCACCCGATCCCATAGCACATAGTGCATAGAAACACGTTTCTAAGTTACAGAGTACCGGCGCAGATAGACAAACCGACAACCAGACTGATCGACGAAGGCGAGCGACATTTAGCAGAGGCTAGAATATGTATTTGTTTTTGTATATCCCGATTTCTGTCCTTTTACTTCAGCAGGAATGCACAAAGGTCTAAATTGAGATAATACGATTTTCGGAGGCTTTGTTATCTATCCGTATGACTGTCGGTAACCCTTGGTCTATCTAGAACTGAGACGTTGAGAGCTATAACATCCCCAAGATTCAGAAGCTGAGAAAAATGCTGACAAAGATTTGCTAACAGGAACTATATCAATACCTGTAAACGAGCGAAATCAGTCATTGGCCATGATAATATTGAAAATACATGAGCTGAGTGTTCAGTATTTAAAGTTTTCCAAATTTCTTGTTTTTATGGGATAGACCACACTAGCACTCATTGCTCTCAACGCTTCTAAGAGACTCATATACAGGGTGTCCCACGACGATTAAGACAAGCAACATATCGGAACTGGGCAGTAGTAGCGAATTATAATTGTGGAGGTTTAAATTAGAGCAAATATAGTATCTTTTCTTATTATTGTGTCGCCCAATGTATTTGTATTTGTTTTTGGTCACGTGACGTCCGATTCAAAATGTTTAATGGGATGTATATTTGTGTTTCTCCCGATAAAACTATTCCAACAAACTAGCACACTTGGGGCTAAAGTGATTAATTAAAGAGCTACAGGTACTTAAAGGACTGTACCACTACCATTATGAAACACTGCCAAAGTAATTTAACTGTAGGGGTACATGTTATAGTCAACGGTAGTGGTACCATCCTTTAAGTACCTGTAGCTCTCGAATTAATCACTTTAGACCCTAAGTGTGCAGTTTGTTGGAATTGTTTTATCGGGTGGAACACAAACATTCACAAATATATAGGGTGTCCCATTAAAAATTTTGAATCGGACGTTACGTGATCAAAAACAAATACCTCATTGGGCGACACAATAATAAGAAAAGATACTATATTTGCTCTAATTTAATCCTCCAAAATTATAATTCGCTACTACTGCCCAGTTCCGATATATTGCTCGTCTTAATCGTCGTGGGACACCCTGTATCTCGGAAAATACTCATATGATGTTTTTATCATTTCATATTCCTTTATGCATTGTCAGTTATTTTACAGTAACTTTCTTTCTATGTTTCCTATTAGTTCAATAATGATTGGTTATTATTCAGTAGAGAAGCAAATTTTTCATGGCGTTCAGAATGTTCCAGAGAAGTAACATAAAAATGGGTGGGAGGTACCAATGGCCCTTGTTGACATCATTTTTTGTACGGCTATCTCAGGTAGAACTTTTTCTCAATCAATGTTCCAGCTCAAGACAGTTGGTATATCTTCCAAATATCAGAGTAATTTATCCTCCAAGTATTGAAATCTTTAAGCTCTTGGTTGAATTAGAATGTATTGGAGTCACCAACTTTATTTCAGCTTTAACCTTGTTAGTACCTGGAAACTGTTTCGTAAACGCTAACATGCGTGTTGAAGGAACTAATAAACGTCATTTACAAAGTCGAAGCCAGCACTACAGAAAGAATAACTAATTAAAAGTTACCCGAGCCATGGATGTCGGAGAAGAAGAAGTAGTTTGAAACTAAATAAAACTTTCGGTCTAGTTTGTATTTCCGCAATTCATTCTGGATTTAGAGAAACAAAGTTACCAACTGTCGAAGAAATTAAACTTAAAAAGTTTTTGGAGTATAAAATTTTCTTTCCTTCATTTTAAGAGGAAATTCTCCACAAGACTTGTAAGTAAATATTTGCGTTTTAAATAAATAGTTCCTTTGAAAGTTTGCCTCAATTTGCAGAGTACGATGGCGTTGCAGCTTCATTTTGTAGGAGTGGTGTAGATAAATTATGATAAGTACTACAACTTTGACAGCTGAAGAGGTGTACTAATTAGTGGGATCATTATCGGACTAGGCGTTGAACATGTTTTTGGCTATGTATAAGGTTTAGGGTTTTTTGACATAATACGCGATTGGCTACTACAGCCCTACATATGAATACATCGCTCCTAAAAACATGTTAAGCGCATTGATTTGAGAAAATGAAAAGCTCATTCCCAATTTGAGCCTTCTCAGATTTTTTGAAAGTGATCATGTACCATGTCAGTCATTAACTGTTAGTTTCACCCTCCCTCTTAATATGAAACTAAGTTATGAGGAGGCCTATCTAAGTGTGCACCTTAGATGAACATGGTTTGCACCATGGCAATCGTAACTGAAGCTTATTTAAGTATTGAAAATGATTGCCAACGTCGCAAACACTATAGTTCTGTGACGAATCCTATTCCAAATTAGAATGCGGGCCTTTACGGAAACCATGATCGCTGATCCTGACGTTCGGAAAGTGATCTAGAATCAGTCAGAAATAGAGTCAGTTTCTCTCTTGTGCGGTAAGTTTTTCTTAACCAACTGTTTTTTATTCTTAAAGCAATATTTTCGTTGTTCGATGTCCGTTAAATCCATGGAATCATAAATCTCACTAAACAGCTGATTGACATTATACTAATCGATCCGGATCCAGATCACTGTTTCCTTAGAGGTCTCATGTCTCAGATTAAAATGTTATTCACATCACATTATTGTGGTTGACAGATGGACTCTAGAAAAATCCGCAGTAAGAGCCAGTTGCACAAATTCGAAGAAATATCAGAAGCTGATTCATAGCAGCTACATTATTATTGCTGCAAATTTGTCTGTTTTATAAATCTGTAAATGTACAGTAACATTATTACATTACATCAATTTCATTCTCAGACTTGGAATATACACAGCTGTAGCATTCGTCGCCCTGAATTGAAGGAAAAAAGTGAGTTCATCAAACTTATCGAAATAATCCACCATCTCAAATACTTGTGTAGACACCCCATACAAAATTAAATTTAATTCGCCATCATCGGCAAGCCTGTTATTTTCAATATTACGGTCCATTTTTCTTTTCCTGACACATATCTCGGCTAGGGGAGATTGACAACAAACCACAGGACTAAAAATAGCAAAAAAGTGAGGTTTAAGCCAGAAAAATCTAACGCTGACTTTGAACATGGTTTAGCTTCCTCTTAACTGCTCCATAGACAGCAGTGCAAAGGAACACTGTCGCCTTAGGTCCACCTTAGTAGCAAGTTGGCCTTACGTGTTACCGGTGCAGCTAGCTGTAAGTCATTATTATATTACTATTATCAAAAACTTGTTTCTTTTGTTTCTGTTTCGAATAAACATTAATTTTTGCAGCAGTTGGATTCAAGATTTTGAAGATTTTGGCTAAGAAGTACAGTGGTAAAGTATAATTATATTTTTTTGTTCATGCCTTTTATGTCAATATTAATATGACACATTTTTAGATGATTATCTCAAATTTGAGAGTATGTATAGTAGAGGTTAATAAAAATACACATAAAATAGGAATACTGAACTTCTGAAGAAAGCATGTCTGAATTGTCGTACAAGGGCGTGCGATAGTAAATCTCTATCGTTTATTGTAAAAGACGAGACATTAAGGTGCTTATCCTACAATATCAATTTCTTTTCAAAATGTGTAAATTATTTTCATCTTTCGTGTAGTAATAATCAGTAAAATGTTCTCGGGTTATTAATACACCTACATGATTGCACTTTTACAATTCTACACATTCTATTATAAAACACGATGAACACCTCCCAAACCCTTTCAAATAATGAATATCAAGGAAAAGTCCCACAATTTGGCATCATTGTCGTCCATCCGATACCCTTTATATTTCTTCAAAACCGCTGAACCTGAAACTGATTTCGTTTAATTAGCCTCCTAATAATTCACGAGGTGGGTAATAAAAATGAGCAAATGCTGATTTATACCGTTCGTATAATTCTTCTTTATTTTCATATAAAGTTATGGCGGCCGTATATATCTTGGTGGTCGCATAAATTACAACGTATGCCTGGGTCTGCATTTCGGCCTGTGGCTTTATTAAAGTTGGTTTGGGGGTCTGAGATGTATGGCTTACTGTTGCTAAACTCTGTTGATTTTGAAAGTCACATAAATAGGTGGGCAGGTTCTGCGATTGCGAAACCAAAATTCAATATAAGATACTGACATGAAGTGACAATCGTCTCTGTTGGCAGTATTCGACCTCCTCCCTCCATATAATTCGGAAAGTGCTAAATAATCGCAAACAAAGTTTCGCAACACATTACTAACGTTTTTGAGAACAAGGCTTTACAGCTTTTCAAAATGTACCCAATGGTAGTTAAGTAACTGTTTTTGGAAGCCTATGTTGCCTAATGGTTCTGAAAAACTAAAAAGCTTTTTTGATTCCGGCATAAAAGTAACTGAAGTATTAATATATTATAAAAACAGGATCAGCAATTTCTGAGAAGATTCAACTTTGTATAAGTATAATATGCATTGTTGATTAACAAATTGTCAAACAGCTATGTGGAGCACATCCACCATAGTAGTAAAAAAGTTACGACTCATTTATTTTTGACAACTTACTGATTCATTACCAGACCATTTTACATACATTGTTATCACTGCATGTTATCACCATTGTAACCCCGAACGGCTCAGTTTACTTATTCTTTCATTACCTGCCTCTATACTTTTCTTCATTGCTCATTTCCTCACATTCACACTATCAAACAAGTAGTAATTCTTTCCTGTTTTGTGTATGTGGAGCATGCACCATATTTTGTAAAATTCTAATACACTGAAGCTAGCTGTACACGGTGCCTTTTTTCATGCGTTGACACCTGCGCGGGTGTGCACAGCAGTGCATGCACACCTTTGCCCTTGTGTATCGTGCAATATACCATTTTTACTTAAAAGTGATATTGCTTGCGTCTTCCACGTTTTGTCATGGATGTTTTGAGGTTAGGAGTTTTGTATGTTGCGTTTATCAAAATACCTAGAAATAAAAGCGTAAAAACGGAACTGATGGATACAGGAATTTATAAAAAAGGAATATTGCTATTATTTTATAGAGACGGTAGTTGGATTTTCCGAAACATTACTAGGATAGCTTCAACGGATTTTGGAGAAGTGTTTTGAGAAGTGGCGAAAATAAATAATATGGAAGCATAGGTGGACCAACTGCTTTAGTATGTTTTACGTTTTGGAGGTCGCGCTTCCATTTTTCTTTTTCATAACTTTTGTATGTATATATGCTTTGTATGAGTATGACCTCGGGCTCTAAATTTTGTTTAAGACTTGCTTTGGGGTTATACTGTATTTGGCCAAGTCCTGAACAACATTACATATAACTTGGTTTTCATAATTACTAAGCAAATTACTATAGTAGTCGATAGCTCGATAGTTCTGTCATTGCTCCATTCCATTCGAACAAAAAAAAATGCAAAGAGGCAGAAAACAACGCATAAAAATTCCCAACAGTCTCGGAAAATGCTGCGTCTCTTCGCTTTTAGACGCAAATGGTTGGTTGCAAAGCGCATGCTGAGACGCATGCGTCACAGTTGCGTTACGACGCATGCATCAAGATGCACGAAAAAAGGCACCGTCTAAAGCTGGTAAAGACTACTACGACCTCACAGCATATCGCTACCTAAATTTCATCATAATCCATGCAGCGGTTACTGAGATTACGAGGCTGGAAAAACGCCAAAAGACAGACCGACAGAGATGAGTGCCCTAGACAAAAATTGGGGGGGCGTGACAGTTACAGTCATCCAATTTTTCTGTAGTTATGTTATATATTTAATAAGATAGGTACAGTGCTTTTCTTCAATGTCCCCCCTGTAGTTTTATTGTATAAAAATTACAGTACAATAAAGTAATTATTATTATACTTGTGTTCTTTAAGATTTCAGAATCAGCGACTGAGTTCGCAAAAAAAAGATGTTTCCTGCCACATATGACAAACCATGTTATTTTTATACAAAGTAACTTTGCGCCTAATTTTTTATTTTGATAAAGATCATAGCAGTGGCCGAAACGTCAGTAAAGTTTATCTTCCAACATAATATATGTGGATTTATTAATGGCCCACTAATGCACAAGTGAACAATTTTTTTCTATGAGGATAAACTAATCTTCAGAATCAGACGGCACACGTAAATATGTAGACAGAATAACTTCGTTTGTTATCCAAATATTTTCACTTCAGAATGTTGATCAACAATATAGAAGGCCCGCATTCGCCCCCCTTCAGATCGCAGCCCTGCATACTATAAATAAAATAAAGCTCAATTTTGAAGATCAGACCTTCAACATTAAAAATGTCCATATGAAATTTAACATGTTTGTCTTCGTTGGCATATCCTACGAACTGACTTGTAGTAGTACCATGCCCGGGTACTATACAGCCCAGTACCATTGCAGCGCTGCTGGCTGGTCGATGATTGATATGACAAAGGTGCATGGTTCAACGGCCAATCCAAGGTGACTTTCATATACTATCCGCGTCCAATAAGACATTAGACACGTTGCTAGGCCTGAAGACATGGGCGTCCTAAAGGCGTTGCCATAATACCAAAAAACTCTTACTTTAAAAAAAATTGTCAAACAATTTTTTTTATTGAACTGCGTAGTAGGATCACAAAACCGGATTTTTTCCGGACTAGTGCTGATTCCGAATCTGTATTTAGTTTTTCTCTAGCACCTGTAGTTTTGGCTATCTTTTGTATACGGACGGACAGACACAGGCTCTGCATAAGCTTTCTTCAGTGATAGCAAAAAAGGCGATGAAAATCCGGTGTGCAACGTGAAGTTTTAAAATCATGCAAAAAGATAACAATCACATGAAAAACTATTTGAAACGTACAAATCATTTGAAGGTACTTGGAATGTATCTAAAAACATCAGTGAAACATATATAAAACGGTACCATTTTACGTGCTATTGCCCGCATGTTGGGGTCTAAAATCAAGGTGCTACCAGAAAATGCCGGATAAAGAACCGACTGCCAGCGGGATTCGAACCCGCAACTTCGAAATTCTAGTCGGACGCTCTACCAGCTGAGTCATGGCGGTCATGGCAACCCAGCCGGCGAAACGCTCATTAGAGGCGTTGAATTCGCGCCAACTGATGGCCCTAATTCTGCCATCTCATGATAGTACGGGGCGGCTCATATCTGTATCATCGAAGGAAATCTGTTGTGTCAGTATTAATCTCCGACCACGTTCCACTCCAGACGCCGCTAGCTTGAGCCAACACAAACAGCGAATGAATTATGCCATTTTTCATGCTAATGCTCTAATGAGCGTTTCGTCGACTGGGTTGCCATGGCCGCCATGGCTCAGCTGGTAGAGCGTTAGACTCTTAGATAAGGAAAGAGAAGGGATACCGCACGTCCGTTTGATGCTACATGGATTAGCTGTCATTAGCTGTTACCGAAAATGAATAGCCATCAAAATATTTTTCTATGATATTTAGCGTTTTTAAGACCAATCATTGTAAAATATTGTGGTGTACATAATAGTAGGGTGTGCAGCTTACGGTTGTAAAAGCCACAGCAGCAGGAAGGAGCCAGGAATCACGTATCACAGGAATTTTTGTACATTTTTGGTGCCATTTGGTAATAGAAATGTCAGTCGTGCGTTCCGTCCTCTCTCTTTCTTTGTCTGAGGTTAGATAAGAATTTCGAAGGCGCGGGTTCAAATCCCGTTGGCAGTCGGTCCTATTTCCGGCATTTTCTGGTAAACGTTTTGATATGCCAGTGTTATTAATTGTGAAATATAATAAGATAATGGAATCCTTTGGTGCTCAAAAAGGATGTGATTTGGAAAGTTTTGAAACTTGTATTGTTATAAATTTCGACGTGCTCTTTGTAAAGCGAATATTTGAAAAAAGCACGTTGGAATCCATAAAAGTATACATTTCCTAAGTTTCTATAAAGTTTTCCAGACAAAACTCTCAAAACACTAAACTATAAAGAGAAAGAAAGAAGTGACATTTTGTTCGCGATCATAAGAAAACCTTGCTCTGAACTGAAATATTCTGGATCAATATAAATACGTATGCAAATTCAGCTACAATAGATATTATTTTCATTGGGCATTTCAGGAATTTGCTTTCAGTTTGTCCCTGTAGAAGAATGCCTAAGAACACCCATGTTCCAAGGTACTGACCGCGATCATGAACCTCGATTCTTTTACAAGCCCTGTGGGAAACACTTCGAGAATATGAAAGGAGTGTTTATTAAAAATAGCAGTCGCTCAGGGTTAGAGGTTACTGTATATTATAATGGGTTTTTGTTTCACATGGGCCAAAATTACTATGCATTCATTCATTCATTGTGACAACTAAAATACTGTGATCTTTGGAGGTATGCTTCATTTATTTTCTGTGAAAACTCTTGAGTGTCACGACTTTTAACACGATTTTATTAACTTCACCTGTATGTTTGGGAGTTTGTTTGTGAGTTTATAACATTCCTTTGGATTAAGAGCAAGTGGCTTATTACTGTTGTTAACACGCTTGAATTATATAAGATGCGTCTATTACAGAACAATATGTTATTAGATTTCTCAAATAATTAACAATTATGTGGCTGTTTATTTAAAAACGAACAAAGCAATTTTCACTTACATACAGCTCAGAGTCATCTTGCTCACATTCTTGTAATAACTAACTAGGCACTAGGTCGACGACATGCGGTGCGGATGTAAACACAGTTAAATCATTGGAATTTTGCGCATTTATAGACAGCTTGTGACACTACTGACTAAGAGATGGTGCAGACACCTTAAAGTTTTTTAATATTACACAGACGTGTAGCGACGAGGGCTTAAAAGAAAGACATCCTACTGTTTGGAAGTTGTTATGTTTGTGAACAGTTTTAATTAATGTTTTTGCAGTAGTGGTAATGATGCTATGAATATTGATCAAAAATTATTGTTCATATTCATTACACACAGTACTAAAAACAACTAAAACTTAACGGTGATGATAAAAGTGAGAAAATTGTTGTAGCGAGGCGCGTCATCGAAGAGTTAAATCGTTCAAGTATATGTTTTTAAGCGGCAGTGGCTTTATACATTTTTGTGCGACCAAGTTCGTTCCAGTCCAGAGGGTATAGGATTACGAAGTATGATATACAGGGTGAGTCGAGAGGAACGCACCAAACTCTAGGAGTGTATTATACGCACAAAAATAATGCAAAAAAACATTGACAATAATTAAACGTCTAGATGTGATTCTGTGTTCGATGAATTAAGCATACTGCAACTCATATGAAGAAGAAAGAAATGGATCAATTTTTGGGAGAGCAACCAGCGATTTTCACAGATGAAGCAGAAGATGTGTAGAGGTTCGTGGCGATAAGTTTTAACCATTAATAAAAAGAACGCTATGATTAAGAAATTATTAATGTGTAAAATATATTTATTTGTTATTAGCTATAACTTAAAAACAAATGGGAATTGGATACGAACATATGAGTTTTGTTACTTTATTCTCACGTGTATAATACACTC
Organism: Callosobruchus maculatus; assembly: GCA_951848785.1. Lineage (NCBI taxonomy): Eukaryota > Metazoa > Arthropoda > Insecta > Coleoptera > Chrysomelidae > Callosobruchus > Callosobruchus maculatus. The sequence continues at coordinate 14,422,868 of CATOUR010000100.1, forward strand.
CTAGAGTTTGGCGCGTTCCTCCTCACTTACCCTGTATATCAAAAAATTCATATATAACATACATGCTTGACTATTTGACTGTAAAATACAGAAAATCACATACCACATTTTTTAAAGCTATATCAATAAAAAAATGGATCCCGCATAGCCAACACACCCAATCAAAAGTCACCCCTTTCCCAGAAAGATAGAAAACCATTAACAGCATCTAAAAACGATCGGTGACTTATTAGGGTATTGACAATCCTTTATGAAGACAAAAAACTTTCTAGCGTCCCATAGATCATCGCACCTCAAATTTCAACATCATTAATAAAGCGGTTACTGAGATTACTGGGAACAGACAGACCGACAAACAGACAGACGGAAATGAGTCCTCAAAACATATCTCAAAATCGCGATTACTTGATACCTATTGCATGAGAAGTAAAACGAAAGGAAAAGGGATTCATTGGGGTACGTAAGGCACTTGTTCTGCTATTAACTGAATCTTACAGTTTTTATACATCACATTTTAAATATCCAACGATATAGTTGCAGAGGAATTGGAGCATGCATGGATACCTAGCGTATCTTAATAAGGAAGTCATAACTGTTTCTTTTAAACATAATGTATCCAATTTGTTACATTAAAGAGGTTTTTTTATGGGATTCAAGTACTGCTTCTGACTTGATCTAAATTTTGCGTTTCTGGCGTCATTTCTCAACGATATTTAAAATTTAAACCCATAAGAAAAAATAAAAAACCTTATACTCGAAATAAAGAAACTGTAAAAAATATCCCTCAATACCAAAAACCATCCAGAATATTTAAACTTCCTCAACTAAATCAAATGAATTAAGTAAGTTTAAATGGAAAATTCTTCTGCAATGTATTTTGTATATCAGAGTTTCTACATACGTCAATAGAGAAAACTATCATTTTAAAAATATTCGTGATAAATATGTAATTTGCCATGTAAGTCAATTCATCGAGTGCGATTATTATTTTATTCCGTTATAATGGTACATTATCATGTCAAAAGCCGTTTCGATAAATAAATATTTGTAAATAGTAATTAACTTCAATCATTGCTCAGCAACCATAAAACTATGTAATTATTGTTCGAATAATAACACAGATAATCGTATTTGCTCTCCAATTAACATTGCATAATGACAAAATGGTGCATTTTAAATACAAATACGCATCTACGCTATGTATTTGAATAATTAATTATTAATATACATGAGAGTCATGAGACTATACTACTTAGAGGACACATTTTGATATCTCGTAACTACTCTTGATGATATAGCGCTGTTAAGCGATACTACTTAAGAGCTATTTTGTCGTCGGTCGTTTTAGACTTCTAGATTGGTATGGGATGTAGGTACTACTACTGTCAAACTTTGATAATATTGTTTTTATCTGAAACTTACTCGAATTTTGAGAATAGGCGACAGAAAAGATCTGCCTGTGCGCCATCTGGTACCCGAAGGTAATGGCAAACAAAAGAAAATAGCTGCTAAACAGCAGCAGGCTTCTCGGTGGAACGCCACGGGACGTTCGCTTGGCCTACCAGAAGAGCTCGCTTCTATGCCAACTGCATATGAGAGTCGATATACGAGGGTTGCTCTATATCTCCGTCAATCCACCAGTACGTAGACAGCTGTTTTTTGTTTCACGCTTATTAGCGATCATCATTGCGCCATAGGTCGATTGACGGAGATAGAGAGCATCAGAATTTTCATCTCTACCAAACATGTGAAGCATGTGGGAGTGGGCGACAGAAACGATCTACCTGTGCGCCATCTGGTACCCGAAGGGGACGACAAACGAAAGAAAATCGCTGCTAAACAGCAGCAGACTTCTCGGTGGAATGCCAAGGCGCGTTCGTGAGGTCCACCAGAAGAGCGCGCTTCTATGCCAACTGCATATGATAGTCGAATCCACCGGTACGCAGACAGCTATTTCACGCTTATTAGCGATCAGTGCGCCATAGGTCGATTGACGGAGATAGAGAGCATCAGAATTTTTCATGTCTACCAGACATTTTTTGGTTTGCCGTTACCTTCGGGTACCAGATGGCGCACAGGCAGATCTTTTCTGTCGCCTACTCTCACATGCTTCACATGTCTGGTAGACATGAACATTCTGATGCTCTCTATCTCCGTCAATCGACCTATGGCGCGCACTGATGATCGCTAATAAGCGTGAAACAGCTGCCTGCGTACTGGTGGATTGACAGAGATATAGAGCAACCCTCGTATATTGACTCTCATATGCAGTTGGCATAGAAGCGCGCTCTGCTGGTAGGCCAAGCGAACGCGTCGTGGCGCTCCACCGAGAAGTCTGAAGCTATTTAGCCGCGATTTTCTTTGGTTTGCCGTTACGTTCGGGTACCAGATGGCACACAGGCAGATCTTTTCTGTCGCCTACTCTCACATGCTCAACATGTCTGGCAGACAAGAAAATTCTGATGCTCTCTATCTCCGTCAATCTACCTATGGCGCACTGATGATCGTTAATAAGCGTGAAACAGCTGCCTGCGTACTGGTGGATTGACAGAGATATAGAGCAACCCTCGTATATTGACTCTCATATGCAGTTGGCATAGAAGCGCGCTCTGCTGGTAGGCCAAGCGAACGCGTCGTGGCGTTCCACCGAGAAGTCTGACGCTGTTTAGCAGCGATTTTCTTTGGTTTGCCGTTACGTTCGGGTACCAGATGGCGCACAGGCAGATCTTTTCTGTCGCCTACTCTCACATGCTTCACATGTCTGGTAGACATGAAAATTCTGATGCTCTCTAGAGCATCGTCAATCGACCTATAACGCACTGATGATCGCTAATAAGCGTGAAACAGCTGTCTGCGTATTGGTGGATTGACGGAGATATAGAGCAACCCTCGTTACTCGAATTTTCCTTGAAAAAATTAATAGGAGTCACTTCCGACTGCTTTTCAAATGTATAAAAAGTCATTTCTGTCATGTTGGGAGTATTAATGAAAGAAGAACATAAATGATAAAGTCAGTATTTGAGCCTTTTTGAGACACCTGATCATTTTCGAGGATTTTTGGGACGTGGGAGGATTTCTCACATTATATTTAAAGATTTTTAAGTTTCCTGTGCTTACAATTATCTTGGTAGGCAGTAACAAAATCTTTACGAGGGAAAAGCGTCAAACTAGATTTTTACTTCCCACACCGATAGGTGAGGGGAGTATTGTGATCGCGAAAATTTTCGATTTTGAGATAATCCACTTTTTGGGCGTTTCATGATGTCTACATAACGAAAATCCACGTCACTCATTTCCGTCGGTGTGTCTGTCGGTCTGTTTGTCTGTCTGTCTGTCGCGTTTTTCTACCCTCGTAATCTCAGTAACCGCTGCATGGATTGTGATGAAATTTGGGCAGCGATATGCCGTGGGGTCCTAGTAGGTAAAATTTTGAAAATCGGTGCATTGGCGGCGGAGTAATTAGCAAAAAACAAAAAAAATTAGATATTCCTCAAACTTCGTTTTTAGGCGTTTCTGCTTTTTTTTGGGTGGGGGTGAATTTGGGGTGGGTGGAGGGTGGGGGGTTGTAAAACTGAAAAATTTGTTGTATTCATAATGGGCTGTCCAATGACCTGTGAATGAAAGACCTAGCGGCATAATTCACCTTTTTAGGTCCATCCAAACATTGCCTCGCTTATAATAAAAACCAAGGGACTTAGAATTTGTGATGTATACATAAGAGTATTGTTTTAGAGCGTTGTATATTGCTTAACGCGAAAATGACTGAATGGATTTTAATGCAATTTTGACATAGTATTACGAACAATCGTGCCAGTGGCGGCGCAGCAATACTAAAAAAACCAAAAATATAAAAACAGCTCAAACCTTGTTTTTAGGCGTTTTAGGGGTTTCTGATCATTTTCTACTTTTTTTTTGGGTAGGGGTGCATTTGGGGTGGTTGGGGGGTGGGGGGTTGTAAAGCTGAAAAATTTGTTGTACTCATAATAGTGTGTCCAATGACCTATGGAAAAATTACCTAGCGGCATATTCTTTTTTCTTTCTAAGTTCATCTGAACATTGGCTTGCCTATTACAGAAACCATGGGACTTAGAATTTTGTGATGTTTACATATACGAGTGTTGCTTAATTTGGGTCTATGTATATTGGGTAAAGCGAAAAATGAAATTTCGACACAGGAATTACTATCGCGGCGAGAATGGAAAACACGTCAGTTTCTGGAAAATCGTGTCAGTGGCGGCGCAACAATAATCAAAAAACTAAAAATATAGAAACAGCTCATACTTCGTTTTTAGACGGTTTTTAGGCTCCTGAGCGTTTCGCATCGCATGCAAAACTGTGGCGTCCTAGTTCCTAAGGAGGGAGACGCAAGAAACTATTTACCAGAGTTTTTGTGTTGGGTGTTTTTTTGCGGGCAAATGGGCGATGATTTGGTTGCAAGGGGGGATTTTAGACTATAGCTTCATGCTATGGGAAAATAATAAACTGGTATCGTAATGTGTGGGAAGTACTGAGTCAATCAACTTGACTCCATTTTTTAATGTTTCCCACAAAATTTGGATTACTTTTCGTCTTAAATTGCACACTTTTTATATTGTTTCTTGAACTGATGGCCATTCTTGGGTATATACGTGACGTTATAATTTTTTTATTGATGGAACTTTTTGTTCTCTGAATTTGTATTAGATTTAATAACAATTCCTACTGCAACACAATCACCTTATGAACATATGAACAAACTGACCATCTGAATTGGTTTTTTATTGATATACTATTATAGCTAGTAATACAGTTTTGTATACGTTCCTTATTCCGAGCTACTTTTAAAATACCCTAAGGGATATTTTTTTTACCTCTGTGTCATCGGTATCGACTGCACTGGTCATTAGCCTGGTGTTTTGTGTAGGCTTTGTTACTGTTTCTCGGCGCCACTCTAGGAACAGCACTGTTAACAGCCGGCAGTGAAGACTCAGGTGAGGATTCTTCGCTAAACTTTTTTTTATGGATATTTATGTTTGATTGAAAAAACTAGAAATAAACTTCCACCTCTAACGAGAATCGAACCGGGGACCTTCAGGAAGGGATATCTTAGAGACATTTCGAGTGATTAAAAAGTATTCAGGAGTTTTTTTAATCCTGATGAAAATGCGATAGCATATTCCAATAGCACATAGAAACTACAAACCAAAGTATATTTGGAGAACATAATTTGGCACGCAAGTAACTCAATATTAGTAATATTAGTGTTTATGTTTACTTTTCTTTGCCAAGGAATATTTGTATTTGAGAGTATGATAACCGAAACGTTTCTAGAACGTTTTAATTAGACCCACTTTGTCACTAAATTACTATCAATATCATATATGCCATTTTAATAATGTACTAAATATATATAATTACCATCTTATCTACTACTACTATTTGTGTACGAGAGTGGCTTCACAAGTACCGGCCCTGACATTGAGGCTGACGTAGTTGTTTAAAAAATATCTCTGTACACAATTCGTAAAGCAGATGTGACTCTTTTGGCAGCCATCAATAGTTAACGTTTCAATATAAAAGCTGAATCTAGATCCTACTCTGGGTGTGGCTGCTCCTTAGTTCACAACAGTAAAATATTGAGTAGCAGAGTTTAAACGAGACCATATGAGCTGCAAAGGCAAGCATCGTAGTAGCCGACCAAATGGTGGAAAGAATCGGATCATCGTCGACTGAAAGTGCGGGAGCTAGCAGATATATCACGCATTTCAAAAGGTGCAGTCAAGCTGGGTGCCGCGTTTGCTCACACTCGAACAAAAACGAAGTTTAAGAGCAACAAAGCAGAATTTTTGCACCGTTTCATAACCATGGATGAACCGTGACCGAATCACTCCATACCAGAAACAAAAGGAAAATCAACAAAATGGATTGAAAAGGAAAAACCGCGCCCAAAGAAGGTGAAGAGCATTTCATCTGCAGGCAAGTTCTTAGTGTCGTTTTTTTGAAATGCGAGTGGGATAATTTTCATCGACTATCTCGAAAAGGAAAAACTATTTACGGTGAGTACTCTGCGAACTTACAGTATTTGATCGAAGATATCAAGCAAAAATGGCCGCATTTGGCTAAGCTGAAAGTATTGTTTCCTTAACACAATGCACTAGCTCACAAATCCATTGTTGTAATGGCCAAAACTAATATTGAAATTGCTACCTCGTGCACCATATTCGTCAGACTTAGCCCTCTCAGATTATTCTATGTTCTCATACTTGAAAACATGGCCTACTGATCTGACTTTCCAACGATGAAGAAGTGATGTGTCGGCAATCAATTCCCATTTTGAGTTGTTATTATAAAAAGGGTATCGAAATTACTGAACATCGCTTAAAGGAGGAAAAGGAGATTATGTTGAAAAAAATATTTTTTTAACATTCGTGTTTTCTTTATTGGGTCTTGTACTACAGGGACTAGGCTTATTATGTATTATATTATTACGTATGAATATACCCAAATGATAGGAAGAGGAGTACAAAAATTAACTTTAGAATATTTCAATTTATCCGGAATTTATCCTTAGTTGGATTCACTTGGCAATTTTATATGAAAAATAGGTAGGTACCACGAGCAATTTGACAGTCCAGCGATGCTTCTACATATCATAGTTTGCAAAATTGGCGTAAGCTCGACTCTGAGATTTATCTTTAAAGAATCTGAACTTTCTAATATATCTGTTAACTCTGTATGTCTCATAAACATGTAGCCAGTATCTACCGAGCAATTATCATGACGTAAAACGTAAAACACACGTATATCAGAATGAATCACTTTCTCTCGAATTGCATTGCTTCATCATTTATCAGCTTCCAATGGAAACGAGCGAAGAGTTGCTATTAGAAAATCTTGCGCCACATTCCACGAATATTGCGTATTACCGGGACATTTTTGCACTTATTACTTTTCAATGTACGAGGTGTGGATAAAAAAGTTTAAATCCTCATCCTACATAGAATTTTACGATTCCACTAAAAATAACCCGAAGTTTTAAAACGCCGTAAACGAAATAAGTTCCAAAGTGTGCTGTATTTTAATGAGAACCTTGCATCTAAAACAGATATTACCAAGAATAAGGCATTGCAAAGCTAAGGCTCTCAAAATTTAACTGCAATTGTACAAAGGTCACTGAGGTTACCCGGTGACAACAAGATAGATATAGATGTAAATCTATTTTGGAATCCACCGATATGCAGATCTGTTAGCAAAAAATATATTATCTTTGTTCTGATCTAGCTGCGAACCGTCCTAGAACTGTACTGAGCATATACGTATTATGAATCGGGTGTTCAGGTTCTGTTCTGTTTGCAAACTGTGAATCCTACGGTTTTTCTCAGACGGTTCTGGAATAGTCCGTTAGTCCAATTTTTGTACTTTATTTCTTGCTCACATTGTTTTGCTAACTCTTGGAATGGGCCTGTAATGTCAAAATCTGCAAAATTTACTTCGTATAAGTTAGATGTCAGTTATTTGTCGCTTTGGTTGTTGAAAATGTTTGATTTGATTTATTCTTGTTAAGCGTGTGGTAAATAGTTTATTGAATTGATATGGATCGGTTACTATCAATTCCATCATCATTATCTAATGAAAGAGATGATGATTTTATCATTATCTCATTATCCATTATTAAAATCTCTACTAAATTGTCCACTAATAATAAATTTATATTTATGTTGTGCGCAGTTGTACCTTGAATATTATTACAATCCATATAGGTACTGCTATACGTTTTACTCTTCACAAGAAAACATCGATTTATGCAAAGGGTTAATTCCAAAAAAATAGTACGGTTTATCAATCTATCGAAAGGATCCAATATTGAAAACAATAGACAAGTCATATAGTTCAAAAATTTTGAGCTTAAAAATTTGCTATTGACTGCTGAATAATCTAGAACTCGTGAAATATTGAGCATTGGGATTCTTAAAATTTCCTTCTGCTACTTCTAGTTTCAAAAATAAATTATAGAATGATCAGAAAACATTAATAAATGTTTGCTAAGTTTCATCGTATCCCCAGTTCCTTGAAATATTTTCCACAAACCTTAAAAGGATAACTAAATTACGACAATTTAAGTTTTTTTTATTCATCAATCGTCTTCTACCAGAAATTGAGGTTGAAACTAAAAAAAGCTACCAAAAAAATTTCGCAGAAGGCCTCATGCTTTAGCTTCTCACACCATACGTAAGGGGAATATACTTATAGGGGAAATTTTCGATTTTAAGATCGTTTTGAAGATTCACGTCCGTGATATTTATATCCGCCTAATTCTTGTGACCATTTCGTCATTTCAGATGAAATTTGGAGAGTGGTATCCAGTAGGGTAGGTGCTACTATCAGATTTTTGAACATCGGTGCATTGGTAGCGGGAAAAAATGATCTGAACCGTTTTAGGCTTTTTAGATGTTCCTGATCAATTTCGAATTTTTAGGGAGTGGTGGACACGAGTTGGTAGGGAAGTTGGGAAATGAGTAAATGATAATTAACATTTGTTATCAAAAAGGAGCTTCTTCCATTGCCCTGAAAAAGATTCACACTGGTTTCACTTTTGAGACCTATCCGAACATTGCCTTTTGAAAACAGGACCCGTGGAGTTTTTAATAAATAATAATAATTCATTTAATATTTCAACAATCTGTAACTCGGATACGTTTTAGTTTAATTTAGCCAGTACCTGTAACTTCGAAAAGTTTAACAAATATCGGCTATCGTCCGTGGAAGGTATCACCTTTTGTACGTCCATCAACCAAGAACGTGTGGGATGTAATGAGTCAAGTCACTTGATGCCTATATTATTTTGATACTGGCGCTACTATTAAATCATCAGTTTCAAAAATGAAGTAGTATATTCTACCTTAGTACACTGGATAAGTCTGCAAAATTAGGACACAAAATTTTATTCTACTTTCACTGCAGCTTCATTAATCTAGCCTTCATAAATGGGGTGCGGTGGCTGACCAGTGCTTAAAGTTTGAGACTACAGGCTCCATTCATCGATTACTGTCAAAATGGTCGTGTCTGCTTGGATGTTGAATAATACAGGATGTTCCATGCCTTCAACGAGGTCGCTTGCACAGTGTGTAATAGTACAAACTACAAAAATATGACGGATACACCAAATAAGAAAACTATCAATTTCAACCCCATGGCAGTCAACTAACAGTTCGTTACCGCCAATACCCTGCTGTTTCATCTATATTTCAGTACCCGCTCTTTATTACCAGTCTACGTGAATATTTTATACCTATCTGGTTCATTAATGTCATTACGTTTATCCGTTTACCGATATGAATAATAATAAAAATACCCCATCGACCGATTCAAACATTTTGCGTTGCTGTTGTTAGTCGTTGCATCTCAATAACACGATTCCAATAATACATTTTCTCGTATACTAGAAAAATGTGACAGCTACTGAGCTCGGTGACCACACAGGATGCGGGATGGAAATATTCTATGCTGTAGGTAGGCATACCTAGCCTGCATGGACATTTTAATCCTGTGATAATGGATGTTGATTTAATAAACGTCATTGAGTCATATAATAGCACTATGTTGCAAAAAATAAGAATTGTATGACCTTTTCCAGTAACTTAGTGGTGTCTGATTTAGTAAAAAGAAAACGATGTATGAAAGTTGTACAATACCCTCTAAATTTAAACGTATTATAAGTCACAGGTTTTTCTTTTTTTGCTGCACACTCATAGTCTGTAGGTCAGTCAATAACAACTCAAATTTGATTCCTTGAAAGCGCTGAGGAGGGTAAAACTGTCGAATAACATAATTCGCTTCGAAAAATGTGTGCGGATAGTCTGAAAAGTTTTCCCAGTTGGTTAAAAAGTAAAGCATTTTAAGAGTATATTTTGTAGAATTTGGATCGCTATTAAGAAAGTAACTCCCCTCAAGAATTAATGGGATATTAAGATTAAAGGTCGCTTACCAAGAAATGAAACAGAAGAGTTACCATGAATTTAAGATTGCCGATGTCCATTGAAAGAACGGATATCGTTTATAATTTTTTATGGTCGCTTTTCATGACCAAAGACAACAAAATCATTATTTTAGACATTGATAATATTATTTACTAATAGCAAGAGTTCATTTAATTAACGTATGAAACATATTGATGGAGAAGAATTTTTATATTTGGCGTGTGGTATTGCGTCATTACGCTCATTATAACGATGATGAACGTTCATAGACTCTATGTACAAATATTTTTCTGTGTATCTAAGTTGAAACGTTAACCAATCACAACATTATGTATAAATAAAATATTTCTAAACTGGATAAACTGGACATGGAGACAGATTTTTAAAGATTTTTGAAGTGAACTAGGCTGTTTCCAGTTTTGGCGAGTATTATGAACAAAGGTGTTGTAGAACCAGTTAATGCAAAATTTCAGATCTTCCGGTATTCTCCTTTAGATTTATATACGTGGGGGCGTTCGAAAGGAGGTTTCGAGGAAAACATTAGCAATTTTAATCAATTTTTAATTAATGCCATCAAGTTGAAAAGTCTTTTGACCTGTAGAGAACTGAATCCTTTCTAAGACTACCACTTTTTTGAACTGGTCATAAATCTGCCGAATAATACCCCCCTTTTTCCAGAAAGTCTTATTTGAATATCCGTTTATAAACATACTCAAGGAGGAAAACATTTCCAGATAAGAATGATTCATAAATAAGTACACCGTGTACATAATAGCTGACATAATAAAATAACTGAAACTTACAACAGCTGAATACATTTAGATACGCGGCGTTATGAGCGTAAATATGCTATAAATCAACTGAAACGTACGTAGATTGATTTGATGGTTTTTCATGTAATAGCTTCATGTGGTATGCTAACAATGTGCAGCCAGTAAAACTGTTTTCAGTCACGTCAGAATGTATAAATATTTTATATCAAGGAAGAAAATACCTCAAGAGTTTCGCAAGTTAGTTTCAGTCGAGGAATAATTTCTAAGGTCCGCAAGCTTTTGTTGTTGCGCAGAAATAGATTACTTATAGAGTCATTGTTGTACACAGAATTCAAATTCAAGCTCATAGTTCACCGATCACACGTCAGGATCTTGAAAAGTCAAAAGTAAAATCAGAATTGTAGCTCTTTTCATGTTGCGGCCTTTAGAACAACTTATTTGGTTCAAGACAAGTTTCTTAGTTCTCATCTGTGAAAAACAGACATACAAACGACTTCAAAAAATTGACTGGCAGTTTATGCAGTGGCATAAACCAATTTCTAGGTATATAGAAACAAAAAAAATGTTTAATATTAATAGCTAAATAAAAATTGACCAAATTATAGAATATTTTTGACGGATTATTATTATGATAAGTAACAACAGAGATGTAGGAGAATTTAAATAAATGTAGTTTAAAAAAACTAAAAAATACAATTTTATAACACTGAAAAGTGAAAAATAATTCTTAATATAAGCCTAAGAGTGTGGGGCACTTTATGCCATATTTTTTCGTATGTCGAGCAAACCACAGTAATACTTTTGCTATTTTCAGCTTATAATATGAATTATTTCTCACTTCTAATGCAATAAAAGCATGTTCTTTAGTTTTTTAAACTATATTTCACTTTTTAGTTCAGGATGAGACAAACTTATTAAATTATTGTTTTGTCAACGTGGTACAAGGTTTAAATTGAATCTGTTCGTTGAGTCCAAAGGAGTCTGTTACAAATGTACAAACAAACATACAGTTTAAGGTAATATAAAAGAATGTTGTGCATACAGGTGAAGCTAATAAAAGCGTGCTAAAAAGATTAAATCGAAAACAATATTATAAAGAGTAAGTAACACGAACTAACTAACTTGATAGCTTAGAATTTTATTTTGTAGAACTGTACGTCTCCCTGCACGTCTGCCAGTATGCTGGACCTCGTCTAGGTCTCTGCCATTCAAAAACTGAATTTATAATAATAATGTAAATAACATATATCATTTTCATCCGTGCTAAAAAAGCGTAAATTTTCATAAAGCTTTCATCCTCTAAAATTTTATGAAACTCATTAGCAACCGGAGTAAGTGTCTGCCATTGAGCTTTTGAAAAAAAGGGCATATAATGCAGTATATTAAAACGGCAATTTTTAAGCTGTTTGATTAGCACGACAAAGAGACATTGTAGCGTCTCCCAGTATGTTGGCACCAGCTTAGGTGTCTGCTATTTAAAAACTACATTTACAATAATAATGTGAATAACATAATTATATCATTCTCATTCTTGCTAAAATAACAGAAATTGTCATAAAAAACGTCAATTTTGAAATTTTAGTAAACACATTAGGAACCGGATTAGGTGTCTGCCATTAGGTTTTTGTATAAGCAATATATTGAAACGGCAGACTTGCTAAAATGACGTTTTAGAACCAACTTTTTCACTTTTGGACTCTCCCCACGCCCAAAGGAACCATCGGCATCGCCCCATTTCACCTGAGTAATATACTATTACACCTAGCATCAATATGAAATTTGCTAAAATACCGTATCACTGGCTCTCAGTCTAGTAGGCTTCTTGATCATAGCATTACTATAGCATCCTGTTAATGTAGAGTTTTCTATCAATAAAATGGAAATAAGAAAACTGTACATATACAAGAACAGTACGTTATGTAAAGAGAAGTATATATTGTAATTCTTTCCATGTCGCTGTAGTACACGATATTAAAAATGATAAGCTCCTGAAGGAATAAATAACGAGTTATATTTGAACGTTGGAACGATAATGCCGGCTCATTTTTAACGAAACAGAAGATTAATCGGACACAAAGAGGGGTTTTAATATAAAAACGTCGGAATTTATGTTGCTTTTAAAATTGCCTCATGGGATACGATGAATTATTCGCCCCGTTTTATATCCCAGGCTAACATAATAAATAACTACTTCTTTGTTACATTAAGAAGTAAAACCTTTTTAATTTTATTAGTTCCGTGGAATGAAATTGCCTTGCTATAATATTGTGAATGCAACATAACTACCAGTGACGTAGACGCGAGTTGCAGGGGACAGTTACCCATTGAAGAATTTTTGATAAATCGGTACTCTATTAACATACACAGAGTGTTTGGCAAGGGTCAGCCAAACTTCGTGAGCATATCGGTAAGCCCATTTCGAAGATATTTTATTAATAGACCTGTATCCTAAACGTTCCTTATTTTTTTAATATCATTGCTTTTGTAAATACTTGTACAAGTGGCAAAAAGGGCCAAAGGTGGCCTACTTGCCTGGCTTCGCCTCCCCATCACTACTACTAAATACTTGTACAATACTTTCCGCAGTCTTGCATCGGAAAATTGGGTCCCATGGCATGGACTTGACGTTATTGAAAAGAACTTGTGTACGGGATTGAATTTAACGACATGGAGCATGTTCAAAGAAGTGATGCAGCTTTTGTGACAACGACAGAAGAGATGCGGCTCAGCACCACCAATTTCGTTGACACCACCACATTCGAAATCGCCGACCATATAGGTCATGTATTACGCACTTCGAATAAAACTCATAGCATTGTTTATTTCGTTAATTTTAAACAGTATTATGTAGAAACGTTTTTAAAAGCTCTTTAACAAACAACATTTTTTAATTATTTACATCAAGTTGAAATTAACTTCCCTAATTTTTTAATTCATAGGATGCCCTACAGATAAAAAACGCACAATTAAGAAACATTTATAAAACAGAAGTGAAAATGCCCATTTTAGTAAATTCTTCAACACTTTTGACATTTTTCTGTTCCATGCTAGCAGGGATAGTGTTTATTGTTGATTGACTCAGTCATTCCCACACATTACGATGATACCAGTTTATTATTTTCCCCTAGCATGAAGCTATAGTCTGAGATCCCCTTGCAACCAAATCATTGCCCGCCCGACCATAAAAAGTGTTATGCCGCTAGGTCTTCCTTCACCAGGTCAATGAATTATGAATACAAAAATATTATGTTCTATGACCCCCCACCCCCCAACTACCCCAATGTCACCCTCACCCAAAAAAGGAGAAAATGACCAGGAAACGCCCAAAAACGAAGTTTGAGGCATATTTGAATTTATTTGTTTTTTGATAATTACTTCGCCGCCAATGCACCGATTTTTAAAATTATAGCAGCATTACCTACTAGGACCCTATAGCATACCGGTGCCCAAATTTCATCACAATCCATGCAGCGGTTACTGAGATTACGAGGCTAGAAAAACGCGCACAGACAGACCGACAGACAGACAGACCGACGGAAATGAGTGACGTGGTTTTTCATTATAAAATGCCCAAATAGCGTAATATCTCAAAATCATAAATTTTCGCGATCACAATACTCCCCTCACCTATCGGTGTGGGAAGTATAATGAAAAAATAAGCGAAACAAAATATAGTCAACTCGAACAATTGTAGTAAATAGTTCTATTATTATGTGAACATATGACTATTATGGTGACGACAGCAGATATCAAGTTAGTTTCTTCATCGAGCGTGCCTGAAAACAATGGCACCTATTTCTACTTGCTCGAATTATTTTGGGTGTAAAAAATATATTCTCTATTATAGGTAGGGGGAACTCCCTATCTTTTGTCTTCATAAAGGACTGCCTTGACAGACCGACAGACAGACATCTTTGAAGAGAATCCTAGATATGCAGTCGCAGGTATTATGGTATCATATTTAGTAACACAATTTTTTTATTATTACAGAAAATGTGTGGGAAGTACTAGGTACTTGATGCCATTTTTTCTTTGATATTAAATCTCGTCACATGCTTGCTGAGGCATAGCTTTGAAGATTTCGGTTTCAAAGTTGTATACATACTAAACAATTTGAGTTTGCCGATGTCCCTTGCCTTATCTTCTCCCACAGTAGATTCCTCCAAAAATTTCGAAAGTTATCAGATATTTCCACTAGATTGTCTAAAATGGAAGCTTGAACATTTCATAGATCTTTTGTTTCTAAATCATTTCTTCGCAGACGAACGACTTTAATTCAACAACTACTAAAATATAGCAGCAACTGCACGTCGTAAATATTTCAAAATTTTATCAAATGGTGCAGCGCCTACTGAGTCAATGCGATAACTAGTATGCAAATTTATAAACCAGAAGATATATACATATACAGGTATATCTATGCCTGCCTCTAAAGTCAGAATTAATCGCAGGAGCGAGAGTAGCTGACACAAATCCAAGAGCTGAAATTTCAATAGACCTTGGGAAATATACCACAATCTTCCAAGCAGAAATGATAGCCATAGAGTTGGGAGTCAGGGAGCCTGACAAACGATCCCCTGTCAAATAAGTCTATAAAAATCTTTTCAGATAGCCAGGCTGCCCTTAAAGGATTGGGCTCAAAACGGGTCGACTCAAGACTCGTATGGAACGACATACACGTCCTCAATGAACTTGGAACAAGGAACAAAGTAATTTTGGTTGGGTTCCAGGTCATAGCGAAGTGGAAGGCAATGAATTGCCCAACACTCGTAAGAGGATGAACTGAATCTAAGTTCATAGGACCATACAATTTGCAAGCATTGCTAGGAAAACCATCCCAGAATGGGAAGAGAGGGAAGCACACAAGGGCTACTACCCTCGAGGGCGTTCATACCGTACTCGTCTAGTCCCCCCCCCCCCCCCAGGATCCTGGAATGGAGCAGGAGTGATCTTCGCATTCTGGTAGATGTTGACAGGACGTTGTCGTCTGAAAAGCCACTTGCGGAAAATAGGCCTGGAACAAACATCGGACTGTCGCTGCTGCTATATGGAGTACGAAACAGCGGAGCACATACTGTCTGTCCCCTGTCCAGTACTGGAAAGAGCTATGTTTCAGTATTTCGGATTCACCCATCCTGAACCTACTGACTTCAAGGAATTTTCACCCAACACAACCATTGCCTCTGTTGAAAGTTGTAGATTGTACAGTGACCTCTAAATAGACACAATAGGGTCACAGTGGCAGGAAGTATAATCGCCCCATTCATTATCAACCTAACCTATATCTATGCCGATATCAAGGATTTATGTGATTGCAAAACGTCTAGTAGTATAATTATATCAGAAAAAGGACATAGTCGCGATCAGAATACTTGTTTCGTCTATTGCTAAGAAAGATTTCGAAACAGTTTCACTGAGTAAGGCAGCATGACGCTTGGACTCGAAAATTCTTGCGGTGTTAGAAGTTTCCTATTTGAGGGTTGGAAGTACAGAAATGTCAAACTCAAATATTAACTGCTAACGGAGCTCAACGATATGATCTAAAACGAGCTGAGTCTGACGGCAAACAACAGCTATTCCTCAACCTCCAAAACACACCCCAGAGTAAACAATATGATTCATTGTTTTACTTCAATTTCCTGCTATCTGCATCTGCAAACAATTTTTGCTGGTGGTGGAAGCGAGCTAATATATTCCAGGGGAGTTGGTTGCAGGCAGCACTGACATCAAAAGTTTCCAAAGTCGTTCGATAAATTCAAATGCTTTCCATTTGCCATGAGGCGGGGGGTCGGGATTAGAGTTGAGGTTATGACAAACTTCCCACCGTATAAACACAATTTGGGAATTAAATTTTGTTTGGAACTGCGAGCTAGAAGATATATGGAACTTTGGAAAAATCTGGATAAGTAGTTTCGAACTAGTACGGGAAAACAAGAACTAGGTAACTTATTAAATTATTTACGATTTAGAAAAACATACTGAGTATAAGAGCATCTAGGGTGTAACAATTTCTTAACTTCTATGTTCTGCTCGACCAACCAACAACAGTTTTTATTAATACAGGGTAAGTCAGGAGGAACGCACCAAACTCTAGGAGTGTATTTATACACGGAAAATAATGTAAAAAACTCAATAACAAAAAACAAATTTCACACATTAAAAATTATAACGCTCTTTTAATAAATGTTCAAAAATAGACCTCTAAGCATTTTCTGCTTCATCTACGAAGAGCGCTTGCTGCTCTCCCAATTCATTCATTTCTTTTTTCTTTAATATGAGCTGCAATATTCTTAATTCGTCGAATTAGTGCATTCCGTGCATCGACTTTTATTTTGTACACTTCATTTTTGATCCTGTTTCATATACAATGATCTAGTGGTCTGAGATCGGGATATCTTCCAACGACCAATCCAACGCCCTGGAAAACGTTCGTCCAAATGTTGCTTGACCTGACGAGCTACATTTGCAGGAGCTCCATCGTCCTGATATTACAACTGGATTCTGATATTTACAATTGTAATTTATTTTGTATAAAAATTGAAGATGTTGCCTCCTGTGAGGTGACTCTCCAAAATGAAAGAGCCAATCGAATAACTGCCGACCATACCACATAACACGTTAAACAAACTCCTTATTTGCATATTCTAAGCTTGAATAAGTATCTGTCATTTTGCAACACTTATAATCACATACATTTGAAAATAAACGTTCAGTTATTAGCAATGCACATTAGAAATTCATCAAAACATTAGAGTTTTCAAATGCCTTTGAGCGTCGAACATGGCATACTTTGATTACGACAAAATTGAGATAAAAGTGGGAAGCTAGATTAAGAAAATATTTTCAATTACGCTATAACTTGAAAACAAACGAGAAAGGGATGAAAACATAATGAGCTTTTTAGATTACTCTCAAGTGTATAATACACTTCTGGAGTTTAGTGTGCCCCTCCCGCTTCACCCTGTATTTTCAGTGATCAAAATAGAACTTCAATGTCAAGTCCACTCAAGTCAAATGTGATTTCTGAGGTTGCAGGATGTATTACATATTTGTTCATGCACTATTTTATTTTAGTTGTCTAACACTTCTTCAGTTCATACATACTTAATTTGATAATTCATCACAAGAAACAATTCCTTATACTACTGTAACTTTGAATACATTTTTCTATCATTTTGGCTAGTTTTTGACAAAAAAAATCCAGAATGGATGTGAGGGCCATTGGATTGAAACATTTCTGTTCAGTGAACATGCCATTCAGAAAATATAAAAATGATTTGAAAATATCCACTTATTGATTCCAAATAATTCATATATTCTTGAAAATGGGTCAAGTAATAGTTAACTGGATCATGTATTAAAAATTCAGCTGTTGAAATGCTTACCTGATCGCCCATGTCGTACCCGTTAGACTGAAAATTAGACTGTGGTATGCTCAACGATAAATCCACGTTTTCTGACCTCTGCAAGAGAAAGAAAAATAATTTAGTTGAGATCGTACTAAATATAGATGCATATTGAAAGAAACAATAATTTCAAGATGTCATTCACCGCAGCAAGAATAATTTATTTCAGGTGCTTGCTTGGCTAGAATCGTATGGAACTATGGAATTTGGAAAAACATTTTCTTCTTTATAGTTGCATTAAATATATATGTATAATTTCTGATGATTGTTGTTTTTTTATTGGTACTGGAATTTATTATTATTAATAACGATTTTTAATACTTTTAGCAGCCCTTTAGTGCTTCAGTGAGGAAAATATATTTAAAGAAAAAACAATAAAGGGAGTAGAATATCTCCTCCGTTAGCTATCTCCCCACTGTTGTTCCACACAATTAAGAATTTGTTTGTCGTATTTGTTGTCTAAGGTTGATAATATTATCGGCAAAATTTGAAATTGGGTTTTCTCAGCATCAAGTAATGTATCTCTCTCGCCAAAATCTCTTCCGTTATCGCATTTGTATAATAAAATACGCTTAGGTATAACTCCAGCGCCAACAGGCGGAGCAATACCATAGACACTGTAGAGTTAAGACGCCATCCAAGCGAATGATTTCTTGATATTTTACTGTGTTTGGAAGACAACTATTGCAAATTCAGCTAGAAAATGTAAGTAAAACTATATCTGTAAAGCATACTACTCTTCTCCGTTAACCCGTGGAAATAGTCAAATTAAAATAGTCACGAACAAACATGCTTTGTAATTTATAAAGGACAATTGGAACTCTCTAACAATGTATTTGAAGTTATGTGAAATGTTTTAGTTTAGAAAGAATTGTCCTAGAACAAAAAAATTATCCATTTCGTTAACCGATCCTCCATTATCTTTCAAGGTAACAAAGAGGGAGACCGCTTAAAGGAATGGATATTTAGTACAAAAGTGTTTAATAAAGCCATTATAGAAAAACTATTCTCTGCAGATATGATAAGTCACAGATTAAAGCAGACAATGATAAACAAAATGAAAAAAGTTCAAATAGGGACAGAGTCTATGCGTCGATTCCGTGAATGTTTTCTAAAAATGTCAGTATATTATAAAAAAATATTCTGGTAGCTCGATGACTTTTGAAACCCTATGAATTTCATCAACTAAAACCAGCTAACCAAAAATTATACAAAAAAATAAAAAAATCTATAATTCGCTTTGCACAATATTCAGAATTTGGTGAGAAGTACAGATAGGGCATACTTTTAACATTTCAATGCAGTCAATGTGTATTTTCCACAAAACAAAATAATTCTGACACTCTCCCCAATAAATATTTACAAATTTCTTAATCATACATTGAGCCGGAGATATTTTATCAACTGATAACTTCGGATCGCAGAATCGCCGGCGATTCAACAGCACAAGGAAGTGTATGAGATTAACTTATGCATGCCGACTTATGTGACATGGTTTGGCAGTTTCTTTGTGGACTTCGTAGAGTGAGCATGTCGACAATAAACATATGTGGAGCTATAAGGCCTTCAAAACAGTGATCTGGATCCGGACAGATCAGTTATACGTGAAACAGCTGTCAAGTGGGATTTAGGAGTCCACGGATTTAACGGAAATCGATTAACAAAAAAGTTGGTTTAAGAATAAAATACAGATGGTTAAGGAAAACAGCTACTGATCTGAATCATCCGATCGTAACCACTTACTGTACAAGAGTGAACTGACCCTATTTCTGACTGACCCCAGATCACTTTCCGAACGTCAAGATCAGTGATCCAAGTCCAAGATCCAGAAGGTTAAGCCGATCATAAGGTGATTTCCTTTTATATGATGTATCTGATAAATCTCACTTGTGACGTCATGACTCATTTCGATGTACATTCCTTTTGTTTTCTGAATCTGAGTATAAAGTGAGACATTTTACCCCCACTTAAGCCCATCTGCACTAGCTCGAAAGGTAGATCAGTTGTCTCAGATCATTTAGATGTCAAATAAATGAGATTAGGATTTTTTGTAAGTTTGAATTTCAGCATTTCGGCGAGTTTGTGGTGTATGGATAGTCGATAGTGTACGGTGAGCGACGATCTCCTCCAAAAACGTAAAAAACTAGGTTATGGAAAGGATCGACAGATCAGAGAACCATAGTATATTACAAAATTTCGAGGAATGACATTTTACTGCACAAACACGTTCCTTAACTCATCTGAGCATCTGAGATTTCCAACTGAGCTGAGCCATCTCATTTTTAAGTGATATGAGTTAGTGCGGTAAAAGGAAAGCACCTAGTGCTTCCGTAAAGGCCTATAGATAATCTTTAGAATAATCGATAATCATTTCAAACTTTTTTTGATTCTATAACGCAATAATTACTTTTCACGGGCTTTAAAACTGTTTTCAAAACATTTTGCGATTTTGGATTGTCAGTGTTTCCACGATAGGTTTCAAGACGATTTTCGAAACGCATTCAAAACGTTTTCAATTGACACTCTTGACAAATGTCATTTCCTAGATTTAAAACCTATTTTATTGTTTACCATAAATCTTTGGGTTCGCATTTCGAAAAAACTTCAATAAACTGAGAATTGTGACATTAAATAGCAAGGCACTGCGCATGGTCCATTTAAAAACGTTTTGAAAGTGACAGCTGGTGTTTCCAGGACATTTGGAGTTCGATACGATCCCAAAAATTAGCGAATCGACCTTGAACACGAAACGTTTTGAAAACGCATCCAATTGGCGTTTCCACGATATATTTCCAAACGCAAAACGTTTTGAAAGCCCGTGGAAACGTAGTAATTGAAAGAGTAAATTTAAATTAAATCTACCTAGCTCAGGAATAAAAAATACGTCGTATCTCTACCATCGCAGCAATCTCGGCTAGACCAAAAGAGGAATCCTGACGCACATAAATTTTAACGAACCACCTATCTGGTTCTAAATAGCATACATCTGTAACCCGCCGTAAAAATGTATGTTACACGGTATCCCGTGAATAAACACATCATCCAAATCAGTTTGAATGAATGAGTATTTAAATAATCTCCATGAGTTGAAGCACCGCATTCGGTGCCGCTTAGGACTACTGTTTATGTGTAACCAGGCTGAGAAATAGCTTAAGGAGAAAGTCATTTATGTAAATGAAACCTGATTGTGACACCGAGGCAATTACTGTCTAGGGAATGCCTCGTAAGAGGTCTTTTTTCGACAGACAAACTGCATGGCCGGCTTTTGTACAGACATCACCGCTGCGCGCAACCAGAAGGAAGATATTTACATAACGCCATAGGTTATATGAAAGTACTGCCTCAATGGGAAGTAGTTAGTACTATAAGAAACTGTACGGCTAGTTTACTTAAATCTTCGTAAGCATTTGGTGTCATAGTGAAAGTATCATTTACATTAAGGCATTCCTTATGGAACATGGTTTCTAATTAAAATGGATTGAATTTTAATAGTAGGGGCTAGAACGGCCAGTGTGTGTGTGGCCAAAAATCTAGAGATGTCGATTCGTCAACATGTACCAGATTCGAATATTAGAATAGCCAGTTTTATTATTCGTATTCTCAACTTAACTCAATTACATGTCTACTCAGCCCAATCGGCTCAAAAACTTTTGTCAACAAGTCATGCACATGAACGAATGAGAGGAGACAGGCCTTCTGGTGACCAGAACCACCAGTGCATAGCCTTCCCTAGTTCCCAAGTCCAACACTTATTGGAAAGGTGAGGATGACTTTGAGTCCCGACCATCTTATGTCCTCAAGGTCAAGGTCTCTTGAACCTAGTAAAGTCGGCCTGTGGTGCCCAAGGGCTTAATAGGGATATAGAACGTGTCTGATGGAGGACTCTTTCTCCTCGCCACAGCATGCATACGTAAGACTGACGTCTGGAGGTGTTAAGACCAGCCCACAAGTAACCTTAGCCAGCTTCTGTACAGTGAGATACAGAACAGCCCTATCTTGATTTTGCAACCACACTTCTGTTTTCCTTCTAATGGTACCTGCTGACAGCCCCACAGCCGGTTCAAGACCTAGGAAATTAATCCACGACCCTTCATTACCGCAAACTCCAGCATGACTCGGCAGCCACATAAGTGACACCTGATGTCTTGCAGAACTGTCATCCAAGACCTGTTTACATTGCAGAACGAGCCTTGATGTAAATATACAAGCACCCAACGCTTTTAATGCTACCTGGCTGTCAGAGCATATGGTAATCCGTCTCCTAGGCCCCCTACGAGCGTGTCCGCTGTTTCATTACCACAAACCCCATCATGATTCGGCACCCACATAAGTGACACCTCATGTTTTGCCGAAATGTCATCTGCATTGCAGACCGAGCCTTGATGTAAACCTACAAGCAATTAGTGCTTTTAATGCTGCCTGGCCATCAAGCAGATAGTAATCGGCCTCCTAGGCCCCTGAATTTCGTGAATCATACGAGAGGCACAAGCTTAAATCGCATAGTTATATTTCTGCTTGGAATACCGTGGTGCATCCCCAAAGATGGAGAAAGGAGTACGCTATGCACAGCGAAGAGATCCAATTGATTATTAAGCAAAAGAAGAAAGTAGGACATGCCAATTTGGTGAACTAGATCATTTTCAGTTATTACGGCTATTTTCACTTGTTGGCAAACATTTGGAGCTCAGAAAGTCCACAAAAGGATCACACAAAAGAAAATTGAAATATTATCGTGCTATGTTAATGCAGGTTTGACAATTCAATTGACATACTGCTCCTGTAGGCATGGCATTTCAAAACTTCAAAAGGATATTGTACACGTATATCCGTGTCTACCGCCAATTGCTGTGGAACATAATTACATTGCTGTATTGAATAATTTTCAGTTTTGCTTCTGATAAAGGTCAATGAAGAAAGAGGGTCGTCAACATTTTGTTGCGTTTATATGGTTGGATAAATCAGCCACAGGAGACAGGATGAATCTATAATACATCATATTTGCCCCTATATAAAAACAGCGGCCGTCATTTCTCATGGCGTTTTCACATCGGTTCCAGTTGAATACGGCAATCAGAGAGAGATAGCGTTCTTAATTATGGATAATAATTTATTGACGTAATGCATGTCGATAAATTATCCACCGTTATTACTACATGCTGTAGCATGAGGCCATAAGGCACTTCGGGATTTTTCTTAAGTGAATTATGCTACTATTAAACTAATGAAACTGACGATAAATTAAGTGTATACAGAAATAAATCTCGATTGTGAGTTATTACGTTGCACTTTTTTTCATGTTCGGGTCCAGTCTAAACAGGATCTTCTGTTTCTTGAACCTCTTTCTTCTGTTCTTTTCTTTAGGTGAAGAAAATGTTATGCCGAGGTGTGCACATTGTGTTAATAATCTGTACAGATCGTGATGCGGAGTCCTTTACAAATACGATTGAACGAATACGCCTCGTAATGGTTTCTTCAAATCATTAGGGTTTAATTAACATTGTTTTTCAAACGCTTATTTTGAAGGAAAATACTAGTACACAGTCATGAGCTTTGTAAAAAATGTTTATCCCGGGGTTTATCCATTTTTGTGTTATAGATGTTAGCTGAAAAGTAAGATGCGATTCAACAACAAAACCTTACAGATTTCTGTAATTCTTGGGGCACAATGTATGTTTTTTTCAAGAAGAACTGATACCCTTAGACAGTTACAGAGTTTGAATTCTTCATATGCGAACTTTTTGCACGTTTTTTAAGTTTTGAATCACTTTAGGGCCTATTGGAGCACTTCTTGTGTACAAATCATGGGCAGCGATTATCATTTCTGTATGCCTGTCGTCATTTTTCTACCCCGTAATCTCAGTAACCACTGACCTGATTTTGATAAAATTACCAGTGTGATATGCTGCGGGTCTTAGTAGGTAATGGTATATTTTTGAACATAAGTACAATGGCGTCGCACTAAATAGCAAAAAAGGAAGCTTTTAAGAACCGCTGCAAACTTCGTTTTTAGGCGTTTCAAAGATTCCAGGTTATTTTCAATTTTTTCGGAGGAATTAAAGCAGGTAAAACAGGCCGGGTTGGAGACCCACTTTTTTGTGTATTATAAAGAACTATCAATTACCCCAAACAAAATGATCTTGGCGATATACTGTACTTTACAGACCAATACGAATATTGCCTTTGAAGACATATCTGAGGACTATGAATGTTTCGTCTAAAATTGTGTATTCTTGCAAACACAATATATACTTTACAGATCTATCCTAACATTACCTTTGAAGTAGTATGGTTTTTTTATACATACTATGTAACCTGTAATTCGGAAACTACTAACTTGGTCGCTTAGGATATGGCCTTGATGTGTATCGTTGCAAATAATGCTGGGCTGGACAAATTTATAGAACCACTGCCACATAAATACTTATACATGAACACTTAGTAACTTTTCCAACGAAGCGTCTCACTTTTTAGCTTGCTGAACCCCCCGAACGTATTTACAAGAAGTCTTGTCCGATAAGACTTCGTTATTTATTACAGATCCATAGTCTCCGCAGATATATGATGGTGAACTTGGGATTCCTGTTATTGCCGAGAATGGGTGCAAACTGAGTCAACTCACTTGACGCCAATTTTGATTTAACACCATGACAAAAATACATTTGACTCCAGAAGATTTTGCAAGGAGATAAGTGTCTCTTCATATTAAAATGTAATCTTTCATGAAGATTACCTAGACTTCCTTTCATTATTTTCTGTTAGCATCTTATTTATGAACCACGCCATTATATCTGTTATTGTTAGTAGAGCAATTTTGCGAAGGCCCTAGTTCCGCTACCGCAAGCAGATTAATGATCCATTTGATTCGGCTATCAGCGAATCGAAATGCTAAAAGCTGTCGACCTAGTTTGTTGTTTAGATATATAACAGCTTTTTGTGTTGCGAATCTCAGTCGTAGTCGTCGCAAATGTCAGCAATGCTAACAAAAGACGACCCAAAGGTCGGGCGATATTTCATATTGGATCGGAGTAAGCTCAAGATAGAAACGCGGATAGACCTTTCAGAGGTAAAAATGTTGTTTAGAGGAGGAACAGAAAAGGCAAAATGTCATTATGTGACTCCGCAGCGAGGTTAAGGTAAATAGATTTTAACCGGAAAAGTGTTCTGATAAAATCAGTTCCCAGGGAAGTGTTCATAAAATAGAGAATACCGATGAGTAATGTTTGACATACGTTTTGCAAACTGCAGAATTTATTATAAGCCTTGTAAAGCTTTGTATAAGGTTTAACATACAGTAGGACTTCTGTAAAAGCGATTCATTAATTTAGTGTTAGGAAATATCAACCACATGCCAAAAGCCAATTATTGTAGCATATCAATTTTTACAGAGAAGTTTGAATTATAAAAAGTTTGTTCAAGAGATTCATTTTCATATCAGAAAAGTTTGAAATAAAAATCACATAAGCTCATGCACCTAATAATTTATTTACATTGGCACTTTCACCATATTTTTAAATGCTTCTAGTTTGATTCCAATAAACTTCCAGTATACTCCAGTTACTTGTAGTTCCTCAGACTGCGCGATAACAAAACTGGCGACAAAGCTACTAGTTACTGCTACTGGTGCTACGAATTTTTGTGACTCCTACATTTTGAAATGTCTAAAAAATGTATTATCTTCAAAGATACTTTGTGCTTCTACATAATTAAGAGTATAACGTGTCCTTCGTAATACCTATAGGTATATGTTATATATGAAGAAAACCACCGAAGGAGTTTCCTCCCGATTTTCAAATGACATTATCAAGATAATCAGAAACACAAATAACATGACATACACAACACAATGACATGACGCTTCACTAACCAAATATAAATTTAACTTAAGCACCAATAAAGCTAAAGTTAACTTAACACATTATTATTTGTTTAAAACAAAAAAGTGCAGCCCGGGCTCCGACACACCGGGCTGCTGTTCCATTACCCAATGACTACTACTCACACCGTGAGGTGAGCAATCACTGGGTCCGCGAATCGTGCGCCCTAAGTAGACGAAGGGACCCAAGGATGACTGCCTTCTGCATTCTGGCGGCTAAGATGTGCGCCGCCGCACGGCACACCGGTATTTTGCGCAGTGCAGAGAGCAGCGTATTCCTCATTCCACCTAGGGATCCAACGACCATAACCAGCAGACTTACAGTGTAGTCTGGCCAGAGCCTGCGAAGTTGTCCGAGCAACTCCTGATATTTGGTCCGCTTTTCCTCCTCCTTAGAGACGATGTTCACCTCGGCAGGCGCCGAAAACTCAATAACGAACATCGTCTTCTGTTGGTGGTCGAGAAGGACTATGTCGGGCTTGTTTGCCTGTACAAGCTCGAGCGTGGGGAACGAGTAGTTCCAGTAAATCCGGCATCTCTCGTTCTCCACAACGGACTCTATATCCCCTGGAGCGTATGGCAGCACCGGTGTCTCATCGATACCGTATGAGTGCCTCAAATGATAGTAGAGCACTCGTAGAGCCGCGTTGTGCCGATGGACGTAAGCCGTCCCAGCGTACGTCTTACACGCCGACAAGAGATGCATAAGCGTCTCTGGCGCCTGTCGGCAAGCTCTACAAAGGGTGTCGGGTACATCTAGACCCATAACCCTTTTACGGTACACCAAGGTGTTGAAGACACCGTCTTGGCAAGCCATTATAAAGCCCTCAGTCTCCGACTTCAACCCACTAGACCTTAGGAAAGAGAAGGTCAACTGCTCAGACAAGCCATGCTCTTCTAGATGTTTGTAGAAGATTCCATGCATTGGCTTATCTTTATGAAGTCTTAAGAGGAAGTCGACTTCGGCAGTTTTAATGTGGGCTTTTAATTCTGCGGGAGCAAGTTCCGTAATGGACTGCTGACACCTCCGCTTGAAGTCGAGTGTGAGGCTGAGCTCCTCGGCTGCTCGCTTCGCTGCGCTAAAAAGAAATGCTCCTTTTCCCGCATTCTCGTGCTCTCGCACGAAGCGGATCAGGGGATCGGTGCTGTTCGTTACATAGCAGGCAGTGGCCAGTACTACTCTGTTGTGCAGACGCTCCAAACTCAATAGTCCACGCCCTCCCAGGTGTCGCGGGAGGTATATTCGCGGGACAGAGGACTTAGGATGCAGGCTTCTCTCCATATTCATCCTTTTGCGGGTCTTCGTGTCGATTTCCTTCAGCTCGTTCACTTTCCAGTGTATAGCACCAAAGGTGTATAATAACAATGGGACCGCAAGCATGTTTGTGGCAGCGACTTTGTTCTTGCCGGACAGTTCTGACGACCAGATCTGCCGGAGTCGGTGCAAATACTTGCGGCGGAGACACTCTTTAACCAATGTTGCCTCTTGGACATGACGCTGCGCCACTCCAAGGTAGGTATAAGTATCTCCGGCATGCAGTTGTCGCAAGATGCTCCCATCAACGAGCTGTTCCTCATCTCCACTACCTCCGCTTCGTCCTTTCTTGAGATGAACCAATGCACATTTGTCTGTCCCGAACTCCATTCCGATAGCATGACTGTACTCCTGCACCACCCTCAGCGATTGTTGTAGTTCGCGTTGGCCGGAGGCATACAGTTTTAGGTCATCCATATAAAACAGATGGGTGACCTTGTGCCTCCGGTTATTGGGCGTGCCACAGCTGTATCCTTTAGTATTTCTCAGCGCTATGGACAGAGGCAAAAGTGAGATGCAAAAGAGCAAGGGACTCAAGGAGTCTCCTTGGAAGACACCTCTTTTCAATGACACCAACTCTGTCTGAACCCGAGTTTCACCTGATGTTATGGTGAACCGGGTCTTCCAGAGTGGCATCAGTTGTTTGATGCACCCCACTATCTGATTATCCACCGAAAGACATTCCAACAGCCGCACAATGAGCTCATGACACGTGCTGTCGAATGCCTTGCGATAGTCAATCCAGGCCATAGAAAGGTTTCGCTTGTACTGCACAGAGTCCTGCGTGACACATCGGTCAATCAACAGGTTCTCCTTGCAGCCAGCTACGCCTTTCTTTGACCCTCTCTGTTCATACACGTCGAGAAATACAGGATTCACAGCTTGAAGGATACGCATGTACAAGATTCTGGTGAAGAGCTTGTAACACGCGTTCAGACATGTTATTGGCCTGTAGTTTTTGGGATCAGACAAATCTTCGGTCTTCGGGAGAAGCACGGTTCGACCCTCGACAAACCAAGCCGGAATTGGCTGCTCCTGATTTAGCCACGAGTTAAAAACTCTAGCCAAATGCCGGTGGCAACTGGGGAATTTTTTCCACCAGTAGGTGTTTATGCCATCCGGGCCAGGAGCTGCGAAATTCTTTGCGCCTCGTAAGGCGTCAAGAATTTCTTCCGTGTTTATCGGGTGACGCAGTACATTCAAGTTAGGAGTCCTCCTACAAACGGACTCAAACTGCGCCAAGGCCGGAGTGTCTGCTGAGAGAGGTTTGGGTTGTTCGTAAACGTCCCTCCAAAAGGCCTCCACGCGATCAGCAGTTGGCGGCTGCTCTATGGCTGGAGGCGGCTGTTGGAAAGGCGAGAAGGTCTTTCGTAGAACATTCTGTTCTGCTCCAGACCTCTCGCCCGCGCCACCAGCGATCGCTTAGCAGCCATTAGCATCCGTATCCTGTCAAGACAGTGTTGCTTGACAACAACCAGTACCGCTTGACTGAGTGTATGATGGTCGCGCCTCAACCCGTAGGCTATCTGGCGCACTCGGCGCGTAAAAGGCTTCCCAGCCGCTCTATATTCCATCACACACTGGATACGGGATGCTTCCTGGCGAGTCAACTGGATTTTCGCTTCCATTTGGCGCACCCGTCTCTGTGCTCTCTCAACAGGAGAGTCTCTCACTCTCCCCTGTCTAGCTAGCCTCAGAGCCGCAGCGTAAATTTCGCAATTGATGCTCCAAATGTCAGAGGCCTCCGATAGACGTTCACCCACAACCTCATCCTCTCTCTTCAAATCTGCCAGCTTCAAGGACCTTCCGTTGTTATGCAAGGCCCTTCGGTCTCTGAAATCCCCAGGTGAGACGACTTGGTCGATTTCCCTCTCAGCGGGCCTTACCGGTGAACTTTCAGCCTGGTTAACAGGCCTTCCGTCCGCCGAAGGGGCAGGCTGAGCTGGAGCACGAACATATCCCTGCCTCCGGAGGTACGATACATAATCTCGCAAATTCTGAGAGGTAAGCGTGCTATGCTCTGGGTGCATTTCACACCACCTCTCACACATGCGGGACATGTATCCCCTACGGCGCGGGCTACTGCTCTCGTAGCAGCTCAGTAGGTCATCCCTGAGCTCCGTCGTCCACCTAAAACGGTCCATGTCATTGCGGGGATCGTCAACAGGGCAATTCGAAGCACCGCCACCTTGCCCAACGCCGGCTTCCGAAACCGGCTCGGTGTGGGTGCTTTTCTTCCGGGGTGGTCGAACCCGAAGATAGGGCCCGTCAGGTGGTTGGCCTTAGGGCCCCCAGACGACATTTCCGGAGGCAGCCGTCCAAATTGCCTCCTGAGGATGCACCTGCGAAGGTTGCCGGCTGGATTACATCCTTGGGCTTCGGTATCGCCACGCACCGGATAGCCTACTGATGTTGGGTGGCTTCCTGCGGGTTATTATTATTATTATTATTATATGTGTTTAAAACAAAAAAGTGCAGCCCGGGCTCCGACACACCGGGCTGCTGTTCCATTACCCAATGACTACTCCTCACACCGTGAGGTGAGCAATCACTGGGTCCGCGAATCGTGCGCCCTAAGTAGACGAAGGGACCCAAGGATGACTGCCTTCTGCATTCTGGCGGCTAAGATGTGCGCCGCCGCACGGCACACCGGTATTTTGCGCAGTGCAGAGAGCAGCGTATTCCTCATTCCCCCTAGGGATCCAATGACCATAACCAGCAGACTTACAGTGCAGTCTGGCCAGAGCCTGCGAAGTTGTCCGAGCAACTCCTGATATTTGGTCCGCTTTTCCTCCTCCTTAGAGACGATGTTCACCTCGGCAGGCGCCGAAAACTCAATAACGAACATCGTCTTCTGTTGGTGGTCGAGAAGGACTATGTCGGGCTTGTTTGCCTGTACAAGCTCGAGCGTGGGGAACGAGTAGTTCCAGTAAATCCGGCATCTCTCGTTCTCCACAACGGACTCTATATCCCCTGGAGCGTATGGCAGCACCGGTGTCTCATCGATACCGTATGAGTGCCTCAAATGATAGTAGAGCACTCGTAGAGCCGCGTTGTGCCGATGGACGTAAGCCGTCCCAGCGTACGTCTTACACGCCGACAAGAGATGCATAAGCGTCTCTGGCGCCTGTCGGCAAGCTCTACAAAGGGTGTCTGGTACATCTAGACCCATGACCCTTTTACGGTACACCAAGGTGTTGAATACACCGTCTTGGCAAGCCATTATAAAGCCCTCAGTCTCCGACTTCAGCCTACTAGACCTTAGGAAAGAGAAGGTCAACTGCTCAGACAAGCCATGCTCTTCCAGATGTTTGTAGAAGATTCCATGCATTGGCTTATCTTTATGAAGTCTTAAAAGGAAGTCGACTTCGGCAGTTTTAAGGTGGGATTTTAATTCTGCGGGAGCAAGTTCCGTAATGGACTGCTGACACCTCCGCTTGAAGTCGAGTGTGAGGCTGAGCTCCTCGGCTGCTCGTTTCGCTGCGCTAAAAAGAAAGGCTCCTTTTCCCGCATTCTCGTGCTCTCGCACAAAGCGGATCAGGGGATTGGTGCTGTTCGTTACATAGCAGGCAGTGGCCAGTACTACTCTGTTGTGCAGACGCTCCAAACTCAATAGTCCACGCCCTCCCAGGTGTCGCGGGAGGTATATTCGCGGGACAGAGGACTTAGGATGCAGGCTTCTCTCCATATTCATCCTTTTGCGGGTCTTCGTGTCGATTTCCTTCAGCTCGTTCACTTTCCAGTGTATAGCACCAAAGGTGTATAATAACAATGGGACCGCAAGCATGTTTGTGGCAGCGACTTTGTTCTTGCCGGACAGTTCTGACGACCAGATCTGTCGGAGTCGGTGCAAATACTTGCGGCGGAGACACTCTTTAACCAATGCTGCCTCTTGGACATGACGCTGCGCCACTCCAAGGTAGGTATAAGTATCTCCGGCATGCAGTTGTCGCAAGATGCTCCCATCAACGAGCTGTTCCTCATCTCCACTATCTCCGCTTCGTCCTTTCTTGAGATGAACCAATGCACATTTGTCTGTCCCGAACTCCATTCCGATAGCATGACTGTACTCCTGCACCACCCTCAGCGATTGTTGTAGTTCGCGTTGGCCGGAGGCATAAAGTTTTAGGTCATCCATATAAAACAGATGGGTGACCTTGTGCCTCCGGTTATTGGGCGTGCCACAGCTGTATCCTTTAGTATTTCTCAGCGCTATGGACAGAGGCAAAAGTGAGATGCAAAAGAGCAAGGGACTCAAGGAGTCTCCTTGGAAGACACCTCTTTTCAATGACACCAACTCTGTCTGAACCCGAGTTTCACCTGATGTTATGGTAAACCGGGTCTTCCAGAGTGGCATCAGTTGTTTGATGCATCCCACTATCTGATTATCCACCGAAAGACATTCCAACAGCCGCACAATGAGGTCATGAGACGTGCTGTCGAATGCCTTGCGATAGTCAATCCAGGCCATAGAAAGGTTTCGCTTGTACTGCACAGAGTCCTGCGTGACACATCGGTCAATCAACAGGTTCTCCTTGCAGCCAGCTACTCCTTTCTTTGACCCTCTCTGTTCATACACGTCGAGAAATACAGGATTCACAGCTTGAAGGATACGCATGTACAAGATTCTGGTGAAGAGCTTGTAACACGCGTTCAGACATGTTATTGGCCTGTAGTTTTTGGGATCAGACAAATCTCCGGTCTTCGGGAGAAGCACGGTTCGACCCTCGACAAACCAAGCCGGAATTGGCTGCTCCTGATTTAGCCACGAGTTAAAAACTCTAGCTAAATGCCGGTGGCAACTGGGGAATTTTTTCCACCAGTAGGTGTTTATGCCATCCGGGCCAGGAGCTGCGAAATTCTTTGCGCCTCGTAAGGCGTCAAGAATTTCTTCCGTGTTTATCGGGTGACGCAGTACATTCAAGTTAGGAGTCCTCCTACAAACGGACTCGAACTGCGCCAAGGCCGGAGTGTCTGCTGAGAGAGGTTTGGGTTGTTCGTAAATGTCCCTCCAAAAGGCCTCCACGCGATCAGCAGTTGGCGGCTGCTCTATGGCTGGAGGCGGCTGTTGGAAAAGGCGAGAAGGTCTTTCGTAGAACATTCTGTTCTGCTCCAGACCTCTCGCCCGCGCCACCAACGATCGCTTCGCAGCGATTAGCATCCGTATCCTGTCAAGACAGTGTTGCTTGACAACAACCAGTACCGCTTGACTGAGTGTATGATGGTCGCGCCTCAACCCGTAGGCTATCTGGCGCACTCGGCGCGTAAAAGGCTTCCCAGCCGCTCTATATTCCATCACACACTGGATACGGGATGCTTCCTGGCGAGCCAACTGGATTTTCGCTTCCATTTGGCGCACCCGTCTCTGTGCTCTCTCAACAGGAGAGTCTCTCACTCTCCCCTGTCTAGCTAGCCTCAGAGCCGCAGCGTAAATTTCGCAATTGATGCTCCAAATGTCAGAGGCCTCCGATAGACGTTCACCAACAACCTCATCCTCTCTCTTTAAATCTGCCAGCTTCAAGGACCTTCCGTTGTTATGTAAGGCCCTTCGGTCTCTGAAATCCCCAGGTGAGACGACTTGGTCGATTTCCCTCTCAGCGGGCCTTACCGGCGAACTTTCAGCCTGGTTAACAGGCCTTCTGTCCGCCGAAGGGGCAGGCTGAGCTGGAGCACGAACATATCCCTGCCTCCGGAGGTACGATACATAATCTCGCAGATTCTGAGAGGTAAGCGTGCTATGCTCTGGGTGCATTTCACACCACCTCTCATACATGCGGGACATGTATCCCCTACGGCGCGGGCTACTGCTCTCGTAGCAGCTCAGCAGGTCATCCTTGAGCTCCGTCGTCCACCTAAAACGGTCCATGTCATTGCGGGGGTCGTCAACAGGGCGATTCGAAGCACCGCCACCTTGCCCAACGCCGGCTTCCGAAACCGGCTCGGTGTGGGTGCTTTTCTTGCGGGGTGGTCGAACCCGAAGAAAGGGCCCGTCAGGTGGTTGGCCTTAGGGCCCCCAGACGACATTTCCGGAGGCAGCCGTCCAAATTGCCTCCTGAGGATGCACCTGTGAAGGTTGCCGGCTGGATTACATCCTTGGGCTTCGGTATACCCTGCGGTGTCGCCACGCACCGGATAGCCTACTGATGTTGGGTGGCTTCCTGCGGGTGTGTTATCAGCCGCCCCTAACATGGAGTCAGACGCTGTCGGAGTACCGCTCCTCACATGGAGATCCGTCGTGTCCTAGTTATTGAGGAATAGCCGATCCTCTGGATGCAGACGCTATTCCTCCGTGCTAGTTTTGGTCCGCCCCGGGTATTTGATTTCCCCGGTACCACCCATATCTGGGAGGCGTTCCCCTATCCGCCACCTTGGGGAGGCGCCACTAAGGGGATCTAGCAACCCCTCGGGGTTATTATTATTATATTATATGTTTAAAACAAAAAAGTGCAGCCCGGGCTCCGACACACCGGGCTGCTGTTCCATTACCCAATGACTACTCCTCACACCGTGAGGTGAGCAATCACTGGGTCCGCGAATCGTGCGCCCTAAGTAGACGAAGGGACCCAAGGATGACTGCCTTCTGCATTCTGGCGGCTAAGATGTGCGCCGCCGCACGGCACACCGGTATTTTGCGCAGTGCAGAGAGCAGCGTATTCCTCATTCCACCTAGGGATCCAATGACCATAACCAGCAGACTTACAGTGTAGTCTGGCCAGAGCCTGCGAAGTTGTCCGAGCAACTCCTGATATTTGGTCCGCTTTTCCTCCTCCTTAGAGACGATGTTCACCTCGGCAGGCGCCGAAAACTCAATAACGAACATCGTCTTCTGTTGGTGGTCGAGAAGGACTATGTCGGGCTTGTTTGCCTGTACAAGCTCGAGCGTGGGGAACGAGTAGTTCCAGTAAATCCGGCATCTCTCGTTCTCCACAACGGACTCTATATCCCCTGGAGCGTATGGCAGCACCGGTGTCTCATCGATACCGTATGAGTGCCTCAAATGATAGTAGAGCACTCGTAGAGCCGCGTTGTGCCGATGGACGTAAGCCGTCCCAGCGTACGTCTTACACGCCGACAAGAGATGCATAAGCGTCTCTGGCGCCTGTCGGCAAGCTCTACAAAGGGTGTCGGGTACATCTAGACCCATAACCCTTTTACGGTACACTAAGGTGTTGAAGACACCGTCTTGGCAAGCCATTATAAAGCCCTCAGTCTCCGACTTCAACCCACTAGACCTTAGGAAAGAGAAGGTCAACTGCTCAGACAAGCCATGCTCTTCGAGATGTTTGTAGAAGATTCCATGCATTGGCTTATCTTTATGAAGTCTTAAAAGGAAGTCGACTTCGGCAGTTTTAAGGTGGGATTTTAATTCTGCGGGAGCAAGTTCCGTAATGGACTGCTGACACCTCCGCTTGAAGTCGAGTGTGAGGCTGAGCTCCTCGGCTGCTCGTTTCGCTGCGCTAAAAAGAAAGGCTCCTTTTCCCGCATTCTCGTGCTCTCGCACAAAGCGGATCAGGGGATCGGTGCTGTTCGTTACATAGCAGGCAGTGGCCAGTACTACTCTGTTGTGCAGACGCTCCAAACTCAATAGTCCACGCCCTCCCAGGTGTCGCGGGAGGTATATTCGCGGGACAGAGGACTTAGGATGCAGGCTTCTCTCCATATTCATCCTTTTGCGGGTCTTCGTGTCGATTTCCTTCAGCTCGTTCACTTTCCAGTGTATAGCACCAAAGGTGTATAATAACAATGGGACCGCAAGCATGTTTGTGGCAGCGACTTTGTTCTTGCCGGACAGTTCTGACGACCAGATCTGCCGGAGTCGGTGCAAATACTTGCGGCGGAGACACTCTTTAACCAATGCTGCCTCTTGGACATGACGCTGCGCCACTCCAAGGTAGGTATAAGTATCTCCGGCATGCAGTTGTCGCAAGATGCTCCCATCAACGAGCTGTTCCTCATCTCCACTATCTCCGCTTCGTCCTTTCTTGAGATGAACCAATGCACATTTGTCTGTCCCGAACTCCATTCCGATAGCATGACTGTACTCCTGCACCACCCTCAGCGATTGTTGTAGTTCGCGTTGGCCGGAGGCATAAAGCTTTAGGTCATCCATATAAAACAGATGGGTGACCTTGTGCCTCCGGTTATTGGGCGTGCCACAGCTGTATCCTTTAGTATTTCTCAGCGCTATGGACAGAGGCAAAAGTGAGATGCAAAAGAGCAAGGGACTCAAGGAGTCTCCTTGGAAGACACCTCTTTTCAATGACACCAACTCTGTCTGAACCCGAGTTTCACCTGATGTTATGGTAAACCGGGTCTTCCAGAGTGGCATCAGTTGTTTGATGCATCCCACTATCTGATTATCCACCGAAAGACATTCCAACAGCCGCACAATGAGGTCATGAGACGTGCTGTCGAATGCCTTGCGATAGTCAATCCAGGCCATAGAAAGGTTTCGCTTGTACTGCACAGAGTCCTGCGTGACACATCGGTCAATCAACAGGTTCTCCTTGCAGCCAGCTACTCCTTTCTTTGACCCTCTCTGTTCATACACGTCGAGAAATACAGGATTCACAGCTTGAAGGATACGCATGTACAAGATTCTGGTGAAGAGCTTGTAACACGCGTTCAGACATGTTATTGGCCTGTAGTTTTTGGGATCAGACAAATCTCCGGTCTTCGGGAGAAGCACGGTTCGACCCTCGACAAACCAAGCCGGAATTGGCTGCTCCTGATTTAGCCACGAGTTAAAAACTCTAGCTAAATGCCGGTGGCAACTGGGGAATTTTTTCCACCAGTAGGTGTTTATGCCATCCGGGCCAGGAGCTGCGAAATTCTTTGCGCCTCGTAAGGCGTCAAGAATTTCTTCCGTGTTTATCGGGTGACGCAGTACATTCAAGTTAGGAGTCCTCCTACAAACGGACTCGAACTGCGCCAAGGCCGGAGTGTCTGCTGAGAGAGGTTTGGGTTGTTCGTAAATGTCCCTCCAAAAGGCCTCCACGCGATCAGCAGTTGGCGGCTGCTCTATGGCTGGAGGCGGCTGTTGGAAAAGGCGAGAAGGTCTTTCGTAGAACATTCTGTTCTGCTCCAGACCTCTCGCCCGCGCCACCAACGATCGCTTCGCAGCGATTAGCATCCGTATCCTGTCAAGACAGTGTTGCTTGACAACAACCAGTACCGCTTGACTGAGTGTATGATGGTCGCGCCTCAACCCGTAGGCTATCTGGCGCACTCGGCGCGTAAAAGGCTTCCCAGCCGCTCTATATTCCATCACACACTGGATACGAGATGCTTCCTGGCGAGCCAACTGGATTTTCGCTTCCATTTGGCGCACCCGTCTCTGTGCTCTCTCAACAGGAGAGTCTCTCACTCTCCCCTGTCTAGCTAGCCTCAGAGCCGCAGCGTAAATTTCGCAATTGATGCTCCAAATGTCAGAGGCCTCCGATAGACGTTCACCAACAACCTCATCCTCTCTCTTTAAATCTGCCAGCTTCAAGGACCTTCCGTTGTTATGTAAGGCCCTTCGGTCTCTGAAATCCCCAGGTGAGACGACTTGGTCGATTTCCCTCTCAGCGGGCCTTACCGGCGAACTTTCAGCCTGGTTAACAGGCCTTCCGTCCGCCGAAGGGGCAGGCTGAGCTGGAGCACGAACATATCCCTGCCTCCGGAGGTACGATACATAATCTCGCAGATTCTGAGAGGTAAGCGTACTATGCTCTGGGTGCATTTCACACCACCTCTCATACATGCGGGACATGTATCCCCTACGGCGCGGGCTACTGCTCTCGTAGCAGCTCAGCAGGTCATCCTTGAGCTCCGTCGTCCACCTAAAACGGTCCATGTCATTGCGGGGGTCGTCAACAGGGCGATTCGAAGCACCGCCACCTTGCCCAACGCCGGCTTCCGAAACCGGCTCGGTGTGGGTGCTTTTCTTGCGGGGTGGTCGAACCCGAAGATAGGGCCCGTCAGGTGGTTGGCCTTAGGGCCCCCAGACGACATTTCCGGAGGCAGCCGTCCAAATTGCCTCCTGAGGATGCACCTGTGAAGGTTGCCGGCTGGATTACATCCTTGGGCTTCGGTATACCCTGCGGTGTCGCCACGCACCGGATAGCCTACTGATGTTGGGTGGCTTCCTGCGGGTGTGTTATCAGCCGCCCCTAACATGGAGTCAGACGCTGTCGGAGTACCGCTCCTCACATGGAGATCCGTCGTGTCCTAGTTATTGAGGAATAGCCGATCCTCTGGATGCAGACGCTATTCCTCCGTGCTAGTTTTGGTCCGCCCCGGGTATTTGATTTCCCCGGTACCACCCATATCTGGGAGGCGTTCCCCTATCCGCCACCTTGGGGAGGCGCCACTAAGGGGATCTAGCAACCCCTCGCGGTTATTATTATTATTATTATTATATAAACTAATGGTGTTTGAAAAAATAGAAAGAACCTAATAACATTAGTACTAAATGGGAGAATCAAACTAGTTTGATGTCTGCTTAGGCATAATCAGTTCATCACCCACAACACGTAGAAAATTGGACAGGCATACATCAGGAGGTGTATACCAAAAATTAAACCTTGGGGGGCGAGCAACACGGTGATATGTCTTATCTTTTCATTCAGATGATGAGTGGACATGGATGTTTCCAAGAATATCGGAAACGATTCACCCACACGGAAAAAGAGAAGTGCATTTACTGCTATCAGGTAGACTCGGTAGAGCATACCCATTTTGAGTGCAAAGAATGGAAAGCTGAGAGAGACACAGTAGATCGAAGTCTAGGAAAGGTAACACCTGATAATGTCATATCAAAAATGTTAAATTCAGAGGAGAAATGTGTGATTGTAGCTAATTTTACCAGATAGGTCATTGGGCGAAAACAGAGAGATGTAATGGAGATGGAAAAATAAAATGGAAGAGAAGTAATAGAGGAGCAGTAAAAACATCAGAAGGCCCATCACTTCTTGAAGCAATACTACGTAGTTCTAGGAAGTCCGCCTAGTGAAGAAAAGGGGTTTTAGTCGGAGTAGCGCCCAACACTGTTGGAAGTACTTGAGGCCACTGTGCCAGTTTCCTTCGCTAAACGTTTTCCTTAGTAAAAAAAAACACCACCAAAAGAAGAGGACGTTACTTGAGTGGTTACCTCTGTATGGCATTGCCTCCAGACCACCAGCATTTGCGATACAGGGGTACGAAGCACCTTGGAATCGAGGAGAATCCCAAACTCATGCGAAGTATGAAACTGAAGGCTAACTTTGAAAACAAATATAGGCAAATTTCCACAATCGTTAAGAGCTAAGTTGGAGGACAAAAAGTTATAGGAGAGCCAGCTATATACATAGTATGCAGCTATTTACCCAGATCATTATCATAAGGGTTCGTTATGGTTATAACCCCAAGACTGTGTTAGGCAACAGAAAAAGGAAACGCCCCTCAGACTGAGAGGTAGATGCGCAAGAGAAGACGGCATCGATTTTGGCAGCTCTCTCACTTTTATACTAGTAACATAGCACAAATATGTGGTGCAAGAGTTAGAGAAAAGCAAGTCGTTCAGATCTCTGTACATTTTTTGCCGCAAACTGTAAAAAACGTAACTACTGCACTAAGCTTACCAAACTCCAAAAAATGCGCGAAAAATTGCTTATTGTATGAGCAAAACAAATCGGTAGACAGTTTTTGTTTTAGGAACACGACACAATATAGTCGAAATTTTCGATTCGTCGAATGCTTTTGTTAGGGGAAAACAAAAGGCGCCTAATGAATGGCACGACATGGCTGTTCAGAATATACCAGATTGGAGAATAGCCAAAATTGTAAATGCATTTGTAAATACGTAGATGTTAAGGCGGGTATACATCTGAACAAGGCAACATAGGAACAATCAAGTTCATGAACTTGATATAGTAACTTAAGATGCATCTTATATTTATATCATCTATATACTTGCGACAGCTTTTCTTATTTATGTGGTGCGAATATTGTCTCTCATTTTTTCAGATGGGCTTCCTCAAATATTTCGTAATTTTAAACGAGTTTGAGTCATTCTTATAACAGATAACAAAATTAATTTCACAGTCACTTCATTGCCAAACTCTTATTCTCTCTTCTATATGTTATGCTTCGAAAAGGGCTTCAGAATTCAAACTTTTTCTTTCAACGAATGTGGTTTCATCGCATAAATAAGACATAACCACAGAATGGCTTCTAGAAGCAGCACTAATGTGTTTTCAGTTATCCGTTAGATGGAATTTGTAATTTCTGCTTATAAATTATTCATAGGTACATTGCTGTTTTTAAGGTATTTTATTTCACATTACGGGGTTTTAATGCTTCCATTATATTTTATGTGCAATTACTATTACTATTTTCTAATGTGCAGATTACTTCAGAAAGGGATTGGCGGCACCAGAATCTGTTTTAACGTACAAGTAGCATGACTGTTTGATTGAATGGTTATGTATGAAAAATTCAGATCCATGATTTATGATTCGTAGCGAACATAATTATGCACGTAGGGTTTGATCTTGTGTAGGCATAGCTTTTATCCAATTGTTGGTTAAGTACTTGTCATTTTTTGAAGCACATATTCCTATCAACGAAGCCAGTCAGATATATGTATTTACAAAACGTTACCATTTTCCATTTCATTAGACACGTTAGTTCTTCAGACTGATGTCTGTCCATGGTAATTGCAAAATGTAAAGTTAAATAATGAGTCAGAGTATAAAATAAAAACAAAATTAATGCTACTTACAGACTGTTAGGCGACACTCCGGGAATGCTAACAAGAACTAAGAACTGGTGAAACAAAACAAAGTAACTTTCAAGTTAATGCGAGGGTATTCGTGAATTACTGGGTACGAAAAGGCAGATGAGCCCATCTATTACACTGAATAATCCTTGAATACTGAAGCTAGGACACTATAGACCGAGCAAGCATCTGCATAAGTTACGGCTACAGCTGTGAACTTTGAGATGCATTGGACTATGTTCTCCTGTCTTCCCTTCTAGCCTACATTCAGATAGGAGATCCTCCTTTCCGTTCAGAGCAGGACGATCGAAGATAACATGTTCAGCTGTTTCCTTGGATATAGGATACTAGCGCGCCGCGTTCAGATTTGTCCTAATCCCACCGGTCAGAAGCCCCCAAAATATTTTGGATAATAGGTAGGTATGTGGACACCAGCGCCCAGGACTGCGAGGTAAACTTATGTCTTATAATTTTAACCGATTTTAATATTTTTAATTCATTCGTCATTTTTTGCGATCTTGCTAATAGTTACTGAAGAATTTGTAGAACTCCAGTTAGAGGTACTTTTGAATTGACAGAAATGAATTATTTTTTTATATTATTAAATGTGAAATTTTGTTTTGAACATAATAAGTTAATCTGAACACTATAATAGATGCAAATAAAGAAGTTGGTATTATCAGCGCAGACCGCAAAAAATTTTAATTAATCAGAACGTGTCCATTTGTCACAAATTTGATCGATTTCTTGACGATGTAAAAAAAAGTCCGAGAAATTTACCTTCACAGCTTGTTTTGTGGGAGCATCATGGTTGTACTCATTATTTCTTTTAAGAACAATCTCTTCCGATTGATCCATCAGCAAAGATGCTATGCATCCTCTTCTAGAGCATCTGTAGGCTACACCATGGGTGGTTTCTTTATCTCTTCGGAACGTATACTCTTCAAGGACTATTAATTTCTTCCCTTTCACACTTAACATAGTCTCCATGATGAAAAAGTAGAACACAAACAATACTCACAAACAGCAACTAAGGATTGCAAACTACTGAAATATTTTCATTAAGGGTAGTTTTATACACCTACAGAAGCCGAATAGTCATTTAAATAATCTAAGAAATAACTGTAAGCTACCGAAAGTCGTAAAAAGACAGATGAAAGTTCGCAAGAATAAAAGAGATGTGGTCATTAGGAATAACAGGGCATAACCAAGGTTAATTTTCTTTCGGCGCCCAAGTGACCGGTGCCGATGAAGGCACCCTTTTTGTAAACAGGTAAAAATCAAACCGCGCGCTCGTGACCGATCACCGTTTCCTCTGTCTTAATCCCCAGTTTTCGCAGGTGAGTACAGAATGTGAATTAGCCAGTTATAAATCCAACCATCTTTCGTAGTTACTTCCTACTCGGTCCGAGAGCGTCTGTGGTATAAGAACATGAGGATCCCCCTCATCATCCTGTTAGATTGAATATTCCCCATTACTCTGTTCCAGCGTGTCTGGTGCTCATTTGACATCCATCTGCTGACATGGTTATGGCCCGATGAGAGGGAGGTCTGCACCTTCCTTGGTACATCTGTCGGTCCTCTCATTACCGCCCACTCCTATGTGACTAGGCATCCAAGATAATGTTACCTTGTTGGTCTTCGTCAGTGTCTTTAGGATATTATGGCAGTTACAAACTATTTTTGAAGTATTGTGGTTACTTGCCAAGGCCATCAGAGCCGCCCGGCTATCTGTGTTTACATAAATAGTCTTCTTACTGCAGAGTTGGTAGTGCTTAGAAAGTAAGTCATTTGCAGCATTAGTGTGAAGCAGAAACAATATCGCACCAGCGATTTGACGACTAGAGAGAAGATCCGCCAATCAACTGATGCTTGTTTTATTCAAAACATATCCCCAAAACGACAGAATTGACAAGCAAAAGGGTTTGCGGTGTCGACATTAAGAATCAATAGAACAATTGATCCATTTTCTCTTGATACACGCATATTTAGGCATTGTCTGAACAAATTGAATCCAGAAGTACTAAAGCGATGAAAAATTCGTTTCATATTCTTGATCTGGATGTAATTTGCAGAAAATATATCGATCTTTTTCAG
Organism: Callosobruchus maculatus; assembly: GCA_951848785.1. Lineage (NCBI taxonomy): Eukaryota > Metazoa > Arthropoda > Insecta > Coleoptera > Chrysomelidae > Callosobruchus > Callosobruchus maculatus. The sequence goes on from CATOUR010000100.1 coordinate 14,465,030, forward strand.
GAACGGTACATACTAGGATTAGCTGACGTGGAACAATTAATATCTTGTCTTGCCACGAATGAATATCGGCCAGAATAGCGCAATCCAGATTCCGTTGTTCTCGTGCAGAAATTAAAAATTTAAATAAAACATAACGAGAGGCCTCTGCCATTGTGTTGTCGTTTTGGTATTGTGTATCGCGGATCGTGGCAGCCATTGTTCGCGAATTTATTGCTACAACTCTCGGCTGACAAAAAGTCCTTTTGTCTCCAGCCACGGCCGGTTCTGCCGCTTCAGTCCTGACGATTTTTTTCTCGTTTCGGTAAACTGATATTCGTCTACGCGCGCCAATATAACATCGAATTCCTATACGACCTATACAAATACTTGTCTTTTAGGTACCCAATAGGTGGTCGGGTTGTCGAACCGACATTTTGGTTGTCCAATATACTGCTTGTCTATGTGGTATATTTATTAAAACACTTTTATTAGCTTCACTTGTATGTGGGTTTGTGAGTGTGTGAGCTTGTAACACTAACACTCTTTTGAATTAAGTGCAGATTGGCTAACTACTGTTATTCCAACTATAATTAAATAAATAAATTTTTCTAAATTTTTAGTGTACTAAATTTTGTTGGCCAAAGTAAAACTTCGGGTTAATTTATGAATCAAATTCGTTACAGCTAACGAAAAATCCATTAAATTGAAAGTTGACATAACTGCCTACGTCAGGATAATATGCTTTCCCATGCTCCTGGAATTTGTTGAATTTTGTGGAGCGTGTGATACACTGCAACACTGCGCCATTTGTTGTCTTAACGTGTCATGTGTTGAGCTGGCATCGTGCAAAGCCCACTATAACTAATGGTGCGGAACTTAGGCGCCACCTTTTATTAACATTACTCAAAAGCGTAGCGACGAGGCGTGAATCCAACTGTTTGGGAGTTGATATTTTTGTGAAATTTATTCAGAAAAGTCGATAGTTTTAATTATCATTTATGCAGTAAAGGTAAAGATTATGCTATGAACATTGATCAAAAATGAAGTCAAGTTGATTGACTCAGTACTTCCCACACTTACGGTGATACCAGTTTATTATTTTCCCATAGCATGAAGTAGTTCCCCCCCCCCCAAATTGTCTTATGTCTGTAGGTCTTTCCTTCACAGGTCAATGGACAGCCTATTATCAATAATATAAACTTTTCAGTTTTACAACTCGCCCCCTCAATCACCCCAATTTCACCCCCACCCAAAAAGGTAGAAAACGGTCAGGAACCCCTGAAACATCTAAAAACAAAGTTTGAGTTGTTTTGATATTTTTAGTTTTTTGATTATTGCTACGCTGCCACTGACATGATTTCTAACAAGCATACGCGTTTTCCATCCTCACCACAGTAATAATAATGTGTCAAAATTTCATTAGAATCAATTTGGTAGTTTCCACGTTACAAAATACAAAACGATCTAAAGCAATAAATACTCGTATGTATACAGAATTCTAAGTCCCTTAGTTTCGGTAATAGGCGAGGCAATGTTCAGATGGACATAAAAAGGTGCTCTATGTCGCTAGGTCTTCCTTCACAGGTCAATGGACAGTCTATTATGATAGCAACAAATTTTTAAATTTTACAACCCCCCACCCCCCAACCACAATTTCACCCCTACTAAACAAAAGTAGAAAATGATCAGGAACCCCTAAAACGCCTAAAAACGAAGTTTGAGGCATATTTAAAATTTTTCGTTTTTTGCTAATTACTCCGCCGCCCATGCACCGATTTTCAAATTATAGGAACATTACCTACTACGACACCACAGCATACCGTTGCCCAAATTTCATAACAATCCATCCAGCCGATACTGAGATTACGAGGCTAGAAAAACCCGTACAGACAGACCGACAGACAGACAGACCGACGGAAATGAGTGACGTGGATTTTCGTTATGTAGACATCACAAAACGCTCAAAAAGCATATTATCTCAAAATCGAAAATTTTCGCGATCACAATACTCCCCTCACCTATCGGTGTGGGAAGTAAAAACAATTGTTCGTCTTCATTGCACAGACTATTAAAGTTTATTAGTTAATTAAATTTATAATTAATAAGCTGTTGTTGATCGGGGAGTGTTTTACATAAGGTCTGTTAGGTAGCGATAGACTAAGGCCAGCGTCTGTCGGGACCGCTAGTTTTTAACTAAAAAATTAATGAAATGAATACAGGTCACAAAAACTAAAAAAACTCGCTTTAATGGTAAGGTTGACTAAAGAAATAAAAATAAATATAGTTTTAAAAAACTAAAAAACATGATTTCAAAGAACACCGAACTAAAAAGTTAAAAATAATTTTAAAAATAAGCTTAAATCAAAAATGAACGAAAAATACTAACTATTATTGTGAAAAAAGCGAGCACCCGACGGTTTAATCTTATTTTAAAAACTAACTTTTTGTTCGGTGTTCCTTAAAAGTGTGTTTTTTGGTTTTTTAAACTATATTTATGTATTTATTTGCAACACCAAACAGAATCCGCATATGTGCCATTTACAGTATGAGTTGAGGTATTCAGTCTATTAATGTATACCTATGTTCCGATTTGAGGATGGACTAGCATTTCCTTGGAGAGTAATAGCATGGACTAGTTTTTATATACTAAACTGGTTTGTCCTGAAATCAAATAGGAAATATTAATTTGTCCTAGTCCAATCTGTTTCGAACAACCATGATATTCGCCTGGAAAATTTCAAGAGATATAAATTATCACAGAACTGTTTATAGAATCCTATTTCGAGAACCGGACTCATGTGGTGGAGGTAGTAAAAGTGAGGTCAGTGGTGAGAAAGTGGATGTTGGTGTCCCACACGGGTCAATACTGTGGCCCATACTGCTTCTGGTGTACATCAACCATTTACCAACTGCTGGAGCATGATACACTCTCTTGGTTGATGACATAACTGTGTCCTTCACTCAAAATAGCATAATAGAATCATGGAATGGTTCATTAGTCGCCCAGAGCAGAGCAGAAAGGTGGTTCTATTTAAACAAACTGCTTTTCAACAAATACAAAACAAAAATAATTATATTTTCCATGCGAGGTTGATGCAGACCGGGGTCGGGATTCAGTTAAGTTTTTGGGTGTATACCTTGACCCAAGACCACATTGGGGTGCACATATTGAGACGGTGGCTATCAAGCTGGGTAAAAACTCTCACCTCTCTTACACGATTCTGGTTTTCTGGTGTCCAGAGACTGTTTGGCCTCCAGCGAAAAGCCATAAAAGAGATAAGTGACTGCTATTTTGACAGCGGACGTTCAACGTTATTTACAGTTGGTGTACGCACAAATTTAGACTTTTATGAGAGGCCAGGTTGTTGCCAGACTAATAGTAGAACTTGGCCTCAAAAATATCCTGATATCTTGAACCCTCAGCACTGTCACTACAATAAGGTTGTTGGTGATTCGTGGAGTGAATTAAGTTCTATCTCACATGCTGAATCAAATAAAGGTGGATACCGGTAATTGTCAATGAATGCTTTATGGATGTTCTTTTTGTAAACAATTCGAAACATTTTGACATATACCAGTTGTCTGGCAAACAGGATGCAAACTACAACACAATTTTCATTGAATCCTTATCCTTTATTTTTGTATATAAATCTCAAAGCAAAAGTCTATTCGTCTCTATAAACGGATCCCACTCGAACTTTATTGGATAAGTTGTATACACTCCTCATTTGCAGAACGGCTACATCAGAATTGTCTCGGTAAATCAAATCAGGCGAAATTTGGCATGTCAGGTTATCAATCGCTCCTCTATTTCGTTTTTTCCATCCTCTATCTCCATTATTAAATAAAATCCCGATTGAAACGGACAACACAGCACATCAGCACGGCACAGCCGAATCTATTTTCAAAATCGATTTAGGGACGCAATTGGAAATTTTGAATTCAGTTTAAATTTCCTTTAGCTGATTGGTTATCGAACCTCCATTTCCTGTTCGATAGTTCTTATAATGGTGAAAATCCCGAAACTAATGCAATCCTCACATCGAGTGAATCAGTACGTGTTGTATACCGTGTTGGTAGCAAGGGCGTCGCAGAGAAGTTTTCACCGTGAAATGCATTTAAAGGACATATATACAGTGTGCACACGATGTATGGAACATAGTGTGTATATAGGGAATCGTATTTGACTCCAAGCTGGCATTTGTAGAGCACATAAATATGATTACAGCTAAAGCATACAAAAACCTTGATTTCTTCACCAAAAATAGTAAGCAATTCAATGATTCAAAAACTAATTTTCCTATACTTTTCTTTTGTTAGATCTGTCCTTGAGTATTGCTCTATCATTTTGTACCCTGCTTATGGTACATAGAAGATAATGCTTATGAGGAAGCGGAAATAGGTATACCTATTGATATACTACTAAGTAGATTCAACTTATCAATTTTAGGGAAACGTAGAAATGATGCTGCTTCTACATTTTTGTGTAAGTTGTTTGATGGACGTATCTCACTCTTAAGGGGCTTCTAAACGGGCAACATTTTCACTGAAATATGTGGCTATAATGTTGGCAACTATAGCCCGGCCATCACGACAACGTTTAATTGCAGCATATGATATATCTCGGCAATATTTTTTGCAATAGCATTGCCCACAAACTTGTTCATAGACGAGCTACACAATTGAGCTACAATGGCTGATGAAATTATACACGTATCTGCGACTTATATTGCTTTAAAAGAAAAATTAAGAAAAAAAAGAAGACTGTGGATTCGACCTTACCTCTATAGGCGTGAAAATTTAGATAACTTGAGCTTGGGAATGTCTTGATGATAAATTATTCAAAAACTTTTCAAGAATGTCTAAGAGTGACTTTGAGTTCCTTTTAAGGACAATTGGACCAAAAATAAAAAGAAATGATACAATCATGTGAAAAGCAATCCCTGTCATGACAAGACTGGCGATAACTCTACGTTTTTAGTAACGAGAGATTCTTATGGCATCGAAGGCAAACCATTTCACTGGTTTGCCGCCAGCACTACCACTTTTAATATTTTTTTCTCCTCATTCTTTGCGTATGTTTGCAAGCTTCTACATTTTTTGTATGCCTCCTCAATTGATATGCCAAATTTTTCAGCAATTATAGTCCATCCGTCTTTTTTGGCATCTTTGTCTCTATATATGCCGCTTTCCACATTCCACAACTCAGGATGTAAATGTATTTCATTAATAAAGTCTATAATCCTCTCGTTGGTCCAAGTATAAGCCATTTTAGCCTCTAAAATTTTCGTCAAAAACAACAACAAACAAAAACCAAAAATATTGCAGTATTTTCGTTCGCCAAGCGATCGTCCGGCCATGTGGTTGCCATACATTAAAAATTATCGGCAATACCGGATATATGTGGCTATGTGGCCGAGCCATACAAGAAATATTCGACAGTGTGGCCGCTATTGGCGACAATGTTGCGGGCCATACTATTGCAGCCACATATTGCTGTAAAAGTGTTGCCCGTTTAGAAGCCCCTTTAGAGAAAATTTGTTTATACATCCCTAATTTAAGTACTCGTCATTGCGGCAATATTTTGTTCTATTTACCTCTTCCGATGACAAATTTGTTGCTATTTTCTCAATTTTACGTTATGTGCAATGTCTGTGAAAGTGCAAGTGGAGTTGACATTTTCTGTTGCATTCTAAATATTTTTTTATGTAAAAGCTGTGTGATGTTGTATTTACAATAATACGTAGGATGTAGATTGGTACAAATCCCCGAGCCTGCAAACATAGTTTCACCCACGTGATAGAAGTTTTGTTATAACGAATATGTAAATATTATTTGACATCAAGCAAAAATTTTCAAGTTCTTGAGGCTACACGATATATGTTTTGAGATATTTATGAGCATTTCAAGTCTTTTATTAAAAATCCCTACAGGAAAAATTTTACTGCCACAGTAAAGTTATGTAGTCACGGATGTGTTTGGCATTCCTGGGTTAACGATGAACTTAAGCACACTGTCCAATAAAGGTTATATTGTGGTGTCCGTTTGTTTTTGCTTCAGCTCTTCCCTTTCTCTGGTTAAGATGAGGTATATTTTTAGCCGAGTCAAAATCTGAAATCAGTGAAATGAAGTAATCTCTCAACTGAACCAAATCCTTGAGAGGAAAAGCATCAGACACATGCGCGGACCATAACGAGGTACTTCTCCTCTTATACGAGATACAAAACGTCATTAGTGACCTTATTTGCCGTAATTGCATGATCATTAAATCGTTGTTATTCAACGTTTGAGATGTGCCTTTCACAACGGACTAACGATGAATACCAATAATATAACTACACAATCTCTTCTTGTAGATAAACGAACGCCAACGACATGCATAACTGAAAATGAACGCTTAGGGGAAACATCGGAGGGTGCACAAAGAAAGAGGGATATTCGAACAGTCACCTAATTGTACAGCCTCTGGTATTTGTGTCAATAATATCGGTTTGCTAATTTGGACCACCACCTAGTTTATTAAATCGTACTGGTACAATTTACCAAATTCCAGTATTTTTTTCAGTCATGCCTCGCAAAGGTACAAAATACTGCCAATGGTCAGAGCAAGATATGAAGGCAGCAATAAGAAACTATAAAACTGGAAATTTTGTGCAAATTGGGTGCATCAAAGCTGTGCTTCGTTTCCCAGTCGATTGGACTATATTTGTGACTTTTGTGTTTGAGTTAAATAAGTATTGAGTATTAGTCATTTTCTACGACAATATTTTGTTTTATCCAAATTGTGATTTATGTGTTCGTTAAGTTTTACAAATAAAAAGTTTAATTCATTGCAATTATAAATCTGTTGTTCGATCATCTAATGCATTTTGCCATGGTACAGTTTACCAAACCGGGTGGTACAATTTAACAAACCAGTTGGGTATAGATTGTACCGTTTGCAACATTTTAAAAAAACATTTATTATGTCAAACTGTCAGTCTTTATGTAAATTTTCTATTATGCAATTTGATAGGAATATGTTAAGTAACTATAATTTATATTTTTGTTGAATTCAAATCAAGCCAATAGCGAGATATTTGATAAAGTGTGCAATGTGGTACAATTTACCCGACTTTACCCTACATACTTGTTTTAATGATCGAAATCAAACGCTTTGTTCTTGATGTATTTGTCGTGTTTGTTTTTTTAACGATTCTTGGAGTGGATATTTGCTCCTATGTTGCTAGTATTGTCATTGGAATTAGGGGGCTTATACAAAATCTCTATGAACGAAAGCAAAACTCGTATCAAATATGATGCTTCTGAACATGTGTTGTGTGCTTATAAAACATGTTTGATAACTACGTTAAGCATAGAGAAAAGCGCGATACTGACTGATATGAAAGATCTAGCAAATTAATTCGTGTTTTTTATTTTAATTAGCAAAAGAAGTAAAATATGATTTGAACTTCCCGTACTTTCATGAATCAATCTAAAAAAATCTAGCTTAAATAACCATATAAAGTTTTCCCCCCCACCCCTCGAGCGGCAGCCCCCCGTGGTCGCAAACTTAGGTGTAGGTTCGGGCGACCAATGTATACCATCCAAATTTTAGATTTTGTGACTTTAAGGGCTGGCACTGACCTGCAATTTTCGATTGCGCAACTGTTTGGTCGTGATTGCATGCAAACTCCGCACACAGACGCAACAGAATTGGTTTTTTATTGACACCGCGCACACATACAAACCGTTTAGTTCCAAAATAAACTTCAAGGAGGTGGCAGTAGTATGTGCACTTGAATTAAGAAGAAGGAAGAGAAGTCAACGGAAAAGAGATTTTGGCTACACCTAATGACTGCCCAACGGTCAAGCAAAGGGCAGTTTCAAAAATTATATGACGACTTGCGAGTTCATCCGGAAAAATTTGGATGATAAATTGAAAGAACCTATATATTACTTATACTTAACTATGTATTATTTCAATATATTACTAGTTATTCAAGTACTGTGTGTTTCTCAAATTAAGAAATTTCTTCTAAAAAATAAATTAATTCAATTTACCTCGCTGCTCTTGTGACTCCAACGTGCGATTTCATGGGAGTTGCGAGTGCAAGTCAGCGGAGTCGCATTGAATTTACTGTTACACAGGACAGTTGCGCGCAACTGTGCGACTATATGATTTGAGTCCAAACATAAACCAAATAGTTGCACTAATTTTTAGTTGCAAATCAGCGCGCTTTCCGTTTAACTTTATGGTAGTCACTCATGCAACCAAACAGTTGCGCAATCGAAAATTGCAGGTCGGCGCCAGGCCTAATACCTTATTTTTAATATATTCACCTACAGTTTATTATATTACTCTTAAGTAGTCTAACTACATCACAATTTGATGCCATTATTTCGAAAAACGTATTTACTTTTTTTATACTTTAATAGCATAGTAACTGTTATACCGTCGATGATATTAAACTTGATAACACGCGTCCGACTTTCTAAGACAGCCCACATATTTTTCTTGAGACCACCACTTAAAAAGGAATTAAAATACAAAATCGATCTTAATTGGTACCGTTAGTGAGCGAAGTGATCCAATTTTTCAAAGCAATCTGTTCTCAATTTAGATTAAGATAATGTTTATGGAATAAACCCATTCAATGGCAAAGATATAGTCATGAACATTCTTGTTGTTTTTTGCGGAAGATATTTATTGTATCCAATATACATAAATTGCTTCAATATAAATTCATATCGGTATGGTACCAGCCTTTTTGCAGCAAATTCTGAAGAAGAAAGATTTTTCAAACTTACCGTCTATTTAGACTAGAAGATATCTTAACCAAATTGTGGTATTTACCTGTAAAAAAATAAAAATTAGCTCAGTTTATTCAAATATTAGTTTATAGAAACATCTGTTAGAAATGAGCAAAAGGGATATAAAGAATTATAACGAAATCTTGTTAATTACTTCCATCAGGACTTTCTACCTAGAATGGTGACCAAATGATGAAACAAAAAATACGATAAAGAAATTATATCAAATTCAAAAGCTAAAATGTAAAACAGTTTTTTTTACGTTTATTACACACACCTTCGAATCAGAGTCGACAACCTAGTGTGCCTAGTGGTGCGCTTGATATTGATAATAAAACCTCCTACATACACGACTGGCAAGCAGAAATCTAGAATGGAGTCGGAAGCAGATAGTCGAGAAGATAACCTTTAACATGTTGAAAAGAGAACCAAATATCCCCTGCCTTCCACTTTCAACTCTCTAGAACACGCGCTCGCAAGGTTGCCAGGTGTGCCGCAAAACACATAGTCAGTTGGCGGGTTTTGGCTATTTCTAGCTTTCATTTCATTGCTGTTGCCCTCAGAAATAAGCGCTAGCCACCTAAAGCGGCAATATTGCCGGTTGTTTTACAATTGACACTTTGACATCGAGACCCTTCAAGGAGATATGGATAGCAGGCAAGTAAAATTGCTCGACCTTTGTTATAGTTACTGAGAATCATTTACATATTTCTTATTATTGTTCAACATAAATATAGCCACGAAATTCGTTATTTCTGATTGTGAAAAAATGCCCCATGTCTCAAAATAAAAATTATTTGAAAAGCTGGAATTGATTCGCAATTAGAAAATGACCCTTAGAAGTTGTTTTATTTCCAATTGGATAGACAGAAAGTTAATACTGGAATCTTTTTTTTATTGAAGTAAAAAACAAATACGTGTTTATGTATTTGTAACTGTACACTCATTGCTACCAATACCTTAATGGCCTGATACCAAACTTAGTTGTACCGAATTGCGTGAAGCTAGTGAGCTGAGAGTATTGAAACAGTCCCATACCAGCGTTGATGTAATTTCCCTGGGTTCAAGGTGTTTTAAGCGGCCCAGGAGTCCGAGATGATCCCAACAGTCCTTAGTTTCTATAATAAATATGATCTTGACGACATGCTAATCATAGGATAATTTCAGTTTTACATATTTTTGCAATTTCCTTAGATCAGGGGTCACCCTCACCCACAGAATGTGTCATAATGGGGGTTTCGTTCAAAACTGCGATGTCGCCATTTCTGGCGACTTTCATTCCTTCATGCCAAAAATTAACAATTTTCATGCCAAAAGCTGACTACAAGCCTAGTGATAACCTGGCAACATGCGATACTCGCTTTGCGTAAGACGGCAATGCGCTCCACTGAAACTGCTTTCTTACTGCGCCTGGATATAAATTTAGTGGGAATAAAGGATGTGTGAGGAGTTAGGTGTCCCTTTTTAACTGATGGCTTTGTCTGTATGTACTTTCTCTCTTAGTTGCATTGGAGATTTCGCACTCAATCGTGTATATGTATAGCCACGACACACCTGAGTAATAATTTTGTTAGAGCATAATAAAGACTAATCAATCGATGATCAGCAGTAATTAGAATATGCCTTGCTGTACACAAAGGGTCACCAGGGGTTGGTCGTTTGAAGGGGATCCGATAGAGGCGAACTGCTTTAATTCCCAAGTCTGTATGAGCCTCGAAAGGACTTTTTTACTTATTCTACTAGCGACCTAACCCCTAAGCAGCATCACACGGTGTTGTGGAAGTTGGAACTTAGCACGGAAAGTATTTTTTCCAGGAAATCTTACGACCAAGACGATATGCGTTGAAAAAAATTAACATTCTAATTGCGGCCCTATATTCAATAGAGATCGCAGCATGGAGGTAAGAAATTGTGAGGCTATAACATCAGAGATGTAGTGTAATCTCCATTGTCAACATTAGATTTGTACATGTTTCTTTCTATACTATAAATATACCTTATAATTTCGCAAAGAATCTATATCACTGTAGGTACCTACATATAAAGACATTAACACTGAATAGTGCAAATGAGAAAGAGCAATGAGCTGTTTTGAACAGTGACACCTTTGATGGTGTCTCCATATCTATCCTTCCATTCTAACATTTCCTCATATTACAATCGATTATTATCTTACCTTTGTTTGGCGTTATTCTGTCAAAAATTTTATGAAACATATTTAAAGAACAATTTACATGCCTAGTTACAGGACCATTTTGTAGTGTACGTACATAACGCTTGATATAACAGTATTTTTTTTCAATAATCCAATATATCCAGCAGCCAATGGTCTCGCGCGATACGTAAGCCTCTTGTACATCTACCTAGCATATAGCATGAGGGACGAAATTTGCCAAGATTTGCTCAGGAACAGCACCATAAGAGAGCATGTGCAGGCATTGAGGTAGAGCCTATAGTGAAAGGTCTTGCCTATATTCGGTACTACTAACTTCAGAAACTTATGTTACACGTCATATGATTCATCAACAAGGTAAGAGTGGCAAACTTTCGTAACAGTAAGCTACGAAAGCTGCCCTAAAATGGTAGAGCGCCTGGTAGCTAGACGATACAAGATGACGCTATAAACAGCTTTTGGTAAAATCTCTTGGTTCATGTAAGCAAAACGATTAGACTGGAGAGCCAATAATCGGGATCGGTACTTTAACAGACTTCGTATTGATGCCACTATTATACGTGCCGTAGGTGAAATGTTCCTTTGGGTGTGGGCGGGAGTACAAAGGAGGAAAACAGTGGGTTCTGTTACGTTATTTTTACATATTATAGTATATACCTTTTCTTATACAAAAACCTAATGGCAGACACCTAGTCCGGTTCTTAATGTGCTTTATGAAATTTTAAACATTGAAAATTTTATGAATGTTTAGGTTATTTCAGCATATGTTATTCACACCATTATTATAAATGTAGTTTTTGAATGGCAGACTCCTAGGCGGGTTCCAACATACTGGCAGGCGCTATAATGTCTCTCTGTCGTGCTAATTAAACAGCATCCAAAGTGGCTTCTAAAATATTAGGAACCGTAATAAGTATCTGCCTTTCGGTTTTGGAATAAAAAAAGTTATATATACTTCATTATATTAAAACGGCAGACTCGCTAAACAGAAAAAAATACTGATGCATTTCCAATTAATTGTTAGTATTTGGATGTTTTTCCATCGCCTTAAATATATTTACAGTTGTTTCAATTCCATGTCATTGAAATAATTTCAATACTTATATTCGAAGTGATCACAGGTACTCTAATAAATTCAAAATAATTTTATATTCGTTCTAACGATATGTATAATCCTTCTAATACCAGTATTGACATATAATGCAATCAAAACATCCTTTTGTTTTCGAAATTTACCCCATGTTTCATTTAAGCAAAGCATACAATCTATTCGATGTACGAAAATTATCACTGCAACAGCAGTTCGTGATAATTCATCTGATAAAAATTAATTTTGTTTCAAAAGGTAACTATTACGCGAACAAAACATTGTCTATGCTGTTAAAGAAATTGGCAAGTAGTATTCGTAACAATATCATATATCGAATTCAATGGCCCTTGTTGTTCGCTGAACTATAATCAGTATTCGGCGGGACTGATGTCCCGATTCAATGAACGTAGAAAGAAAGAACAGGGGGATCATCCCAGTGTTATTATCGGCACCAACCCGCCAACATGGACGAGGTTGTTTCGTTGTGCTGTTTCGGTGTTAGCCGTGTTGCGTAATCTCGTGTTTTTGCTTTTTGCATCAGCAATTGTGTGATTTGAATGTGTCCAGTTATATATTAAATGGAGGACCTACTGAGAAATTGGGGCTTAGAAGAGCTAACACCCACATATGAATGTAGGTATTTAGATTAGTCAGACAGTTATATTTCAGGTAAAAATGCAACAACTGGTGCAGGCTTGAGTCCAAGCGTACGTCTTTGACAAAACGACAGATTTTTCTGTGTGTAACATCATGTTTTAGAAGCCACTTTTGACGCTGTTTAATTAGCACGACAAAGAGACATTATAGCGTCTGCTAGTATGTTGGAACCCGTCTAGGTGTCTGCTATTCAAAAACTACATTTATAATAATAATGTGAATAACATTTTTTAATAAAAAAAGGTATAACCTCAGTGTATTAAAATGGCTAACTTGCTAAACTAACGTAATAGAACCCACTGTTTTGTGCTTTTGGACTCCCGCCCACGCTCAAAGGAATCGTCGCCGGGGATAGTGAATCCATATTTCACCTTTCATCAATATGAAGTTTGCTAAGATACCGCAAGGCTGCCGATCTCTGGTTCTTAGACTAGATGAGCGATAGGGCAGCTGTTCTTTAATAGACTTCCTGGTGTATAGTAAAAATGGCGAGTATAACACAAAGCATGATATAGACGTAATCGGAACGTGCAAGTCCAGACTGAAAGTGTAACAGGCAAGCCGCGCATGTAGTAACAAATTAAAGGCTGTGAGAGAACGAAAAGCCAGGAGGCAGTAATAGTTATACTTAATATCATGGAATGGCCATAACGGCCATAACTCGCAGGGGCAAGAGTAACGACGACATGTTAAATTAAAAGACATTACGCCAGGTTATTTTCGTGCAATAAATCCTTATATATGAGTATTTTCGTGGCTATAAACCCTCTCTCTTTCTCTGTTCCGCTGACTGTATATCCGTGCCTTGCCGGCTGAGGAATGATTCATTTTGTGTCTCGGGAAATTGTTCTCCAACATGTAAAAATGAATGGGTGGCTAGGATGAAATGGAACTAGTTTATTTAATCCGCTTACTTCCCACGTATTTGCGAAAGGTATCAGCCACAGATTTGTTATCCACAAGAGACTAGACATCTTGCTTCTAGGGCATACTTTGTTTCTCTTGCTTGGAAAAAAATTATGCCTCTTCCAGATTCTGGTTATAATAACAATACAGATTATAAATGATCGTGTAGCAACAATATCAAAAAATTAATTAATGAATGTTTAAACTTTGTATAATCAATGGACGCGGCAGTCTCGTATGAGCTGAAGGAGCTTTGATATTGCGCGCGCTCCTAACATATGGCCACAACTGGCACACATTTGGCATCTGCTTATTAATCAAAAAATTATAATTACAGATCATTAAACATAAATTCTGAAACTCCCTGAGGTGCCTAGGGGTGTCAATTTGAAGTAATTATAGTGTTTTGTAGTGTAGATGATTTGGATGTTGCTTGCAAACACACCCCGCAGCTATTGAGCATTTTGGGTTCTAATCTGTTCTAATGCTGAGGAGCTAAATAGGCCACACTTGGCTCTTTTTGCCCTACAAAACCAACACTGAAAACACGAAATGACGTCCTTCTCCTCACCGAACCTACCAGACCTCTTGAGTCAGTATGTCCCACCATCTCACTGGGTCTCCTCTACAAACTCAGTCTTGCTGAACCCTGAGGTTGGGATAGTTACAAGAAGTGAAACGCTGTTTCGTGTATATGCCAATGCTCATGGTTTTTAAAAATTACCAAAACAAGACTGGCAGTTTTTCTGGTACGTACATGATATTACGGATCCTATTTTTTGAGATCTAAATCACCAAACACACACAAGAATTGCCATTCTAATTTATACCCTAAATGCTGTCTTTCTCAGCAAATCTACAGATCAATATAATGCAATATATAGGGTACAATACAGGCGAGACCATTGGCGGCTAGATGTATCTTGATTCTTCAAAATAACAGTTGTGTTAAGCACTGAGTGTAAACTTCGTACATCAAATGCATATTAAGAAGATAATTGTTAATTGTCGTACAACACTAACGTAAATGTCGCCAACGCCGCACAAAAGAATGCTCTTGTAAGTCAACGAGACTAAATGAGGGCATCCGATTGGTGGCCATGGATTACTAGCTGGGAATTTATGGAACCCATTTCAAAAGAACCGACGTCGTGGGTTCTTGCCTGGTAAAACTACACCTTTACCCGCTGTAAATCAGAAAGCATCATATGTAAATCAGAATAGTCAAATGAAAATCAGAACGTATCAAATGGAAATCAGAACAGTCAATTGATAATCAGAACGCGTCATATTATGTAAATCAAAATAATCAAATGAAAATCAGAACGTATCAAATGTAAATCAGAAAAGTCAACTGAAAATCAGAAAGGATCATATTAAATTCAGAAGGTATCAATTGTATATGAGAAACCATCAATTGTAATTCAGAAGGGCTCAAATGTAAATCAGAAGGATACGTAAAACTTGGTACATGTATCTGTCTGATTTAGATTTGACCCCTTCTGAATTGCAATTGATGGGTTCTCATATACAACTGATACCTTCTGAAATTAATATGACTCTTTCTGATTTACGTTTGATTTATTCTGATTTTCATTTGATTTTTCTGATTTACATATGACGCGTTATGATTTTCAATTGACTGTTCTGATTTACATATGATACGTTCTGATTTTCTTTTGACTGTCCTGATTTACATAATGATGCTTTCTGCAAACACCTGCAAAAGGTGTAGTCGCATGCAGGTGTTATTCATGTTTATGTTCTTAGAATCAGCTTACATAATATGATAATTATGTGTTTTTAATATTTTTATAATATTTTTTTATTAAACGCCTTTGACTTCCGTAGGTGTAGTTGAGGTATAAGAGAGTACTACTAGCCAGGAGGTCGGAGTAGAATTCCAGCTAATAATTTATGATTTGAAAACATTTGGATCTGATTTTCCGAATATTCTCACCTCTTTTCCACAGGATCGTTAAGGATCCCGTCTTACCCCACCTACCCCTAACTAAAAGTAGCGAATTATATTATGGCTGTCACCGTGCATACTAATAGCAGGAACTAAAATAACAATCAAGTTAGCTGAAGCTCTTATATGAGCACATAAGCTATGAAGCAGGCAATTTGCTCCTACGCTGTATAAGCTGATGGTTGCATCGAAGCTTTGTGTTGTTTAACGAGTTTTTTCGTGTTGCAAAGAGTCGTAACGTCGTTAGCAGCTTCATTAGGCCGTCACAACGAGCTGCATCTGCTCTGCGATGCATTCGAAACGAATCTAGTGTTGCATGGGAGTGATTAATATGGAATCTTGTTACGCACCAGGCGCGTTAATGTTGATTATAGTTGCTCCACGGTGCGACTTGCTCTGATTGATCACAGGCGATTTGTTGCGATTTTTACAACGTTTCTCTCGTACGGCTGTACAAATGGGTCAAGGTTTTGGAATAACAATCTCAACAATACGATTGATTCAAATTATATTGTGTAATAGCACCCACTTCTAGCAGAGATTAAGAGTATTCATACTTTTCGTTCTAAACGGATCCCAAAAAGGAGTTTTCAGAAGAAAACAGTAAGCTTATACTTATTTTACTATTCTGTTCAGATGGTGAACATCGTCATTGATCTACCTTCTAAACAAAAGCATTTTCAAATATCACCAGTATGGCTTCCGTAAGCACACTAAAGAATATCTTGATATTGTAGCACTATCGTTGATTGAAGAAACCCTACTTTCTTCAATCAACGGCACTATACTGAGTGTTCTATGACGAGAGGAAGATACGAGTACTTTAGGAGAAGACTGTTCAGTTCATTTCTAACAAAAAAAAGTCATATAAAGTAGGGCCCAATTTTCAACTGTTTCAGAGATATTTAATTTTTATTTATTTATTTTCAAGAAGCGCTTCTTATTGATGACTGATTACAGTGTTCTTTTACTTCAATAAATTATACCACTTACAATTATTCAGCTCAACCATAGTCAACAACATATTATATGCCATTACAATATTAATCATAAACAAGCTATATATGACACACGCCAACTGTGTTTTTACTGAAAACGATTCAGCAAACGAGAATTCATTTTCTTCTATTTCCAGTGTCCATATAATTGTTAGAAAGTAGCTTCTTTAACCACATAAAAAATTTAACAGTGGCATTTTTTTTTGGAATGAAAACGCTTAGAGACCTTTTTCTATATTTTGCTGAAGTTTTGGCTTTAAACGTTCGGGCATACATTCACCAAAATTATCAAGCACAAACTACCAGAAGCAGTTATTCGTCACTTTAAACTCTTGCAATACGATTCTCAGACGCCGCTACAGTGCTATGAAAGTACGGTTTGATGACAAATGTAATGCCTTCCCACAATGTGTATTTAGCATTTTGCTAAACAAAATTCGTAAATTTGCCAACCATGCGCCGAAGTCGGTGTAAATCAAATAGTGAAAGAAAATTAAACATCTCCGAAACAACTAAAAATCGGAACATACTTTATATGACTTTTTTTGTTGGAAACGAGCTGTACAGTCTTCTCCTAAAATATCTTCCACTTGTCAAAGAACATCCTGTATAATTACTATAGATAACTTTTAGTCAAGTCAAGCTCAGAGCTTGAATCTTTAAATCCGGTCACTGCACATGTAATGCAGTGTCTAGTTGTAAAGAACCCCTTGATAGCATAGAGAACAAAAACAAAATCCACCTAGTATGGATACCAAGAGATGCTGACCACGAAGCAGCTGATGTTTTAGCTAAAAGTGGAGCTAGCACTTCCTTTGTGGAGCAAAAATGTCACCAATACTGAAATACCATGCTTAAATCCTTAGTTAAACTGTAGACTGGTCAGTGCGACTAAGCAAGCTGGTATTGTAGATGGAGCCGAGTGCAAATTGTGCTTAAAGAGACAAACGGTGAAATATATTCTTTATAATTTCTGAAACTCATCTTACGGTCGTCTCCCTGATTGATCGCGCTTTACTTGCAATAAAATTAGATATACTGGTGTTTTGGACACCTGGAAAAAGCTTATGGGCCACTTTATGATTTGGAGAACATCTGATTTTTCTCTGAAGAATATCCAACCATACTAAGTCACAGTCCACTGATCATATACCTATTATAAATTCAATTCTGATTCAACCAGTCGGGGTCCCGGAAGACATTTTGGTCTAGAAAATCTCGGGATTAATAAAACGAGAACCCGATAATTTCAATTTTTTAAATGATGAAATTTCATTCTGCTTTATTCCCTTTTTACCCTTTTTATCATTTTAGGTTTTCTCCGGCAGTGGCGTGAATTGAAATCCCCCTTCCTAGCAAGAAATTTCCCAGCATCCTATACAGTGGCATAAAGCTTTGCGAGCAAAAGAAAGTTCCTGTACACCTGTCTACGAGTATGGAAGCTGAAAGAGCCTCTTCTTTGGCGGTTTATTATATTTGTGAACAATCTGAAATAGCGCGTAAAGACTCGACTCCAAGACTGTTTGGTTTTTCTAAGAGTATATTTTAATATTGTACTTGTTCCAGACTTTATGTTTTATAACCAAAGATGATTTGGTTTGATATTTACTTGTCAAAGTAAAAATATGTTTTTTGTGTTGTTTAATAAAAGTCTACTTTTGTTTACTATATTTTTGAATTTTTATCATTACTGCTACTAGTGTTAGCTAGTTAGTTGAGGTTAATCCCGAGGAACTCGAGATCTACATGTTTATCTCGCGATTTATAAACGGGATCCCCATCCCAAAAATTGGAAACCCTGGAGGAAATGTTTATAGTAGTGATATAAAACTAGCATTATGATACCACGTTATACATGTGATCCAATTAGAAATACTTCCATATACCCGGTATAAACTCTTTTTCTCTAATCGATAACTCACCAGAGCAACAAAGTAACAAAGTACCGATAGCACTCATCTCCCTAAAACAAGAGTATCTACCACGTTAGAATTCAGATTGTTTCACCACCGATATCTCTCAGACATTTCATTAAACCCAGTATTATTCGATTGCGGGGCGTTTGTCATAATTTCAAAATGGAATTATAATTAGTAACAGAGTAGAACAGATTTAATATCCTGTATATAGCTGACTAGCAGAGTGGAGGCTTTCATCCTGAGGAATATAATTACATTCCTTGGTCTATTGTGCGCGAGCAAAAGCCCCACAATCCACCAGTCGAAAATTTACGAGAGTTTCGCGGTGGTATTGATTTGCGGCAAACTTTCCTACTATTGTACCATGAGCGTCCCAAATAAACCTGACTGTCTTAATTATATACAGGGTTTAATGTAATTCGGCTTATTTCTGTGTCGGGGCATCATTTGGCTTAATATATGTATGGACAAAAATAGTTTGTGAGATTTTTCAATTTTAACGGAATTCTAATAATTACCAAAAATTTGGCATTTTTGTCTAAACAATCTAAAATCGATGTTAAAAATCAGTATTTTGATAGGCCTTAATTAAACAAGGTAACTAAATAAGGCCTTTGAATGTATTAAGTAGCATAATTTTCTTAGGAACATTAAGCAGTCATACTGATAATATGTGCTAGTAGAGGTAACTCTAAAATCAATTTTCATGAAAATAAGGATATACAAATACGTCTAAATCACTTTTTGTCAAGCCAACGCTATCCTCATGGTACCACTGATGATTCCCCACGCATTGTTTCATATCTGCAATCCTCTCCTGTTCACATGCAAGGCAGTGCAGCGGGTCTCTATCTTCAGTCGATTTTGGTTTAATCGAACGTTTTTTGTTTTGTCTGTTAATTGGTTCAGCAGAATTCCTATTGAGGCAAAGGGTCAGATATATTATGATCTATTAAAGAAATAGGCCTTATTTAGTATATTATACTTCATAAGTGTTATTATATAAGCGATACTTAATTCGTATATTCTAAAAAACTAATTTAAAGTCATAGTTATCCTTTTGATGAGTTATATTGTGACTTTACTTGAAACAGAACTTCAAAGAATAACGTACTCAGATTCGATACAAATGACGACAAATTTATAACGCGCAATGAAAATGCTCATCCTTGACAAATGACTGGCCAGAGGCCACTACTGTCGTTGTGCTTGAGAGCATGACCGGGCCTCTCGCGCACTGTTTTCGGAGTCGTGGAGCTGTCGTATAATGTGAGTGTGAAGTATTTTTGATGTAAATATATTTTAAACGACCTTTCCGAACTACAGATCTTATTTGAGCATAGGCCTTAGTTGTATCAAGTATTGTGTGACCATCGTAAATTGACCAGCACGGCATGAGGAAGGGTAACGGGAGGTTCCCTCAGGTAGCGATCTTCATTATGTCGGGCTTAAAAAGGGATAGAAAACATAAATATAAGATAAAAGACGTGCAAGGATGTGTTAAGAAGAATATATTTTTAACGAACCAATTGAATCGCTTGAATTACCTCGCCTCACTCAGCACAGCTCTGGTGGAAACGGCGGCGACGTAGTGGAGCGAAGTTTCTGTACGTACAAAACAAAGCATGTTGGCGAGGAATGTGTATTATTAATGTGTTTCGGGAGATGTGCACTAGAAACGCGTTGCGAGGGATGTGGGCAAGGGACGTGTTGATGCAGGCGAGCAAAAAGAAAACTCTGAAAAGAGCCCGCTACACATCCAAGCAACGCTCATCTGCACACCGTTTCACAGCTCCGCCACACATCTTCGCTGCGCACCTTTTCCTAGCACATCTCTCGTAGAAACGCAGCGTAAGAGGGACATTAAATATCGTCTGCTGCAATTATACAATCCCGATGCTGGACTGTGTTTAAGGTGGGGAATAAAATCTGCCGTTGCCGATTGTAGTTATACGTTTTTTGAAGTAGGTAAATAGGATATTAAGTGAATATCAATTATTTGCCGTTTGCTTTATATATCACTAGCTGACCCGACAGACGCTGCCCTGTCTTAGCTATGAATATTGGAATTGAATCTAAATCTGCAATAAATAATAATTATCTGAAGAGCATAGTGATCATTGAAACACTTTTTGATATCCAACATGTTTTGTTCCGTTTTTGGGCCCATTAATAAATAATGGTTTTGTCAACACGGAACAGGCTACATGACCATGTGAAAAACATGGATTATCAAGATTGATCCCACAAACGTTCAACGATTGTCCTTGCTATTTAGTTATCGTCATGTAAATGCAAGCCGCACTGAAAATCACCTGTTAAGCGTTGTCGGTCGATTATACGGACACCCTCTATGAGCTTTTTTATTTGAATTTGAGTGATAAATATGCCTTTGAAGGTACGGTCTATTATGAATTAACACTGTGTATACGCATTCGTCATTATTTCTACGACGGCGACGCATACTTGATGGGCTCGAAATTTTCAGATGATTCCTCGACATTTAAACATCTCACACGTAAGCTGTATTTTTGACAGCAGCGTCATACATGACAACAATAATAAACAAATCACTAACACTATACACGCTTCGTAGTTGTCAAGTTTTCTCACATTTTTTTAAATTTTCTAATGTTCTGTATACTTTTCCTTAGATTTCTTCCCGTAAGAACCTTCTTCGAAGTAATAGCAAATTTATAAAAAAAGATGGATGAAATTGGTTAAGCCGTTCTCACGTGATGCCGTGACCAAGGGAAAAAGGGATTCATTTTTATATATAGAGATATAAAACAAGTCGTAGAATATGGAGATAGGATAGAATTATTAAGAATTATGGCAACGTCCTTACTTCTTTCACCGAATTCTTTTCGCTGGTCAGTATCTTAGCTATTTCATTGGTTGAGGGTGACTTGATCGAGAGCGTTTATTGTCATTCAGTAGCGGAGTTGATTTAATTTTGAGAATGGGAATTTCAAGACTGCCCGTTTGGCAAAAAGGATAGAGATAGAGAGAGAGAAGAACTAATTCCAGCAGTGTACAAATGCGTCCAGTAAATCGAGACCGCAGTACGTAATGAGTGCTGCAGCGCGCATATATTCAATTCAGCTTTTGATCGCGTAACGAGACTCGTAATGGCGGGTTTATATTAATATAATGATAAATAATAATAGTGAGGTCCCATACCTCATTACATGTGCCATCAATAAAGAGCATGGAACAGGTGCATCGGCGATCGACTTCAATTGCAGCCGAAATAGAAACTCGCCAACCCTTCATGTCAGATTTATCGACTTGTTTGTTCTACCCATGCCGGATCTAATGCCGATGAAATGTCAGATTTTATGGACTCGGACAGGTTGTTTTATTAGTTTGCTCATTTAAAGGTTATATGTTACTCTTTCAAACGAAACAGCGAATCGTTTGATATCTTGGAACCAGAATAAAACTAACTTCGAGAACAGCTCAGTACACTATTGACCAATAGCCATGCAATTCGATGACTAATCAGGAATCTATTTGCTTCGTACGTAGAAGTACTTGAAAAGATCCAGATCGTTGAAGATTTTATAGGAAATAGCATCTTTACTGAACTAAATATATGCAACACCAATTAGGATAGTATGAGGAGGATTGTACTTCACATCTGACACAATCGTAAACAAGCATTTTATGAGTGTGTTTTTTAAATCCATAACTACTAAAGAAAACCTTTTTCTCGGCAGAAAATCATTCTATTATTCTACACAATTTTCTCCTAGTTTTAGTTTTTTTTATTCGTTTTAAATAATATTTTTCGATGCCCACAAAATAAGCGTTTGTTTCAACGATAATCTCTTCATTCGACCCGATTCTCCTACCATCTAGCCATTTTTTCAGGTTTGGAAAGAGGAAATTGACGGAGGGGGCCAAATCTTGCAGAATATAGTATAGATAAGGTAGCAATTTGTAGCCCAATTGATTTAATTTTGCCATAATGACAACAAAGGTACAGCACCTGTGCATTATCCTGAAGTACTACATATTTTCTTCGCTAGATGTGGTCGCTTCTGTTCCAAACTGTCAAATTTGTCCAAAAGCTGTGAGTAATGTTGCCAGTGATCGTTTCGCCTTTTCAAGACAATAGAAAACCGTGGCTTTGTTGACCGATAGACTCATCTCACCCTTCTTTAACGCACACCTATGGAAGCCCAGTGTATCAATTATTCCTTGATCTCAGATAATACTGTATTTAAATGTATTCAAATTAATTCCAGCTTTTACAATACACAAAGATCTAAAGCAATCCTCGTATGTATACATAAGACAATTCTAAGTCCCAGGCAAGGCAATGTTCGAATAGACCTAGTTCTTTCATTCACATGTCACTGATTAGCCTATTATGAATAAAACAATTTTTTCAGTTTTATAGCCCCCACCTCCCAACCATCTCGATTTCACCCTGACCCAAAAAAGTAGAAATTATTGATCAGACACCCCTAAAACGCTCAAAAACGAAGTTTGAAATACATTTGAAATTTTTTGTTTTTTTTCTGATGACTCCACCGCCCATGCACCGATTTTCAAAATTGTAGCAGCATTACTTACTACGACCCCACAGCATAACTTTGTCCAAATTTCATTACAATCCATGCAGCGGTTACTGAGATTACGAGGCTAGAAAAATGCCAACAGACAGACAGACAGACCGACATACAGACCGACAGATGGACTGATGAACAGACCGACAGACAGACTGACAGACAGATCGACAGGCAGACGGACAGACAGACCGACTGAAATGAGTGACGTGGATTTTCGTTATGTAGACATCATGAAACGCCCAAAAAGCGTATTATATCAAAATCAAAAATTTTCGCGATCACAATAATACTCGCCTCACCTATCGGTGTGGGAAGTGAGAGACATTTAATAGATACAATTCGCTCAATGTTATTAACTAAGTGATGATTAATTATATGTAAACAAAATTGTATTACTCATATAACTGTTGAAATTACTCCATATTGACGTTACTATAACCGACAACACGTGGTCGAACATAACACCCCCTTATGGTGATAAAATTGACAACAAATTAACCGATCACAGCCACGGCTCCATTGACATCCGTTAATGAACGAAAACCGAAATAACGCCCGAAAAATGTTTTCCCAACA
Source organism: Callosobruchus maculatus (assembly GCA_951848785.1). Classification (NCBI taxonomy): domain Eukaryota; kingdom Metazoa; phylum Arthropoda; class Insecta; order Coleoptera; family Chrysomelidae; genus Callosobruchus; species Callosobruchus maculatus. Next base: position 14,488,673 of record CATOUR010000100.1, read on the forward strand.
GCGGCCGCTGTAACTCATCACCCGCGTAAATTTGTTGCAAACTCTATCAATGTTCCCGTATTATTTGTTTATGAATGAGAGGTTACAGGGTCGCATTCGGAACAATTTCGCGACCTAAATTACAGCGCAACAAACAAACATGGTTGACTTGGAAATATCTATCTAGTTATTTTTTTATTCATTTATTATTATTATCAAACGGGTAAAAGCCTTGTTACTGTGCAAGAACAGGTTGAGTTCAAACGTTTTTTATTATACAATAATTTAAAATGTGACACTAACCAATTTTCTAATATGAACTTTGTATAGCAGTGCCCACAGTCAAAACTTTCTCTACTGCTTCAAAGTTCCTTCAGGCAGTTTTTCTTCTCTCTTGAAAAAAATGTAGTCAAGTTGGTTGACTCAGTACTTCCCACACATTCCGATGATACCAGCTTTGTTATTTTCCCATAGCATGAATGAGCTATAGTCTAGATGCCCTTGCAACCAAATCATCGCTCGCCCGAGTGCAAAAAAGTGTTTTATTCCACTAGGTACTTCTTTCACAGGTCAATGGACAATCTGTCATTAATACAACAAATTTTTCAGTTCTACAACCCCAAACCCCCGAACCACCCCAACTTCACCCCCACCCAAAAAAATGGAGTCAAGTTGATTGACTCAGTACTTCCCACACATTACTGTGATATCAGTTTATTATTTTCCCATAACATGAAGCTTTAGTCTGAGATCCCTTGCAACCAAATCATCGGCAGCCTTCCCTCCCCTAAAATTGTCTTATGCCGCTAAGTCTTTCCTTCAGAGGTCAATGGACAGGCTAAAACATCTAAAAACGAAGTTTGGGTTGTTTTCATACTTTTAGTTTTTTGATTATTGCTATATACGCTGCCACTTACACGATATTTAACAAACGTACGCGTTTTGCATCCTCACCACGGTAATAATACTGTGTCAAAATTTAATTAGAATCAATTTAATAGTGTCCACGTTACAAAACACAAAAAGATCTAAAGCAATAAATACTCGTATGTATGTATACAGAAAATTCTAAGTCCCTTAGTTTCCGTAATACGCTAGGCAATGTTCGGATCGACCTAAAAAGTTGATTTACGTCGCTAGGTCTTCCTTCACAGGTTAGTGGACAGCCTATTATGAATACAAGAAATTTCTCAGTTTTTCAACTTCCCACCCCCTACCCACCCCAATTTCACCCCACCCAAAAAAAACGCAGAAAATGATCAGGAACCTCTAAAACGCTTAAAAACGAAGTTTGAGCTGTTTTTACATTTTTACTTTTTTTTATTATTTCTGCGCCGCCATTGGCACGATTTATAAAAACCATACGCTTTTTCCATCCTTGTCATGGTAGTAATACTGTGTCAAAATTTCATTAACATCAATTCAACAGTTTCCTTGTAACACAATATAGAAGGATCTAAAGCAATACTCTCGTATGTTTACACCAGAAAAAATTCTAAGTCCTTTGGTTTCTGTAATAGGCAAGGCAATGTTCGGATGGACCTAAAAAGGCTATTTATGTTGCTAGGTCTTCCTTCATGGGTCAGTGGACAGTCTATTATGAAAGCAACAAATTTTTCAATTTTACAACCCCCCACCCCCCAACCACCCCAATTTCACCCCCACCCAAAAAAAAGTAAAAAATGATCAGGAACCTCTAAAACGCCTAAAAACGAAGTTTGAGGAATATTTAATTTTTTTTGTTTTTTGCTAATTACTCCGCCGCCCCTGCACCGATTTTCAAAATTATAAGAACATTACCTACTACGACCCCCCAGCATATCGCTGCCCAAATTTCATCACAATCCATGCAGCGGTTACTGAGATTACGAGGACACAAAAACGCGTACAGACAGACCGACAGACCGACAGACAGACAGACCGACAGACAGACAGACCGACGGAAATGAGTGACGTGGATTTTCGTTATGTAGACATCATGAAACGCCCAAAAAGTGTATTATCTCAAAATCGAAAATTTTCGCGATCACAATACTCCCCTCACCTATCGGTGTGGGAAGTAAAAAAGTAGAAAATGATCAGGAACCCCTAAAACGCCTAAAAACGAAGTTTGAGCTGTTTTCATATTTTTAGTTTTTTAAATATTGCTGCGCCGCCACTGAGACGATTTCTAAAAATTAGACGCATTTTCCATCCTCGCCAAAGTAGTAATACTGTGCCGAAATTTCATGAACATCAATTCAGTAGTTTCCACATTATAAAATACAGAACGATCTAAAGCAATACTCGTATGCTCGCTCGTTTGTATACATCGGAAAAGTCCCTTGGTTCCTGTAATAGACAAGGCAATGTTCGGATGGATCTAAAAAATGAAGTCAAGTTGATTGACTCTGTACTTCCCACACATTACGCTGATACCAGTTTATTATTTTCCCATAGCATGAAGCTTTAGTCTAAGATCCCTTGCAACCAAATAATTGCCACCCCCACCCCCTAAAATTGTCTTATGCCACTAGGTCTTTCCTTCACAGGTCAATGGACAGCCTATTATCGATACTACAAACTTCTCAGTTTTACAACCAACACCCCCCCAACCACCTCACTTTCACCCCCACCCAAAAAACTGGTAGGAAATGATCAGGAACTCCTAAAACATCTAAAAACTGAATTTGAGTTGCTTTCATACTTGTCGCGTTCTTTGATTATTGCTACGCTGCCACTGACAAGATTTTTAACAAACATACGCGTTTTCCATTCTCACCACGGTAACAATATACTGTATCAAAATTTCATTAGAATCAATTTAATAGTGTCCACGTTACAAAATACAAAACGATTTAGACCAATAAATTTTCGTATAGTATACAGAAAATTCTAAGTCCCTTAGTTTCTGTAATAGGCTAGGCAATGTTCGGATGCACCTAAAAAGGTGATTTGTGTCGCTAGATCTTCCTTCACAGGTTATTGGACAGCCTATTATGAGTACAAGAATTTTTTTAATTTTTCAACCCCCAACCCCCAACCACCCCAGTTTCACCCCCACCAAAAAAAAACGCAGAAAATGATCAGGAACCTCTAAAACGATTTTGAGCTGTTTTATATTTTTAGTTTTTTTATTATTTCTGCGCCGCCACTGGCACGATTTATTAAAACCATACGCGTTTTCCATCTTCGCCATGGTAGTAATGTCGTTTCAAAATTTCATTAAAATCAATTCAACAGTTTTCTCGTTACAACGATCTGACGCAATACTCTCGTATGTTTACATCAAAAAAAATTCTAAGTCCTTTGCTTTCTGTAATAGGCAAAGGCAATGTTCGGATGGACCTAAAAAAGTTATTTATGTCGCCACGTCTTCCTTCACAGGTCAGTGGACAGTCTATTATGAAAGCAACAAATTTTTCAATTTTACAACCCCCCACCCCCCAACCACCCCAATTTCACCCCCACCCAAAAAAAAGTAGAAAATGATCAGGGACCCCTAAAACGCCTAAAAACGAAGTTTCAGCAATATTTAATTTTTTTTGTTTTTTGCTAATTACTCCGCCGCCTATGCACCGATTTTCAAAATTATAGGAACATTACCTACTACGACCCCACAGCATACCGCTGCCCAAATTTCATCACAATCCATGCAGCGGTTACTGAGATTACGAGGGTAGAAAAACGCGACAGACAGACAGACAGACCGACAGACCGACAGACCGACAGACAGACCGACAGACAGACCGACAGACAGACCGACAGACAGACCGACAGACAGACCGACAGACAGACCGACAGACAGACCGACAGACAGACCGACGGAAATGAGTGATGTGGATTTTCGTTATGTACACATCATAAAACGCCCAAAAAACGTATTATCTCAAAATCGAAAATTTTCGCGATCACAATACTCCCCTCACCTATCGGTGTGGGAAGTAAAAAGTGTATTATACCGCTAGGTCTTTCTCTCTCAGGTCAGTGGACAGCCTATTATGATTACAACAAATTTTTCAGCTTTACAACCCCCCACCCCCAAACCACCCCAATTTCACCCCCACCCAAAAAAAAGTAGAAAATGATCAGGAACCCCGAAAACGCCTAAAAACGAAGTTTGGGGCATATTTGAAATTTTTCGTTTTTTGCTAATTACTCCGCCCCCCGTACAACGATTTTCAAAATTATAGAAGCATTTCCTACTACGACCCCACAGCATAACGCTGCCCAAATTTCATCACAATCCATGCAGCGGTTACTGAGATTACGAGGGTAGAAAAACGCGACAGACAGACAGACCGACAGACCGACAGACAGACCGACAGACAGACAGACCGACGGAAATGAGTGACGTGGATTTTCATTATGTAGACATCATAAAACGCCCAAAAAGCGTATTATCTCAAAATCGAAAATTTTCGCGATCACAATACTCCCCTCACCTATCGGTGTGGGTAGTAAAATTCAGTTTAATGGACATAAGCGGTTCTTGCATTGGACCCTTTAGTTTAAAAATACGTCTGTTGTAACTTGGAGATCAGATGGAACTACAGTATTCCAGTAAACAACGGACTAGTGAACAATACGAAATTTTAAACAAATGTAGTGACAATTCAACACTATTCCGATTCACAAAACACTCAAAAATGAAATCAAGTTGATTGATTCAGTACTTCCCAGACATTAGGGTGATTACCAGTTTACTATTTTCCCATACCATGAAGCTATAGTCTGAGATTCCCTTGCAAACAAATCATTGCCCAACGCCTAGAAACGAAGTTCGAGCTATTTTTATATTTTTTGTTTTTTTATTATTCCTGCACTACCACTGACACGATTTCTAAAAACCATACGCGTTTTGACACGGTAATAATACTTTGGCAAAGTTACATTAAAATCAATTCATTAATTACCGTTACACAATACAGAATGCAATACTTGTAATATCAGAAAATTCGAAGTCCCTTGGTTTCTGTAATAGGGGAAGCAATGTTCGGATGGATCTCAAAAAGTGTATTATGCCGCCAGGCATTTCTTTCACATGTCAATGGATAGCCTACTATGAATACAACAAATTTTTCATTTTTACAACCTCCCACTCCCCGAACCACCTCAATTTCACCCCCACCCAAAAAAAAGTAAAAAATGATCAGGAACCTCTAAAACGCGAAGTTTGAGGAATATGTGATATTTTTTTTTTACTAATTACTCTGCCGCTCATGCACCGATTTTAAAAATTTTAGCAGTATTACCTACTACGACACCAAAGCATATCGCCAGCCAAATTTCATCATAATGCATGCAGCGACTACTGAGATTACGAGGGTAGAAAAACGCCAACAGACAGACGGCCGGAAATGAGTGAGTTTTCGTTATGCAGATATCATGAAATACCCAAAAAGCGTATTATCTCAAAATCGAAAATTTTCGCGATAACAATAACTCCCCTGACCTATCGGTGTGGGAAGTAAAAAGGTGGAGTATTCAAATTCTTAATAGGACATCTAATTAGCCTTTAATTAGCATTTAATTATGGTGTTATCATAAACGTCTTCTGATGACTTTGTTCTGGTAACTTTAGGGACGTCATTGAACAATAAAATCAACCGAGTAAGCTCCGCCCGTGCCTGGCCATACTCCAGTCTATAACTTGACCATTATTTCTCTTTTACCGATTTGAGAGCCGTGCAGTGGAATGTGTCCGGGACCGTCGAGAGCTACCGGGCCTGATGGTGTATCCCCACCACAGCATCTACGTCACGCGAGGCGCCGAGCGACCGTCCGGTCGCGTTTATAGTCGTCAAATACCCGCAGGGATTTTTAATTAAATTTTTGGGTTTTACGTGAATCTAGGCAAGAATACTGTCTGTAGTTGCTGTGCACCCTTCTGCGATAGTAATTATATAGATACAACAGAGCGCATACCTGTGTTCTAATTTCCAAAAGATGTAATGAAACGGAATTAGTCGTTATACGCTATACAGCGAGATATTTTGACGACAAAGGATTCTTCTGTAATATGCACCAAGCACTTCGAAGGGAGATTTGTAATTCGTACTGACACTGCTATAAGTTTAATAGTTCCTCGAGATTAAATTGTCTTCAAAATTTTGTAAAATACTGCTTAACAATTACTGTAAAGTGCATGCATTCAAAACATTTTTTTTGCACATCAACCCCGAAAACTCGCCCCCAACTTTTTGTTTTCAAATAGCACCCCATAAGTTTTCCTACATAAATGATATTCCTATTTTATTTAAAGTTTTGTGGTACTTTGATTTTATACGCAACCTATTTTTTTCGTAAAATCATAAGCATAATATAAATTAAATAAGAATCTGTTTGACACAAAAAACTGATGAAAAGGGTAACTAAGAAGTTTTTAAGGGTACTGAATGACCTTTCATACATGCTTTCGAAAACAAATGTCTTTTTATCATTTTTACTACGAAAATGTTACGCCTGAAAAATTCCTTATTTTATTTATCCTATGCTTTGACTTTAAGAAAAAAAACTGTTTTGTGTATTAAATCAAAGGCACTACATACAATTACCTCATTTATGTAGGAAAAGCTGTGGACAGCTCTTTGAAAAAAATATGTTGGGGGTGAGTTTTAGGGGTTCAAGTACAAAAACTTGTTTTCAAAGTATGATATGTCCTATATGTCCTTCAGAACCCTTGAAACGCCCACTTAGTTTTCATTTTTATCTGTTTTATTACAAATAAATATTAAGCCTCAAACAAATCCTTATTTTATTTATATATAACTACTACGTAAAAAATAGGTTTATGTATAAAATCAAAGCTACTATAACATTTTAAATTAAATAAAAGAGTTTTTTTGTGTAGCACTATTAATTGCTACATGAAAAAAAAGTTGGGGGGAGTTTTAACGGTTGAAGTACAAAGAAAATGTTTTGAAAGCATAGTATGATTGACCCTATAGTACATTGAAAAATTCCAATCAGTTTTCGTTTGAACTTTTTCTGTTAGGAGAATAATATCACGGGTTAAGGAAAATTCTGGCACACCCATGAACATCATTTTGTGAATAATAGATAATTTTATATTACTTGGGTGCGTTTAAGTTCAACTTTTAACTTTCTCACGTCCAAATGATTCTAGTTAAATAGATATCAACTGGCTCCATTCACCACAATTTCAATTTCTTATAAATTCATTCGTGTACATTACTTTTGTATATTTGACCGTTTTCTCAGTATTTGAAGAAAATGCTCGTAGCGTATTTACTAATTCCTGCAGATACGTGCGGCGGCGTCTGGTGTGACTTTACACGCAGCACAATCAGGTAGCTCTCGACGCGCGACGGTCTCGATGTGTCCCTTGGAATTCGGCGAGTGTATCTGTGAAATCCCGTAAATAATACGATTTGTCGATGGCGTGCGTTGTCCAATTACCCGATTAACACCGGCGCGGCGTGGCATGGCATGGTATGGCATCGGGCCGCACGCGGCGCATCAGTTAAAAATGACCGGGCCGTCACGCCGCGTCGCCGTCGGCCGCGTTTTTGTTCGGCAATCAGCGATACCACCGCTGATTGCCATCCATGGTACCGATGCTGATAGCCTGGGAAAGAGCTGGCAGTCCTGGAAGCTCATTTTGGAAAAAATGGCATTTTTTCTGGGTGTCTGGCTGAGGAATAAATTGAAGGTCGCTGTTCAAATAGCGGTGGATGTCGCTAAGGAGGTGATATATAAAGTAATATATGTATAGTATATAGAGTCTTTAAAGTTTATAAACTACTCCCACCACCACCATAAACGTGAAATCGAGAATGGCAGAGTTCAAATTTCAATATCGAGATGTAAAAAGCATCCTCCAAAAACTAAACACGAAGAAAGCTACTGGTCCTGACCAAATTCCAGCCATTGTCCTTAAACGCTGTGCCGCTGAGCTTGCACCTATTCTTTGCAAACTCTTCAAACTATCGTATCAGCGAGGCGTGTTTCCCGCTTCATGGAAGATTGGCTGCGTACAACCCATCCCTAAGAAAGGCAAGAAAACCGATCCCACTAATTATAGACCTGTGGATCTTCTCAGCATCATGTCTAAGGTTATGGAGTCATTAACACACAGCTCCTGTGGCTTCCGTAAGCAGATGACATATCGAGAGCCTGCGACAGAGTATGGCATGAGGGACTTCTGGTCAAGATTTCTGCTTATGGACTACCACCTGGCCTGCGCCAGTGCCTGAATAGCTTTTTGAACGACCGATCTCTGTTTGTTGTAGTCGAAGGCTGTTCATCAGACGTATTTTCAATAAACGCCTGTGTTCCTCAGGAATCTGTCCTATCTCCTACACTGTTTCTGCTGTACATGAACGAGCTGCTGGAAATAACATCCAATCCAAACTACAGCTTAGCAGACGACAGCACATTAATGTCGTTCATAGAACCAGGCGAACCACTATCATCCCAGGAGATGGTACGTCGGCGACAGCAGCATGCCTCACAGATCAATATACATATACAATTGTCGAGTGGGGATTGGCAAATAAAGTTGGCTTACCAACTGTGGAAATGGAGGGTCACCCCATAGTCGAGTCCCCTTCCGTCAAGCTTTTGGGAATCTGCATCAACAATAACATGCCCTGACACGACCAGGTCCTCAGTATTGCTAAAACAGCATCCCAGAAGCTTGGAGTTTTGTTCCGCTGTAGGAAGCTGTATACATCAGAGCATCTACTGCTGCTCTACAAGGCACAGATCTGACCATCGCTGAACTATTGCTTCCATGTCTGGCAATGCGCTCCGAAGCACTCTCTAAAGCTTCTGGACACTATCCAGAAGAGAGCAATTAAATTAATTGTTACGCCTAACCTCACAAAGGACCTCCACAGCTTAGAACATTGAAGAAGGGTGGCTACCTGTGCCTGTTTTACAGATTCTATCACGGAAGATGGTCGAGTGGGCTCTCCTAGATAATAACACCAAAGGCCGTCCGAATGAGGAATATCAGAGAGGCTCTGCGAGCTCATCCTTACCAGGTAGAGGTCCCTACTCCCCGAACCAGTCTTCTCCAGCATACCTTCTTTTGGAGAACTTCGACGCTGTGAAATGAGCTGGGAATTTGTTTCCCCTATCCTCTCGCAGCGCTCCTACAGAGCCATAGGCTTTCAGTCTTTGCGGGAGGCTGACCATAAAAAAATATATAAAATTAAACACGACATGACACGACAATGAGTCTATCATGGCTGTACAGCGTAAGTTGGAATAGAACTGTTCCTACACGAACTACCATTCTTCATTGGGTTGAAGCACTTTGTACCCGTGGTGTACTGATCAACAAAGGACTACCAGGAGCTCCAAGAAAGGTTCGATACCCTGAAAATGTTGAAGGCGTTTGACAAGGCCTTCGTCACACTCCCACTCGATCTGTTGGGCAACATGCTGCTGAACTTCGGCTCAGTGAGCGTTCGGATTACGCACAACGAAAGAACTACGCGCGTGAGATGGAAGGAAATATCGAACAAAATGAGAACTTAATTTTGTTCATGAGTGATGAAGCTCACGTTCATCTTAATGGAATGGAGGTGTTTAACAGTCCACGGCTCCATAATGTCGACTGGTAGCAAAATGCTAAAAACTGAAGAGTATAGAATAGTACCACCTCCACCTCTCGCGCCCTAATGGAGGAAAAGTACTAGCCATTTCAAAAACGCCCGTCCTTTATACCGGACCCTGTACTTGAATACCAGTGCAGTGCAGTGCTGGTTCGGTCGTAGACCTAGGTTTATAGTCGGTGGTCGTAGATAAAGTATAGTACTGAACTAGCGGTAATGATAATAACTCACTTGTTGATTGATAATAACTCACTTCAACTGTGTGTACTGATACCATCATTACCGTTCATTGAACATTCTTAAATAGCCGTTCACAAGAGTTATAGGTTGTTCAGATAACCTCAGGTATGTTCGCTACAATCCTGGATAAAACAATACGAAAAAAAAAAAATGATGTTCTAGAGCTCCTACAAGTATCGATTACATACCAGTTAAGAAAATTTCTAAGAGATGTATGCTGTTATGTATATTGTTACAAAATCTTTGTATTTACTATTACTAAAGCGCGTACTTCTACATTAATAAGGTATCTTGAAAGAGTTCTCAATGCAATATATACAGGATGGGTTTGTTTTGAATGCTTGTTACCGAATTTTTGTTTCACACTATTTTAAAATGGCCCATAAACTGTATAAATCTGATTTAAAATTAATTTTATAGGGGTGTTATTCGCGTGAATTGCGGCCTATTTCGATATCGGTTTGATGGATTTTACACACCATCCGCGCCCGGGATCTGTGGATAAATTCGCGGATCAACAGAATTTATTTTGTGTATCGTGTTTGTATTGTTCTGAATATTGCGCTATACCATAATTACACACGCGTTAATGTTTATTGTTTCAACGCTTTTAACGCACAATTTTAAATAGCCTTGGCGGATTTGTGACACCTTTTGTTGCAAGAAGGTATATACCACAGGGTGTTTGGCGGAGGCTTAACCAAACTTCTTGAGCGTATAGATAAGCCTATTTCGATGGTATTTTATTAATAGACCTATGTCCTAGACGTCCCTGATGTTTTTGTATCATTGCTCTTGCAAGTACCTGTAAACACATTTCTCCACTCGTGCAACGGAAGATTGGGTCCAATTGCATGGCCCCCACGATCCCCTGACTTGACACCACTCGATTTCCATGTATAGAGACGTGCAAAAGAACTTGTGTACGAAGTAGAAACTGACGACACGTGGTTCAAAGAATTGATGCAGCTTTTGTGACAATAACAGAAGAGATGCGGCTCCACGCCACCATGGTCGAAATCCGACGATGTAGGGCATGTATTAGAATCAGAGGACTTTGATCAAAATTTATGATTCTGCAATTACAAAAATTCAAATATAAATTCTTGTCTTGACTGCATTTATCTTTAATGTCGTTAATTTTGACAATTTACTTGAGCTTGGTGATACACGTCGCATATCATGGTCAACAGTCAAAAGTAATGAAGTTTTCAAAAAGCACTTGAACAACTTTATCGCATTTATTAATATTTCTATATTAAGTTGAAATTAACCTCCCTAATTTTTTTTCAAGCATTTTATAGCAATGTTAGTTCACAACTAGTTATTTATGTAGTATTTATGACTAATTATTACGTCAGTTGAAGAAGAGATCAAAAACACACAAACAAATAAGTTTAAAAAACATTTGAAAAAATACAAAAGCGAAAATGTCCATTTATTGAAAATACTACAAAACCAATTATATAAAAAATCAGGAACGTGTCTATCAATAAAATATCTTCAAAATGCGCCTATCTATATGCCCACGAAGTTTAGCTAACCTCGTATATAAAGGCTGACATCAAAAGTGTTGTTTTGTTACCCCCTAATAGTTAGTTTTATTTTACGCAGTGCGCCAAACCAATTATATCCTAAAATTTTGTAGAATTATCGAAAGATGTATAAGGCCATGTGATTGATGGAGCCTTCTAGGTTTTCCGCTTCTGATGAGTTCTGAGGAGTATCTACCATAACGGCAAGTCAGTCTCAATTTTTCTATTACTCGATTGGTTATATTAGTATATTGTTTAACCGATTATATTTTTGTAACTATTCAGAAAAATAAACCTTCGATATTTTAATTTATGATGTACGGCAGACACGTATGTTAAATAATAATTGTGGTCTAAAAGCCGAGCCCTGGAGCGTACCAAATAATATCGGATGCATATATCATTTCTAGACTTTCAATAAAATACATACCACTGGTATTTCAGGTATCCAAATACGCAATGATAGGTTCCTTCAAGCCTTCCAGACTTTGGATATAACATAAATACACGTATAATGAAAGGCATATATTTCGTCAATACAAGGGGATGCAATAAGTAACTGCAATTAACGTTTACTAACACAATAGATATTCTTTCTTTTTTATTGAAGTCTTCAATTTTGAAGTCACAAAAATAAAATGTAAATAAAATCTACCAGTTTAAAAAAATAATCAATTCAAAAAAACTAAGTCTAGGTTAAAAAAAGAATGTTGTGAACGTATCTGTTAGATCTTAAATTTTAAAATTAAGATCAATTCTTCTACTCGCACTCAGAATCGTCCATCGCGTCGCGCAAACATATTTTATTTTAGACCGTGAACGAGATGCGTTTAGAAAACCGCATCACCCACCGACATAAAACAGCGAACTAGACACAGTGGAGTCGTAATCACGGGCATATAATTCGTTGATCTCGGATCGCGTTCGGTGGCGTTCAAGATGTGACCAGGACTCTCTCATCATCACGCTGTCGAGATATTGTTATTTCATCGTTTAGCATAGCCCTTAGTGTTATCTATAAAGCTCGACCAATAGATACGTTAAATGATTGATTTTAATTGTTTGAATAAATATTCTCAGAATTTTAATTTATTATCGATCTTAAGTGACTTTTTCAAATAAAAACGTATTCCAATCATTTGAAGGGATGCGACGCATCACCCGCATCAATGCAAGCTACGCCGCTGGTTGAATGAAATTATTGAACTTACCATATCGTTAGAGCTGTTTAGTTCAAAATTATAGTAATTACCTGAAACAAAATATATATAGTTAGTATAAAATGTTCTGCAAAAGCTACTGTGTAACTAATTACATATTTCAAAATCCAAGGACTCTATAAAGTGAAAAACATTTAAATTATGCACATCAATAGATATAAATTAGATAATTTAAAGTATCTCAGCTATCTGGTTGTTTGATATACCATTAAAGCCATATACTCGTATATCGAAAAATGATCTTTTTACTGACCATGCGGACACCTTTTCAGCCTTTACGAAAAAATACAAAATGTTTGACAAACAATTAATCTCGAATAAATGACATCTATTGGCAGCATTTGTTTTTGGTGAAGTAATACCCTGAGTTGGTGATTTTCAAATCTTAAATTTGCGTCGAGGCTTTAATCGACCAACGAAGCATGATGAAATAATTATAATAATATACTCGAGATTTTAAAATTCTGGTGGAATTGTACTTTATTAGAAATTATTTCATATAAAATTATATTGTATACTAATATAAACTAGCCTATCTCATCTGGTGGGCTTGAAACGAGGAAAGGCTCAACTTATTTCTAAGTACTCTGTGCTTCCGCTCATAATTTCAAATAATTATATACTGGGTGTTTAAATGTCCCTGATTTTTTTATATAATTGCTTTTCCAATATTTTTAAGAATCTACAACAATGAACATTGTTGCTTAATAATACTTTAAAATTGGTCAGAAATACTACCGAAATAGTTAGTTGTAAGCTGACATTACAACAGAACCATGTAACTTTTCTAAATAAACGTCATTATTACTATTGTTATTATATAGCACCTTTATCACTAAGCTCAAGTAACTTGTCAAAATTAATGACATTAGGAACAAATGCAGTCAAGAGAGGAGTTTATATTTTTATTTTTGTAATTATGAAGTTATTAATGTTGTTCGAAGAGTGCTCATTGTCACCAATGTTTGATCAACTTTTTGAAGCATGTGTTCGATGACGTCAATTTATACTTCGCACACAAGTTTTTTGTACATCCCCAAACATGGAAATCAAGTGGTGACATGTCAGGGGATCATGAGGGCCATGCGATGGGACTCAATCACCTAATCCATGAGTGGGGAAAGGTGTTGTACAGGTACTTACGAAAACAAAGGTATACAAAAATCAAGGACGTTTGGGGCACAGGTCTATTAATAATAATTATGGTTGTTTTTCATGGGTTTCGGTCAACGATTGAAACTATAACTTTCCTTCACTACGTTTCGATTTATTTTAATCTAAACAATTTTCAGGTGTCTATAAATGAATAGGAAATGATGTGTATATAATAAAAATAAGAATAAAAATACAAAAAAACACAAAAAAAAACAACTAAATAAAATAATTATAAATTGTATGTGTAAAGTAGAAATATAACTAACTATAAATGTATACATAAAACTTTTAAACATAAACTTAGTCATTTTATTTTCATTTATTGAAAATGAATATAAAGGATTAAATTTACTGAGACAAGGAAAATCATACTAACAAACCTACTTACGTTAATTTCAGATGTCGGTTACATTTCTGTAAAATTGTTTTGTTTGTGAAACAGCCTCTACGGGTTGAGAGAGCTGAATGACCAGTACGGCGTTTTTAGGATATTGTAAAATACACAGATGTTCTTAAAGTGGTGGGAAAAGATTGATGGAACAATAGGGGTGAAAGCTTTTGTGTCTATCTATGTATACATAAATATGGTATGTTAGATTATTCCAAGATGCAGAAACCCTACTTTATTAAATTATTATATACATATATCGCCTAATTGATTTATATCTGTTCTGAAATTTATTGAATTTGGGTAATTCTTAATATGAATTATTTCCTTTATATTTCTTTTGTGTTGGTTACATTCACGAGTTAATATTTTTGGATTGTCGAAATTAAACTTATGTCCTGTATCTAAGCTATGTTTTGCTAGAGCCGTAGACTCCTTGCCATTCAACGTATCGTACTTATGATTATATATCCTGTTTTTTAAATATTGTCTTGTTTTGTCGCAGTCACCAGAAAAATAAGCATAAAGTCTATTAATAATGTATCTTCAAAATGTGGCCAACCCTCTGCCAAACACCCTGTAGGTATATATTTTTTCAGCTTATTTCAAGCATGTTATGATTTAATAGGTTCCAATAGAAGATTGGCAAAAAATAGAATCGCAATCTAATATTCAGTTCTCTCATCACGTCTTGTGAACATCTAATAACATGCTTAAATGAGAAACTGCACCAGTTAAGCAGTAATAGTATCCAGGGTGGTATCTTCTGATCGTTATACTTTACGACCGGAGATCCCATACAATACTCGCAACGTCATTGAGTCCGGTATTGCGATATACATTATGGAGCAATATAATGCAAAATATAGATTTCTAGTCTAATCTGGACAAAAACGAGGAATTCAACAATGTATAGTCACTCGGGGTGGTTTCGAGCACTGTTTGAATTCAAATTTCTATGGAACAAGTACGGCTAGTTTCCATTTTAATATGTATAAGCGTCTGGCTTGTTATAGCACGGTCAAATGAGTAGCATAAAATCAACCCTTTATGTTATTCAAACAAGCAAATCAGAAACGTTAACAAAGGCCGGTGAAAGGTAGATAAAAAAAGTGTAGCTACTGTGTACGGATCTGAAGCCCGGACACTGGGAATCTGGTCGATGAGGCCACTAGGAGCATTCGAGATGTGGGTAATTGGTAGAATGCTCAAAATATCATGGATAGAACATCTAAAGTAACAGCCTTGAGAAAAATAAATACGGATAGAGAGTTACTGGAAGTTATTAAAAAACGAAAGACCAGCTATTTGGGACACCGACATAGGTGTTATAGATACGAGTTTCTAAGACTAATAATGGAGGGAAAATTCGAGTTCAAAAAAGGTTCGGATAGGAGACTGTTCATGGCTGAAGAATGTAAGAGAGTCATCATCATAGTCACAATGTCTTAACAGACATGTTGTGAACTCGTAAAATGCATTAAGTCGGAGCTAGAGTAATGACGACACGAATATTATCAATAGTTTTAAGAACGGTAGCTCGCCATCGTTCGCCGCCCACTCGTGGCGTGATCCTGAACTACAAGTTTTTCCATATTATCGCTTCTGTGAATATGTCCGAAGAATGTAAGCTTTCTCGTCGACACAATGGAGGATAGTCTCTTTGGACTACCGAGCTCATCCAGTATGGAAACGTTAGTTCGATGGGCGGTACAAGGAACTTTCAGCATTCTTCTCCACGTCAACATTTCAAAAGCATCTATGCGAGCTCGATCTGCCTTTTTAACAGTCCAAGTCTCCGAGGCATTAAATTATGAAGAACACAAGAGACTGAACCACCGACATTTTTGTAGCTTAAGTGATGTTATGGTCATGCCAAGCTTTGTCATGGCCACACGTGCCTGTTGAATCCGCCGTCGAATCTCATTTTCACAGCTACTAGAATTATTGTCGATCAAAGAACCCAGGTACACAAAACTTTCAACTACTTCACAACGGCCTATTGACTTTATTTCTCGATGATTATCATGCTCTCTATCTACGATCATAACCTTGGTCTTGTTGTAGTTGATACAAAGACCATATGCTGCACTGACGAACTCCTTTTCTGGTTGCTGTTTGACCAGACAGGCTACCATCAATTCTTACACGAGCCGAGCTAGACTCATAGAGTTGCTGTATGAGAAATACTACGTGGTAAGGGACTCCCATAGAGATAAGGATTTCCCACAGTTTAGGTTTAGGTAAGAGAGTAGACTGGTCTAAATACACACACTGCTTATACTTGCGAAAGACAAAGAACGATTTGCTGAAGCTGTAGCAAAAATTCTATAAGAAGATGGCCCCTTAAGAAGAAGAAGTTGTTTTTTTAAGCTGTTTAATTGAGTGTAAAACTTAACATTTATTTAAAGCTCGGACGAGAATAAAAGTAGCTAAGCATCGGGCTAAACCGCTGCTGCATTAACGTCACAGTGCGCTCCTAGTTGTTGACATGACTTTTTGGGTCATACACATGTTATAACTCCTGGTTGCCAGGTTAAACTGCAGTAAGGTTTGTCTGGCACAGTAGTATCACAGCGATATATAACGTGTAACAAATATTTTCTTCACCGCAGTGTGCCACATGTTACATCAGCTACCACGTCTCACAAGTGCGGGTGGTTAAAGCTGTTCTAGACCGAAAAAAATGTTCTTGTTGGGACTATTCTTCAGTTAGCTTTTTATTTTTGTCTGGGCGCAACATCCTATGTACCATACTGTCTCACCCCATCCCAACACAAGGTGGTAAAGTTCAAGTCCCTAAAACAAATGCAGACTCTTTGGCGTGATTTAGCTTTTATTAGAAATTTGGTTTGGCTTTACTTTTACAGAAATTGTTCAAAATGCTCAGCATCCTCGTAAATACATTCTTGTTCACTATTTGCAGGTGTTTTATAAACAACTGTCTTCAGATGTCAAACTACTCCAACAGATCATTAAAGTCAGGCGGAGAACGTGGTGGCATCATTTCCACTACATATCCATTTGTTGGTATATTACTTCCCACATCGATAGGTGAGAGGAGTATTGTGATCACGAACATTTTGGGATGGGTATTGTGCTATCTACAAATGAAAATCCACGTCACTCATTTCCATCGGTCTGTTTGTCTTGCCTGTCTTTCTAGCCTCGTAATCTCTGTAGCCGCTGCATGAATTATGATGAAATTTGAGTAGCGATATACTATAATTTTGGGAATCGGTGCATGGGCGGCGTAGTAGTTAGAAAAAACAAAAAACTCCAAATTAATATTCTTCAAATTTCGTTTTTAGGAATTTTGGGGGTGCGGATTATTTTCTACTTTTTTGCGTCGGGGTGATATTGGAGTGATTGGGGGGTAGGGGATTGTAAAACTAAAAAAAATGTTGTATTCGTAATAGGCTGTCCACTGACCTGTGAAAGAAAGACCTAGCGGTATTAATACACTTTTTTAAGTCCATCGGAACATTGCCTTGCTACTACATAAAGGAAGAGTCTGTTTGATGTATAAATACACGTATTGCTTTAGATCATTCTATATTGTGTAACCTAGTAATTATTGAATTGATTTTAATGAAATTGAAGCAATTATAAAAAATTAAAAATACAAAAATAGCTCACGCACCCTTTTTAAGCGATTTGGGGGATCCATATCTTTTAGAGGAGGCAAAATTGGGGTAATTTGGGGATTGAACGATTTGAAACGAAAAATTTATTGTAATCGTAGTAGGCTCTTCATTGGCCTGTAAAGGAACGACATAATATTCTTTTCAGTTCTATCCGAATGCTACCCTACCTTAGAAAAAAAATAATTTTTGAAATTATATTGTTGTAGATAATTCGGTAATGTGTGTAGCTCATCACTAAATTTATAGCAAGGAAATTTATAAACCGTACCGTGGGGCATGGTAAATATCGATAGTCTCTGGTTTTTCAAAATTATGTTAGTGGCGGTGAGACTGAATTAAAAAAGAAACATTATGCCTAATATAAAAGCCATTCAAACTTTGTTTTGGGTCATTTTATACTTTTCTTCTGGAGTGGTTAAAAGGAGACGAGGTACCGTAATGCATGGGAAATACTGAGTCAATCAACTTGATTTAATTTTTGACAATTAGAATCTAGTTGGCCTGTACTACAAGGCAGAATTCAGACAGTAGTAATCACATTCGAACATCGCGAACACGTTAATGAAACACGCTACAGAGAAACAGAATTGAGGCAGGGATATATTAAATAAGTTAGTTAATTTACAACACAAGCGTTCTCTCTGGCCGACTCAAATTTAATTAAAAAGTTGAAATTAGTTTTTGTTGTAACTCTCGCCATTTTTAAATATAAAGTTCTTCGTTTTCGCTTTATATAATCCAACTTTGCCAGCGTAATTAAATGAAAGAGATAAGACGTATGGAATGAGACTTCTTTAATGCTATCAATTAGGACAAGTTTTTTCGTTTGTTTTCGCATTGCTATCTTTAAGTCGTTATAATTACAGGCCATAAAAAAGAATCTCTGGCGTTTAGATCGCCATGGGAAAATACGGTGAGCAGTGAAATACTTTTTGGGAGACCAAGAGATAGGGAGAGATAGATGTACAGATACATGCAGACAGCAAAAGACACATGAAGAGATAGGGATATGAAAAGGAAAAGCCATATGAAAAAAATAGTAACCAATCTGAATTGCCAACTTCTGATATACATTAATTATTTCGAAAGATCAGGTACAGATACACATGCTCATAAATGGCATGCTTCTTAAACATGCTCAAAATTAGCATGCTACTGTCACTGAGACGTTTCCATTTAATCGCATGACCGCCCGTTCTTTAGCATGCTCGAAATTAGCAAGCTTATTTCTAGCAAGGCGCGTATACACATGCTACAAAATAGCATTGCTCATTAATAGCATGCTTTTTAATCATGTGTATAATATAAACCAAAGGAACTCTAGTACACGCAAACTAAAATAGAGAAATGTTATCAATTGGAAAGGTTAATGACGAAATAGTGTGTAGATCGAATTTATTTTCTGCCTTAAATTGTTAACAGTGATTGTGTCTTTCCCAAAATAATACGGTGCCGGCACAGTGTAACGTGTAACTCAGTATGTATAGCAGTCGCAACTTGATTAGGATGAATAAAGATGCACGCCTTTTCATTGTATTAATGACGCACGTCATCGGTGCAAGACTAAAGCGGCCAACAGACGTTGATGCATGCAGCGATGCAGGCATCGCCTATGTTTCATGATGCAAGTAGCAGCGTGTGTAGTACTGAATCACGTATTTGGCATCAGTTGCCGCTTGCAGCGATGCAGAGTCTGGATCTGGAATCCCATTTTGGTCGGAGCCATGACGCCGAGTCGGTGACGATGATAGTGCTGATACAGCAAAGACAAAGTTTACGGAATACATATAAGTTGGATCACTCTCCGTCGGCACTTTGAAAATCTCACATCAAAGCGATGCCGCGGCCGCACGCGCCATTTAGTTTTTGCGTTGGTTTTTGCCCAAGTACGAGGGTCTTTTAGCGGGGACTTGCTAACGCGTGGGTTTTACGTATATACGAGGGTCACTGAAAGACTACGTATTGACAGCCGATTTAGACATACAAATACAAATATAACGTTTATTTTGCTAATACACTAAGTTAAATAAATGGATATCAAAAATAAAACCTAGTAAAACTATTACTAATGAATCTCAAATGACACATATTGTAGCTATTTCGTAGATAAGTAAAAATTGATTCAAAGGTCCTGTAGTATTTTTACCTTAATGTTTTGTTTATTTGGCTTATTTTTGAGACCACAGCTTATAAAATTTATGGTATAGTATATACGAACTCGTATGTACAATTTTAAAAGATAATCATGTGGAAATGCTTTACCTGGATGTGAATAAATTATTTTTGACATTTTGCTCTTCAGTGTCATTCCAATTGGTACTGTAGAAACGAAATTGTTAAAGTTATCAATAAAAAAATTTCCGAGCTCTAAAATATAATTTAGGATTTCCCTGGGTGGTATGGTAAGACCACCGAATGAATATTTTGTAGGTCTTGAATTAATCACTTTATACCCCAAGTGTGCTAGTTTGTTGAAATTGTTTTATCGAGAGGAACACAAAAAGGCACAAATGTACAGGGTGTCCCATTAATAATTTTGAATCGAGTGTCACGTGACCAAAAACAAATACCTCATTGGGTAGTACAATGACAAAAAAAGACACAACATCTGCTCTAATTTATATCCTCAAAATTATAATTCTCTACTACTGCCCAGTTCCGACATATTGCTTGTCTTAATCGTCGTGAAACACCCTGTATTTATATCCTTTACATTTCAAGGTTTACCACAAAACAAGGATGGATCTGATTATCATTTTCCATCCGTTAATAAATTTAATTGATAAAATCAAACTTCTAAAAATATTATCCATGTCCTGCAAACAAATCCGAGATAACACAGTCTGATATTTTTGAGTCACTGTATACACTTCGCGTTAAACACGCTCAACCCCTACTTTGCGCCGCCCCGTATCTCCCGGCTGACGTCGGTACACTGCTACCGGTGAACCGGGGAGACGGGGCAAGGGGCAGGCCGTTTTGATATTTTTGCGGAGTGATCCAACTTATATGTATTCCGTAAACTTTGGCAAAGACGATATCTATTTTCCCGCGACATTTTAGTTATTTATTTGTGTGTGCGTAAATTACATGATGGAAAGTGATCCCAATTTTGGGAAGATTTCATAAACATTTATCATCTGCATACGTGTCTTTGGAATACAAAGGCTAATGAGTATTCGGATAAAAACATAAGAAACCAAGCGTATGAAGGACCTGTAAAAAAATGCAAGGTAAAATTTCCAAATGCAGATAAGGACTTTGTAGTTACTACTATTCTTGTGTTGCATGAAACGTGTATAAAATATCAAGTCAATTCAGGCATCGCAACAGGTTTCGATTTGAGTAGGAACTTATGCAACTGATGCAAGTTTCTCGAAACCTTGAGTCGATTGAGGAATCGCAGCATGCATCAACGTCTGTAGGCCGCTTAATGTTGATGTTGATCGAGTTTATGTACTTTTTTGTTAATATCACCTAGCTACTTTTTAGGTTGGTTTGGTATTTTATATATGAAAGGCACAGTAGAATAAAGTTGGATTATAAATTAATGGGTGTATCAACTCGATACATATATAAATTTAACTGAAATATAACGAAAATGAATGCGAAACTTTCATTATTTTATTAATCACCTATTTATAGTGCCATTATGGTTCTGTCATATTATTATAATCGCACAAATAATTTATTGTATTTTAAAACGTATCGTAATCAGCTCAATTATCATAAAAACAGCTAATTGCTAAAAAGCTTTTTGCATTTCCGAATATCGGCGTTATCTGCATAATACGGTACAGTTTAACTTAATGTATTCCCACAGTTATCGGTGCGTTCCACATTTATTCATTTGCGTTTATTGTTATATCAATTTTCGCATAAAAGTGAAGAATGGAAATATGTCAGTGCAAAACACGACCCGCTCTTATCTGTTACTGCCAAATGATAACAGTTTTACGGCACGTTAATTTGTGCTATATTGTGATGTGACTAACCTTGTCGAACAGGTTTTGCTTTTCGAAACGTATCACGAAGGAAGAAAAATTCAACATATCTTGCTTGTTTATTTTTAAACCCATTAGCAACTTCCGCAAAGAGCAGCAAATGGGCTTAAACTGTGATCTCACAAGAAACCAATTTGTTTACTGACATTACTTTATTTAAAAAATGGCACCATTTACTATAAAAATAAAGCAGAAACCTGTAGCTAATTAAGAATAACAGTAATAAGAAGATTGTACAGAAAACTCATCTAACTTGGAACGCCATAAATACATCACGACTTCTAAACTAATAACATTCTCCATTTCTATCACGTGGTTAACAACGATACGGTAATGATGTGTCACTCTTAGAATATGAACTATAATCAACCATAGAAACACGTTTTATTCCCCCTAGTGAGCTGGTTGATTGCGCAAACGCGCAGAAACCATAAGCATAGAAGAAGAAGAAACACGGTTTACATCGTAGGACATAAGACGTAAAATTGCATCTATTTCATACGGGATAACTGGCAAACCGACTAGTCCTTGTTGAAGTATCAATGACACAACGCAAACGTGTCAGAATACTCCGAGATACTTTATACCAGTCCAAATTTTTTTGAAAGAATTTCAGTTCAACTCCTAGCTGCTTGTATACCGGACTTATGGGGTAAGTTCCCACCCAGCTTGAAGCGCCCTAGTTGCTTGCTGAAATGTTTCCAACGATGATAACAAAAGTACGATTTGGTTATACTGAACGGAAGAAGAAAACATACTACACAAGATATTTGCCATTGAACATGTCATTTAATAGGACCAGCAAGCTAGCCAGTGTTTAGGTATGGCGCCAGGTACGTATTTAGGGGGCGGTCCGGACCCGCCCCCCGAAACCTTATATAATGCCCCCCCCCCCCCCCCAGGACAACAGCAAATTTAAGGTGGCAGCTCTAATCTGGACACCCCTAAAGGTCAAGCAAGTGACACCCATAATCTGGACCCCCCCAAAACCAAATCCTGGATACGTGCCTGTATGGCGCCCAACGTCTTACCACGCCATAGTAAACAACCAGCATAATATCTCTGAGGATTCCTTATATTATATTCTTCTTATATTCTTCTTCTTCAGCTGCCTATCCACTCTTACTGGATGTTGGCGATCACATTTTCAAACGCTTCCCTGTTTGTTGCCTGTGTACAAGGTCCCCAATTGTTCTTAGGCCTGTCCAATCCCTCAGGTTTCTGAGCCAGGACATCTTTTTTCTTCCGACACCACGTCTACCTTCTATTTTTCCTTCAACGATCAACTGTAAAAGTCGGTACTTTGGGTTTCTCATTATGTGGCCAAAATAAGCCACTTTCCTCTTTTTTATGTTTTGGAGGATTTCTCTCTCCTTTCCCATTCTTCTCAAGATGTCCTCATTCGTGACCCTATCAGTCCACGGAACTCTCAACGTCCACATTTCAAACGCCTCTAATCTGTTTATTGATGTAACCTTAAGAGTCCATGTTTCCATGCCATAAAATAGAACCGACCGTACGTAGCATTTGGCGTATCTCATTCTTAGGCTTATATATAAAAATGGTTCCCACAAAATTTGACCTTGGGAGGATTTATCGATGATTTTACGGCTTTGAATTTTGGGTCGAGATGCGAAAATGAAAATATCGATACCGGTACCAACTCGATATTTTTTAGCCTCATAGGCGCGTTTGGTTCGTACGGAGAATTTTGTGCAATTGATTACACTCCCTCAATAAGTATATAATTATTTTCGATACCGATACAACTACAAAAGTATCGATACCAGCTTGGAATCGCTCAAAAAGTATCTAAGATAAAAATAGTCGATATTAGTGCGGAAGTAAAAGTATCGAAGTACCGTCATCATCCCTACAAAAAATCATCCAAAATTGGGGATGCGCGTGTAATTTCCGCCAACTTGAGTTATTGTGCTGGTTGATTACTATGCTGTGGTCTTACTATTAGTAAGTTATTCACGAGTCGAAAAGTACCGCCCCCACCTCACTCGCCCTGATGGAAGAATAGTACTAGCCGTTTTTCCCGACAGAGGATTTAATTGTATTTTTTTGAACCCAACTTCACACTCAAGTCGTATAATTATTATACGCTTTGAGAGCTCATATATGTATATAGCAAGGCTTGTGTGTGAAAATTTCCAATTAATCCTCGCATTATTTTTAGGTTGGTGGCCCTTTTAAATACGGAGAGCGATAAGCAGCATTTTCGACATATCTCACTGTTTTACTACAGAAAGGGTAAGAATGCTGTTCAAGCCAGAAAGAAAATGATCGAAGTGTATAGAGAAGGTGTGTTAGTTGATAGTACGCCAGTTCCAGAACTGGATCGCCTAATTTCGATCCGGCAAGCCGGAAGCGACAAGCTTTGCAGTATGAGCTCCAAAGAATATAATAATTGTACGCATTAAGTGTGAAGCTAGGTGCAAAAAAATACAATTAAATCCTCTGTCGGGAAAAAAAGAAATTACTTTCCGAACAACCATATTATAGGTTTATGGTGTGTATGCATTTTCAAACCCTTTGAGGTTTTTGGATAGTATATTTGAAGAAATATGTACAGTGAATTAATCAACTGGCAGTGTTTAAATTTTCAACCAAACGAACCATTTTCGTCTTGATTTCTTATCTCCATACGTATATTTCGTACGTATTATAACATATATCCTGTTACCTCAATTGTTATTTTGCAAATAACAGTTTCCACTTTTTCCATCTTTCATATCTTTCATTTCTATAATAGCAACTGTAGAGTTCCGCATATTTAGTTTTCTGCATTTGACGCCAAACGTGGTGCATATTTATATCTGTCAAACTACCGAAAAGTACAAGTAGATGGATGGAGTTGTAAGATATTCCGTGGAAGTGTAGGAGAATGGGTAATAGTAGACTGAAGTGTAAGATAGATGAAACAAATACAAGCAATCACGAGAGTATAGGAAAACGCAAGGGACCTTTATGTGTGACAGATAAAGGGCAAAGGGCAATCCCGCAAGGTTTGGACAATACTCGCTATACATATATTCGCAATAAAATGCATGTGCCTGACTAACATAAACTTAATAACATGCTTTTCAGAACAAATTTCACGTACCTAGACATTCTTCAGGAAATTAATTCATAATATTATGTAAGGCCAAGGCACCGTCGTAGCTGAACCCTAACTGGTCATATTTTGTTATTCTGTTACATATTTGACTTATGCGTAGAGTAACGCTTCAAAACACCATAATTTTTAATGGTTACAAAATTTTGTCAACAAGTCCCTACACCCAGCTATGAGTCAAAATATTTATTTTACCTTACGAATTATCAAATTATTCTTTGCTCGTCAAACATAAAATAAATCATTACAGTATTATTATGACATATTTGGAAACACCTCATACTGCTACCAAGTAACAATAAATCACAAAAAGCTAGGAGCATCTACTAACATTTATAAATCTATCTTAAGGAATTGAGAAGAGATATTGTTGCGCATTTGCAGCGCTACCTAGGTTGGTGTTATCACACAACAAACATTGCACAGCATCAAGAAACCAAAGTGAAGTTAGATAGCCAAATACAATATAGCTTTTTTGAAAGCATGACTTGCTATTGCATAAGAAGCACAGTGCTGTAAGAAATTGTGAGATAATGAGAGGTTTGGTTGTTTCTTCTGCTTGTCGCTTTATCTACACTTTTCCTAGAACCAAGCCATCGTATGCGAAATACGGCTATTTATTTTCGTCAATTATCTATAGTATTTCACATTCTCCACCTTCTTATTCATCCATCTTGGCTAACATCCTAGCTAACATATTATTTTAATCTTATCAAATGTTAGCTCCTTAACGTGCTCGCCCACTTAGACGAAGCGTCGCGAACGGAAGCGGCGCGAGGCGAAGCGGCGCGAAGCGTCGCGTAGCGTCTATTATAGCGCGACGCGAATTTTATTTGTTTTTAAGCAGTTGAACGAGGTACGTTGTCTAGTGAGGTACGATGAGCAGTTCATCAGAAGAGGAACTCTTTGTATTGAGTTTAATTGTCACTATGGAAGAAGAAAAGAAAAAAAAAACAAAACAAAATGCTGGGTAATTAAATTACCTTTGTAATTGATGTCTTTGTATCACGACCAGAGAATGCAATTTAGCACCACTTCCTACAAAATACTGCTAAACACTGAAAATATGCGAGAGGAAGCAAGAAAAATTTTGATCTTCTCGCCGCCTGGTACCGCCCATTCAGGCGAAGCGAAGCGTCAAGTGAAACGACGCCTAGTTGGTCCGAAGAGAATTCGCGCGTCAAGCGACGCGCCTCTTCGCTTCGCGCCGCCTGAGTGTGCGGGTTGCTTTAGTCTGCTTCCCATAGGTTTCTTGTAACTGTCGCCCAAATTGTTGTCCTGTTCTGATATGCAATTTATCAGTTCATCAGATTAGCGTAATCAGTTATTCAATGACCTCAATGCCTTAATTGTCATATTATCCTATATTTATTACATGACAGATTTTTATGATTACTCAAAAGTGGCAGGGCTGTACTTAAACCAACACATACTCCAGCTAGCACGAGCATATTAGTTACTTAAGCCCTCATTTTAATTTTTATTTATTTATCTATTTGTACTATATAATATATTATGCATGCAACTAACCCAGTACTTCTCTACGTGCGAGTGTTTTAAGAAAAGACTTATGGTATACGTTAAAAACACTTCGGTTCATGAAGCCACTTGATATAGTCATATGTATATAGGTCACAACGAGGGTCACAAGGGCGACATCCTTAGAAGTACCGTCTGGAAGGCCATTAATTTCGTAACTTTAGATGCACCATGCTGGTCAATTTTTGGGTTACTCGAATTCGTGAGTTTTTCAGTGCATCACATAACAGATATAACATATTTCAATCATTATGAGCTTACGATTTTGATATTGATTTTGAACTAGCAAAACTTATGAGTCCTTCAGTCATCTTCAGATAGACGTACAGGGGATCGCGGTGGGAGTACCTTACTGCATTTCGAATGTCTTTCTGTGGCAATCAGAAAATTACTGCGCTTTGCCGGACACCAGCCGAATGTTATGGTACTTGTTTCGGAGTGCGAGGCCTTCTAGAAAGAGATACTGCCTCTACGAGTGCAGGTGGATGCTCCTTTTTGTAGGAATCTGTGGAGAAGATAATTTACACCGTAACTGCCTTCGGTTTAAATACGGTTTGGGAACAATATAGTAGTTATACTATTATATCAGGATGTAGTCTGAGGTCTGAGGACTGCTTTGACACTGGGTTCATAACTTGGGCGCCTTCCATAGCGAACGGTGTTACCGGTTAGCATTCCCATCGACATGAGAGATAGATTGACGTAGATCGAGGTCTTTCATTTTACTGCACATATTGGTTCATAACTTGGGCTCCTTCAATGGTGAAAGGTGTTACCGGTTACCGTTCCCCTCCGCATGGAAGATAGATTGCAGGTGTTCTACCTATGTCACTTTTAGGATATGTACCGCCAAGCTTAAGTTTTTCTTCATGAATAGAGGTACGTACTTAGTTAAGTACGTACTTAGGTAAATCTATGTTCAATAGGAAATGGGAGTCTTTATTCGAAGGTAAGCCATCAGGAGACAACTTTTTCCGTTCATATGATACCTTTGGGTTGTAGTAGGGTTGTATTTCTCTGGCGTATGCAGATAATGGAGGTTTACTAAGTGGCAGTACTAAAGGATTATGCCTGATATTTTAGAAAATACTGATTTTATACATAAGCGCCTAAGTGAGCACTTGAGGAAACCTCACGCAAGTGACACTAAAGTATTTCCTTATGCATTTGTTTCATACTCAACAAATAGCCCTACCTTCGAGAGCGATGAAAAATATTTAGCGACGTTGCCCTATGTCAAATATAAGTTAATTTGTTAAGCTTGTGCCAATGTTTTATGTTTTTCTGTCGAAATATCGACATTAATTTGTCTTGATGCAACAAAAGCAGTCGGAACCGACAGAACAACATCTTACTTCAACGTTGACCTACAAAATCGAGTAGACTGGAGCATCTCTCAAGTGAGCTTGACTCCTCCACTCCTCCAGACTCCTTTACCCTTCAGTGACCCTCAAGTCGGTTTAGGACGACTTTGAATCAGAAAACAGTATTTAAGGACCCTCAAGTGTTGCAGAGCCCTTAAGCGGTAACTATGAATACGGCCCTGAATATTCGCAGCCTTTGATGTAGGTCGAAGGTTGGCGATATCAGTATCAAAGCGGCTCAACAGTTCAACACAATGGTAGAAATTTTTATGCCATTAGACGGTTGAATTTTGTTTCAACAGCATAGGCAAAACCTAAATACCATAGTACCGCTATTGCTAAGGAGAGGCTAGGTTAGTGGAAGTTTGTCGAAGATCACTTTGTATAGGCCAATACTAGCAGGCTCACTAGAGACGTCTCCTAATAGTTTCTTCCCAGCCCCGATGGCCATTCTGGGAAAAATAGCTTAGCCGTACCGTTCAATTCTGGATGTATGAGGAAAGACCTCGGGAAAGACCGCCTTGGGATGAGTTGGAACAATTCCATGGGTGTATCTAACAGCTTCTGCGAGTGGTGAAGTTATGGAGGATAGCTCGGAGGAGCTTCGTTCAAATACCGGTAAACATGTGAAAGATCACTAACCGCATGCCGGTAAGAAAACGTCGGGGGGTGACGCGTTAAGCCCAGATTACCGAATATTTGAAATGATATTTTCTGTACTGCGCCAAATATGGACAGTCCAGTAGGGACAGCAGCGTCCCATATATATGAGCAATACTCCAGGCCAGGTCTAATCTGGGCTTTACCTCTTTCTCATCAGCAGCTGTTGTAATGGACGAGACGTGTTCCTACCATGCCATGTTTTCCGTGATATTGACTCCCAAAAGCTCCAATAAATGATTTCTTGGAAGAACTTGATGGGCCTTTAGAACCGGACGCTAGCTTGGGAACGTCTTGCTTGACAAAGTAGAAGTATATTATCGAGCACTGAGATCGGTCTATTGATCATGATTACTGCGCGCATCGTACCGTCATCCACGAAACAGTAGATCAGGTTTGTAGTGTTAGAAAGCATATGTCATTGATGTGAAGAAGCAACAACGCTGGAACCGAAACCGATGACTGCGGGACTCCCACGATCAGAGAAGAGATCAGCTCACAAGACGCCAAGTTTAACGGTAAGGCCGTACGTAGGCGGAAGATGTTTAGGGCTCTAGGGGAGCGGCATGCCACAGCAGATCGATTGGATCGGATACCATTGAAATATCGAGAGCAACAACGTGACCTTCGCCAAACAAATAGATGAGCTTGATACACCCATGTGTGAAGTATACCAAGGGATTTGCAGTCAACCTTTGATGTGGAAAGGTCGAGGGAAAGGTACTTATATTTTATATTCATACAGAGTCATCTCCGATTTATTCACCCCATTTAAACCAACCTTCGAATCAACTTGACTTCTCAAGTTATCTTGTCACCAAGGAAATGGGCTTTTCAATATCATAATATTTCGAGTTAATTTTGCAATACCATCAAATTCGGAGTTTACAGTACCTACACCCTTTTCCTTGCTACAATATAATCATATTAGACATACTATACCAATGGGATTTGTTTTTGACCTAATCTCACTGTACTCTAACAGCAAATTCCTAATTAGAAAACAGTCCGTTGCAGTGAAAGTTCCGTGATTTCATTATTTATCTGTTTAATATAAAATTATAAGTGGCAGCAGCCGAGTAACGGGTTGCGTAACGTCGCAGTACACTTTAACAGCAACGTTACACATCGCAGTCGTTACACGCCGGAACGTTCGCCTTATATAACAGAAAAATTTATTGTTCTAAACGGATAATTGCATCTGGTTAAATATTAAACAGAACGTGCAATGCACTGAAAAGCGATCAGGGAAGAAAGTTATGCAGGAAACATGAGTTTCTGCCCTGAAGCACAAATATAATGTTCTCTGCTCGGTTCTCTGAATACCTACCTAACATTGTTTGAGACAATTCATCAGCAAAATTTACTATTCAGGCAAAATACATAGAGGAGATCAGGTTTCAGCCCGATATACATTTTGTCTAATCTTGGTGATATAATGGTTGATGATTGGGAAGTATCACAAGCAGAAGTACTTATATTCTTGCTCAAAAGTCCTGACAATTATCATCGACTGTGGCAGAATGCCAGAACCACAACCTATGAACCTATAGTGTCTTACAGCGAAGACAAGACATGAAGACCATCACTAGGAACTCGAGTAATGCACAAGTTTGTGAATACAATATTAAATATATATCAACCATAAAAAATATATGATATATTACTATTTCATTTGAGATATAAAGTTAGCTCTTAACAGTTTCTTATCACGAAACTATCCCAATAAAAATCACTTCTGACTTATTTATCAGCATGGACTATCGTTATAAGTGGATTTGGCATATAAATAAAAAAATATCAGCAGCAAGATTAAATAGTGAAAAGTATTATTGGATCTTCCTTTCTAAATTCGATGGGCCTTTGTGTGTGTGGACCTTGACACCATAAACCGGAATCTCTAGCACAAATAAGACGCTGTCTCTTCTCACAGTCGAGATTTAGCTAGCCAGAAAAGGTGTGCAGGTGTCACCAGGTCAAAACCCTGGTCGCAAAATAACGGTTGCTATGAAACGAATTTCTCAAACGGTTCCTAAAAATCTCACCAGGTGTGCTCAGAAATTCATACGATCATCGCACACAGTAACACTCTATTGCTGTGATGATTTATGCCATATATTTATAATAAATTGATGTCGGTGTGGGTTCTATAGTGCTTCTTCATTATTTGTATTATTGAGTAGCTGTTCATTATGACAACAAATTAACAATAATTTTTATCTATAATTTTTCTCTTAATGGTTTTGCATAATTTTTCTCTTAATGGTTTTGCTTATTTTGAATTAATAAATCAGATGTTAGTATCTGCTTATTTACGTTGTACCAATAACCTAAAGATGTTTTAAGGATTTATGCTCGGATTTATGGTAACTTGTTGGGCATAATTGTAATTAAAATTGATAATAGCATTAAAATAAGATTAAAACTAGACTTTCATAAACATGCAATGTTTCAAAAAGAACTATGATGAGTTATATTGATAATGTTTAAGCGTGTAAGAGGTGGACTATAGGGATGTATGAGCACTCAAGATGATTCATGGGGATTTATCCGAGGATTTATCGATGACTTTTAAGGTTTTCATCCTGATTTAAGAGATTTGCGAGATCTATTTGCTAGACACGATTATAGGTGTACACAATTTTGAGCTAGATTTAACCCTTAACCAAAGTTGGTACTACCGATTTGTATAACTGAAAAATGCCTAATTATAGAACTTGTGTGTTTTTGTATTTTATTGATATCCGTGATCATATAAACGTTACCACAGCGATAAAGATACGGTGAACCTGTTTTGCTAAGTTTGGATGCTCTTTTTATCCTGTCTTTAATTGAATACTATTTCTGCTATGAATCATAGCGATTTTCTGTGGCGCAGTTTCATAATAATCATGGGTAAGCTATGAAAGTCACTCAACCGACAGATTAAAGTTAACCAGTAGTTATCAGGAAGCTCTATTTCGTATAGAAAACCAATGGTTAAGCTTATTTATCTTTAAGCTGGCACCACGGTACACTGCTATAACTATGTTCCGTGAATACAACCTAACCCTTTGACAAAGAAACCTAACCTTTGTATTCATATGTTTGATTTATGTCACCAAAGACTATAAACAAAATCCGTCGACGTCTTAGACGTCAATGCCTAAATCAATGTCTTTATAACCTCAAAGGCAAGCTTAGCTGCCATCAGTTGACTTCAACAAACGTCAAAATAGCCCATACTTTATCTGGGTTAACTTAACTATTGATTAACCTTCACTTTTGACGTAAACCGCCAATTACAGGCATAGGCGTAGTTCGGTGGGGGCTTGGGAGGCTTAGCTCCCCAAGAATGAAATTAGCCCCCAAACATCCAAAAATAATTCGTTCTGTTAAGTTTATGTATCTAGGGTGGGGACTTAAGCCCCCTCCGATTCGGGGACTTAACTACGCCTATGTTTACAGGGCCAATTATGAAACGGATTGTTCACGCTAACTACTCGTTTTCTTTTAACCAGTAGTTAACTAAACGATTGTGAAACTTCCATTCCATAAAATGTGCTTCAACCTTCACGATAACTTCTAAAGCGTTTCCTGTACTCGGCATCGTGTTTCATTACGCAGGATAACACGAGTTAAACCACATATGTATGTGACGGGAAAATCTGAAAAGGATCACCAACCCCGAATGAGACTAATCTGATAGTTAAACAGATATTATAATAACTTAATGTTGACCTACATGTGTATGTGGTTTCAGATAACACAACTGAATATGGCACAACGTTTACCACTAAACGAGGTTGTGACGAGGTGTTGTTTGGAGGTGCACAGAAATTATTTCACGGATCTATCCTTCATACGATAGAAATACAGTAATGGGAAAATATCCAGTTTAGCTTCCTCTCGAGCTTCCTCTAATAGCCTCTCTGCTTAACTGGAACATATTTTTCGTCCAAACGAATCCTTACTATGCCAACAAGTACAATTTACATACCCAAATCTTTATAACTTTGGTTTCATCGTCAGTTGAAGTGATATCAAACCTTTTGTCCTTATCTCCACTTGAATGATATTTTTTCTTAGAAAAAGTATAACTATGTTCCACTTGCCGGTGAAAGGTAAGGTTTTTTCCTAAATATCAGCATTTGCACATACTAACTTCTATGTTTAGTGGTAAAGGATCCCATCTTCTCCCGATAATCGGAAGAAGCCCAAACTTCATTTCACTCTCTGGACAGATGTGCTGTCTATCACAACACCTTAGAGTTCAGATATTTAGCACTTCGGAGTTTGAAGACGAATCACTAAACTCAGTAAGTAAACTGGTTGGACGTAGTGCCATGTCATCGGGAGGTCAGGTCGGTTCGAAAAAAGCAGTTTTCCAGCAGGTCATTATGGTTTTTAGTGTTGGTTCTGTGGGTCGGCAAAAAGGGCCTGCTTTCCTGGCTTCGCCTGCCAACACTATTACTGCTACTACTACTGGGCTTATTAATTCGTGATTTTGGTTCAACGGGGAGACATCTGCTAATAGTCCCATTAAACCTCGGGCATTCTGGGAACAAAGTGTGGTCGCATCGTTAAGTTACAAATGCAAAAATGGCCGATTTGATTAACTAGAAGGCCTCAAATCCAGGGTTAAATTTGCCATCAAAGAAAAAGTGATTAGGAATTAGTGCATTGAGTGAATGACAGATATTTGACAAAATATTAGCAGCTGCAGTTCCTTAGACCTAAGAGCAATATTCTACAGTGTAGTACTTCCTAGTTCTGAATTTGTATCCAAGATTTTCGCAGGTATTGTAGCTCATAAGACAAATGGCTTTTGTAGTCTTGAGTCCTACAAGCCTAATACACGAACTCTTAGCATAGCCTGGTTGCTTATCATAACCGGATGTTCGCTTGGCTGCATCTTACATGAGAAAGTACAATATTATGCAGTATTAGAAGCATTTATCTGACTAGCTTCCTTATGCTCTCAAGCGGTGCTGATCTTCAGACCTATTGACTAGGGTGAACTATCCGCCACAATGTTGATTTTATGAGGGAAGACGTAGTCCGTGATTCACCCAAAAAAGCTTTTTTGTTAAACAGAACGTAGAACAGGAGCTTGTCTATGAGACAAGAGCCTCTTTAAGCGACTGAGTTCACTCCATAACCATGTAACGTAATGTAGGAGTTCCGCAGCTGACTCCCCGTTAACGAAATGCATGATATCGTTGACTGGGTGATTACTGGTGATGCCAAAATTGGGTTGGACTAATTTCTTTGACACATCCTCATGTCTCAGGAAGAGGAAGATGAAGAACCACACAAACCGCAACAACGAAAGTTTTATGACCGGAGAGGTAGACGGCTACCCACCTGCAAAGCTTTTCAATAAGTTTGTAGAACCGGAGCTCGCCTATAAAACCCGCCGATCAAACGTACCTAAGATTGAGACGAACATCGTGAGCCTGCTTAAATTGAGTACACTTCAGAAGTATGGGTCGTAAACTAGGACTTCCGAAGTTAATCCACTTTGAAGGAATACGTCTGTCGTTGATTCGGTTAAAATTGGATTATTCGATAAAAAGTGAATTTCATAAATAAAATATAACATCTAATACCAACAACAGAAGGTTTGAAGTACATTAGAGTTACAATATTTGCTAGAAAGTTATTTATTGTACGGCTTGTAATAAGCTTTTTCTGCAAAGCTCTGTGAGCCAATTTAAGTTTATTAAAAGTTAACCGAACAAGGCTAATATATTAAAAAACACCACAAATCACATATGGTTAGTTGTATTAATTGCACATGTAGCCCAGTAACTGTAGGTTAGTGTCACTGATGAGCATTACCTCGAAATAGTTCATTAACATCATTCCAAGATTCATTGGAAAGTTGTTTTTTCCGTGCGCGCGTCTTCAATCTTGAACCAGCCTCCTGGTTTCTCGTCAGATGTGGCCAAATAAAAGTTACGCGACCGAAAGCACTAACAGCAGCACAGTTTCACATAATTCAGGTTCCAATGACCCTATACGAGCAGGTGAATCGCACACAACACTTCACACACTCGGAAACTTTTTCGCCGTCCGTTTTTTTCTTCTACACCTCCAACAACAGTGATTAGTGCTAGCAGTAATGGGCAGCGTTGTGTTGTGTATTCGATCGAGGGCACAGTCGAACTGAGAGAGAAGCGAATTTAAATAACACGTTTGGGAGAATTCAACGGAGCGCTGGCGGCCATAGGCGCGCGCGCCGTTTCTCTACGCGGAGATAAGGTTAGACGGCCGGTGTTGCCAGATGTCGCTTTCGTGGGAGACCGCAACGTTCAGTGTCGGGACCACCGGTGCTTATTCAGCTACACGCGCCTTGTTTTGAAACCTAAGTACAAGCGTGGTATATTCTGTACGCCACCTACATAATATACAGGGTGTCCCAAAAAAGAGTGTCAAGCGGAAGTCCAGAGATAGAGCACACCTAGAAGTATCTGAATCACCCCCATATATGTTATGCAATTTTTTGTAGTTTCCGAGTTATGAATTTTTTTCTGAATTTCAGAGAATCCTCTACCTCGACAACTTAAAACTGTTCCAAAAGAGAAATCAAAAGACTTTTCCAAATTATCTTTTTTGGTAATTAATCTCCAAGAGTTTACTGTTCATACATAAAATAATCAGCTTCGTAACTTTGATGAAAGTTATAAAAATTTTAGTGTAAAGTGAAAAATTTAAGATCTGATAATTATGACTTAAATCTTCGCCTCGCAATTAAGAATCCAAAGAGGTGATTTCATAATTTCTAAGCAGGTCTAAAAACTTCGTCACACTCTCAGCTATCACAATCATTGAAAAAAACTAGTACCTAATGGGGCTACTTTCGCTCCAATTGACCTTCAAAGACAAGAGGCGATGATTTCTTGAAATTAGGGATGTGTTTTTCAATTCATCAATAACTTATGTTAACGCGTTAATAGCAGATTGATTGTCAGTACCGCAATAATAAACGTTAAAAACGTTGCATAAATTTAACATTTATTAAAAAAGATCCTATTTCTTGCTAAAAAACCACAAGGAGCGCATTCTTCAAAACCGGTTTTTACCTGAGCGCCAACAAAAAGGGCTAACGCTTACGCAGTAAACGATGGCGATGTTAGAAAAAGATAGCTATGATATTGTTGTGACGTCTTTTCAAAATGTGTCATTGCATAAGTTGTTTTCGTTGTCTTTATTCAGTCATCTGTCTGTCTTTGCGGCTTTAAAACGATACGCTTTTGTTTGGATTGGTGTTGTTTCTGTTGTTTGACTACTTGGCTATCCTACGGACCTTGAGTGCACGACAACTGAATTTAACGATGCTGTTTTCTGCAAGAGACTATGCAACAAATGAATAGGTCGTGGTGGACCTACTGAATGACCGTCACGGTCACCTGACTTAAATCCGATAGTTTTTTGTTTGGGACTACTACAAAAAACTAATTTATGCTAAAGAGTGTCGAAACATCAGCGAATTGCGCAACAAATTAACACAGGCTGAAGAAACAATAAAAAACAATCAAAGAGCTTTTGTTAATTTAAAAAACAATTTTTTCAGATGATGTAGATTATGCATCGAACAAGAAGGTAGACATTTTGAAAATTTCTTGTGAAATTTAATAAACTTAGTGAAGAAATTTGATAATTTCGTTTCATTTTACAATTTCCCACTTACAAAAAAGAAGTCGGACATGTAAAAAAAAAATCTTAGCAAAGTGACACAGGTGGTCATCTATCGATAATTCTGTTCGCATTGAATGTGTTTTATTGCGGCAATGACAATCATTCGGCTATTAGCGCCCTAAACTTAGTTATTGTTTCATTTAAAATCCCATCGCTGATTTCAAGAAATCTTCGCCTCTTGTCTTTGAAGGTCAATTGGAGCGAAAGTAGCCCTATTAAGTACTAGTTCTTTTCAATGATTGTGATAGCTGAGAGTCTGAAGAAGTTTTTAGACCTACATAGAAAAAATTGCATAGCATATATGGGGGTGATTCAGATACTTCTAGGTGTGCTCTATCTCTGGGCTTCCGCTTGACACTATTTTTTGGGATACCCTGTATATTATATCTTAGATGAAAAAATCTTGGGGTTGTGGCCAAAATTTTGAAACAAGAGACTGGGTCACAGCATGGAGGCGACTCTAGTGCTAACAGCCAAGCATTTCTTCTTCACTTCACTTCTTAATGAAGCTAAATAATCGTCACAATTTTTCCATAAAATTTTTAAAAATCTATGCTATCATGGCATCTTCCACTAACTGGTCAGGAAACAAACAACATATAATTGTAAATTACAAACACACAGAAACGACCTTTACATGTTGAAATTTTAAAACCCGTAGGTATTATTAAATACGTGGTTTAAAGACACATTTTATAATCTAGGTTTTCTTAAATAAAGACCTCCTTGGTCTAACAGGTGATAAAATGGCCGTTACTTAGTGAAATGTGGAGACAGAAAGCTTTCTTGTGTGTGTCTTTACACCGCGGATATAATAATACCTACGGGTTTTAAAATTTCAACATGTAAAGGTTGTTTCTGTGTGTTTGTAATTTACAATTATATGTTGTTTGTTTCCTGACCTGTTAGTGGAAGACGCCATGATAGCATAGATTTTTTAAAAATTTATGGGAAAATTGTGACGATTATTTAGCTGCATTAAGAAGTCGTTTGCACTCAATGCGATTGCTGTTTTTTATATTGGCAGACCTCAACATTAAAGCCCTGAAGATGGCAATAAACTTTGCCGAAAGCTTGGCTGTTAGCACTAGAGTCGCCTCCATGCTGTGACCCATTCTCTTTTTTCAAAATTTTAGCCACAACTCCAAGATTTTCTCATCTAAATTAAGTTTTTTGGCCATAAGCTTCCTTCGTATTACTATATCTTAGGTAATAAATGCCAACAACCTGATTGCAAAATTAGTAACACTTTTAACGATTCTAATAGAAAAAAAACACTCATACCTTATCCTTGGGAGAAACTTCAACGTAGTGAATATTATATATCGAAATAAATACCTACATTTCTGTTTCACTAGTCCACGCGTGGTCTATTCTATGCATCAGACGAAGCAGCATTAGCTAAAATATTGTCATCATTACATTTATATAGCTTTTTTATTAAAAGGGACTGTAGGTATCAAAAATATATATTTATAAAAAACCCAAAACAACTGAATAAGTTTGTTAAATAACAAGAATAATGTACTTTTTACACAAATACACGCGCGATGCATTCTAGGCACCGGACGGAGTAGCGGTGAAACTTTACTAGCTCGGCAAAGTTTGCGAGAGTACTGATGACTGACGACGAAGCAAGCATTAAGTAAATACCATCTTTGAGGGTTAGGTAGAACGGCAGAGGTGACACCTCACATCTTCCAGGAAATTGAACGTACTTGAAACTGATGGTGTACCCAGTACACCAGCGCTTGTAGTTAAAAGTTAAATCAGTTACCACCGACTGCTTAATTTTGAAGAGAATTGGGAGGTGAAGTTAGTTTCAAATGGTTAACTAAGTGAAAATAGGAAAACTTTTATCAAGATTTTCACAAATTTTACTGTAATTATAGAAGTAGGTATATAAACATTTGGATTGCGAAACGCTTTTAATTCTTCATCTTGGAACACTGCAAGAGCTGAGAAATCGAAGGATTCCTAGGTACCTATGCAATCTAATCCTGTGTTGCTGCACTTGACATATCGAAAGCCTTCTATAGAGTGTGGCATGGCGGACTTCTGGTCAAGCTTGCTGCTTATGGATTACCACCTGGCCTGCGCCAGTGGCTGAACAGTTTCTTGAACGACTGATCTGTAGTCGAAGACTGTTCATCAGAAGTATTTTCAATAAACGCCGCTGTTCCTCAGGGATCTTTCCTATCCCCTACACTGTTTCTGCTATAACTTAACGAGCTGCTGGAAATAACATCCAATCCAATCTACACCTTCTCAGACGATAGTACAATATCATGCATGGAATCAGGCAAACCACTATCATCCCCGGAGACGGTACGTCGGCGACAGCAACATGCTTCACAGATCAATGTAGACATCAAAACAATTGTCGAGTGGGGATTAGTAAACAAACTGTAGTTTAACGTACAGAAAACTCAGGCAACAGCACTGACAAAGAAGCCTGACGTTGGCTTACCAACTGTGGAAATGGAGGGTCACCCAATAGTCACCTTCCGTCAAACTTTTGGGGAGCAACATCAACAATAACATATCCTGACACAACCACGTTGTCAGTATTGCTAAAACGGCATTCCAGAAGCTTGGAGTTTTGTTCCTCTGTAGGAAGCTGTATACACTAGAGCAACTACTGCTGCTCTATAAGGCACAGATCTGACCATCGTTGGAGTATTGCACCCATGTGGGGGGATGCGCTACGAAGCACCCTCTAAGGCTTCTGGACACTATCCAGAAGAAAGCAGTTAGACTAATCGACACCCCTAACCTCACAAAGGACCTCCACAGCCTGGAACATCGAAGAAGGGTGGATGGCCCGTCCCTGTTTTACAAATTCTATCACCGAATATGTTCGAGTGCGTTCTTCCAGATAGTAACACCAAAGGCCGTCCGAACGAGGAACACTAGAGAGGCTCTGCAAGCTCATCCTTACCGGGTCGAGGTCCCTATTCCCTGAACCAGTTTTCTCCAGCATACCTTCTTTTGGAGAACTTCGTTGCAAAATGAGCTGCCGCAGAATATGTTTCACGACGGAAACAACCTGCAGCATTTCAAATCCAACGTGCACCGACACTTATCCTCTCGCTGCACTTCGACAGCGCCATAGGCTTTCAGCTTTTGTGGGACGCTGACCAAAAATCAGCAGCTACCTAAAGAATATGACTATTTCAATCGCCAAGGAAGAGCTGGAGCCTGGAGCCATATTATCCTGGTTAATGCCGAACGTCGGCGGACCAAGTAGCAATAAGCGAATCTTGCTAAGAAACGTAGTGCAGTCATCGGTCCTGTATGGCGCTCCAGTTTCGCACAAGGCATTAAAAAGACAGAAACATCGGCAGACCATGGACACAGCGCAAAGAAAGACGCTGTTGCGTGTCGCAAGCGTCTGTCGTACAGCTCTCCTGAAGAATAGGCGAGATAGGGGATGCCAAATGCCTACACTGTGACGCTGAGTACACTGTTGGGTATGCTGTCATTAACTGTAAAAGGCGGCTGCAATACAGACAAAGTGCTGGATCAGCTGTAGCAGACGCGTAGCGTACGCGTAATGATCAGGAAAATTCTCTCTGCCAAGCAAAGCGAAGAGCTAAGACAGCAAGTAAGCACAGGTCTACGGGTGACATTCTCGCCTACGTCACTCACTTGTGGAACAGAGTAATAGAAAATCATGGCGAATCCCGTATTGTTGCTCTTGACATATCGAAGGCCTTCGACAGAGTGTGGCATGAAGGAATTTTGGTCAAGCTTGCTTCCTATGGACTACCACCTGGCCTGCGCCAGTGGCTGAATAGCCTTTTGAACGACCATCAGACGTATTTTCGGTAAACGCCGGTGTTCCTCATGGATCTGTCCTATCTCCTATACTGTTTCTGTTGTACATCAACGAGCTGCTGGAAATAACATCCAATCCAATCTACAGCTTCGCAGAGGACAGTACATTAATATCGTGCATGGAACCAGGCGAGCCACTATTATCCCAGGACACGGTACGCCGGCGACAGCAGCATGCCTCACAGATGAACGTAGATATCAAAACAATTGGCGAGTGGGGATTAGCAAATAATGTACAGTTTAACGTATAGAAAACTCAGGCGACAACACTTACAAAGAAGTATCACGATGACTTACCAACTGTGGAAATGGAGGGTCACCCCATAGTCGAGTCACCTTCCGTCAAGCTTTTGGAGATCAACATCAATAATAACATGTCCTGGCACGACCACGTCGTCAGTATTGCTAAAATGGCATCTCAGAAGCTTGGAGCTTTGTTCCGCTGTAGGAAGCTGTATACACCAGAGCAACTACTGCTGCTCTACAAGACACAGATACGACCATTGCTGGAGTATTGCTCCCATGTGTGGGGGTGCGCTCCAAAGCACTCTCTCAAGCTTCTAGTTACTATCCAGAAGAGAGCAATTAGATTGGTCGGTACGCTTAACCTCACAAAGGACCCCCACAGCCTGGAACATCGAAGAAGGGTGGATGACCTGTCCCTGTTTTACAAATTCTATCACGGAAGATGTTCGAGTGCGTTCTTCCAGATAATAACAACAAAGGCCGTCTGAACGAGGAACACTAGAGATGCTCCGCGAGCTCATCCTTACCAGGTCGAGGTCCCTATTCCCTGAACCAGTCTCCTCCAGCATTCCTTCTTTTGGAGAACTTCGACGTTGTGGAATATGCTGCCGAGGAATTTGTTTCCCGACGGCTACAACCTACAGCGTTTCAAATCTAATGTGCACCGACACTTATCCTCTCGCAACGCTTCTACAGCGACATAGGCTTTCAGTCTTTGTCGGAGGTTGACCATAAAAAAATGTATGACAACGTATAACGAAGACCTTTGCACAACACATTTAAGAGAATAAATACCTCATCTTTCGATGAGAAGAATGTCTGACGGTGCAGGTTTGGAGATGGAGCAGTTGAGAGGAGCAGAGGTTTTTACTGGGTAGGACGTGGGTAGGATCCCCATTCGTCGCAAAGAGCGGTGGGTGCGATGCTATAAAAATATAAAGAACAACCATTGTTTTTCCTCTGCTGAAGACAAAAAAAAACTGCTGTGAGATTGGAGGACCGACTTAGAATCTGATAAAATAGCTAACCGCCTAGTACTATGGCCAATGCACACCCCCAAAGCAGAAGCAAGGGCAACCGCTTTTGCAGTGAGGATACAACAAATATCAGGGAGCTTATAACTTCTAAGAAACTATTTTGGGAATATTAAACAATCGCGCATTTTTAAACTATCATAAAAGATTATGGCTTCCGGTTTAACCCCATTTCTATGTAATATGCTTAAGATGCTTTTCTGTCTACGTGCTGGATATTCGCTGTGGTGAGGGAAAAGTAAGTCTGAGTAATGAAACACACAAATTCAAAATGCTCGAATGGTAGT
Source organism: Callosobruchus maculatus (assembly GCA_951848785.1). Taxonomy (NCBI): domain Eukaryota; kingdom Metazoa; phylum Arthropoda; class Insecta; order Coleoptera; family Chrysomelidae; genus Callosobruchus; species Callosobruchus maculatus. The sequence continues at coordinate 14,530,184 of CATOUR010000100.1, forward strand.
TTTACGTAAGCTGTGATGTGGTCTAAATAACTAGGTATGTGATTACCTTTAACAATAGAAAATGATTTTTTTTGTTCAATGGGAACAATCTGACAATTTGACTGCCAGCCAAAAAGTCTCTCGTCAATTGTAGGGGTTGCTGCGTGTGCTGCCAGAATTGAAGCAATCGGACAACGTCATTGAACAGTAGAAGTAGCACATGCGAGCTTTGACACCAAGACAATCTACCTTGGACTCGAATGAACCTCTTTCAAATTATTCCTATGGAAAACTTTTGAGAAGACTGAGTGTTATGTCTATAAGTAGGATCCACAGTGGTTCATTTTGACGTCTGAAATATTCTGCCATCAACCGTGATGAGAAAATTACACATTAGTTTGACGGAAATAAGGGAGAGGCTGGTGATTGATAAGATATTGTGGTATGACCAACTCGCAACAACTAATTCCAAACATCATCACTACATCACTACAATACCGCTGACATGTATCATAAGGCCGAAAAGCGACGATTGCAGCATTCAAATCAAACGAAACATCGTGGAAACATTTAACAAGCACCTCAATCGACTACACACCTCTAAAAATGGCTCGGTCTTCTAGACGTGTGCTCACTTGCAATTCTGTCGCACATAATAATAACAATGATATTTTCACTATGTTAGGTCCCGGTCTAGCATCGGAATGCGTTTACCAAAATGTTCCACCTTATATAAACTCGCCCCAGGAGGATTTACCCTGTGCAATGTCACGTCAAGGAAAAATCGCTGTCCCACTGGCTAATAACAAAGCATGTGTAGAGCATGAAGACGGTTGAGTGGTGTGTTGGCATTGATTTTCTAAACTCCCTAGCGCGTTTCCCCTAGCAGCGATATCAGCTCCCCTTCCAAATACCCCACCCCCACTCATAGCTCCATTCTTAATGAGATTTCGGCAGATCCATAAATTCCGACCGATAACTCATTCCACAACATTAATTTCATTGCTAAATACTCCCTATAAATTATAATATAATGAAGAACCGCCAGTGTAGCTGGATCGATGCCTATAAATTCGGGCATAACGATATCACTCGACTCGATAAATACTATATTGTTCCACAGTAGATGCATTGTGACGATAACGATCTGGTATAGTCTTTTTGATGAAATGAATCCATTGTCGACGTCATTCTATTGGAGACGTCTTCAAATTCAAATCAATTGGCTGTTCCTGAACATCAAAAAATGTCGCAGCATACCTTTTTCCAGAAAAGTTATAAACTTTGATACGACTATGCACTTAGCAATATAAGTTTAGTTAATGTTAGTTGTGCTAACGACCTGGGTATCCTCTTTGATTCCAAAATTGGTTTTACAGAACACTATATCATTGATAATACATTCCAGATACTTGGTTTCATAACAAGAAGCAGTGTACATCTAGGAAATAATACGTCTAAAATTTTGTATGGTGCGTATGTTAGATCGGCAGTTGAATATGTATCGGTAATATAGTCTCCTTATCATCAGATGCATATTGATAAATTGCTGAAAGTGTACAAAAAAGTGTTTACGCATAGCGGAGGTCAAATACTAATGTCCACAATAATACACACAACCCTTATTATATTGAATTCACTCTCAGTTTTATATATCGGAGTCCACATCTTTTGTATATTTTTATGTAAATTAGTCGTAGGTCACATTGATTGTGAAGAACCTTTGGGTTCCACATACTTTGTTGCCCCTCATACAAAATGCAATAACTTCTTGTTTTTTATACCAACACATCCTACTGATTACGCTATGCACAACCCTCTCACAAGGACGTGCAGAATCTTTAATAGTATTAATCTTGACCCGATTCAATTTGATCCAGTGTACGACTCAACTGTTTCTTGCAAAATTAACCTGTATGCGAGCTCTCTGTTAGAGACCATGGGCTCCCATAGATGAAAATCTATTCTTTTATAAACTTTTCTAAGTAATCACGTGTATTATTTATACATCTATCGCTTATGACAGTGAACTTTCTAAATATATAACTACTACTACTACTATTACTAAAATTCAGGTTTGGGCGGTTCAGATGCGTTCTAAATCTATCGTGATACATTTGACTGAAAACAGGGTTAAACAAAACAACCAAAATGCTAGAGTGCTTTCAAGAAGAAAAAAAAACAGCATTTAGGGTGGAAAAAGTTGGGTTGTAAGATTGAAGGTATACTTCTATGAAGCAAGGTCAGGAAGGAAACTATTCATTAGTTTATCTTGTATTTTTGTCTCGATAATTTGTGGTGATTCGTCTCCGTGATTTTCTATGCATTCTTTGTTGTCAAATCTGTTTGAACTAAATAATCAGTTTACATAAAAATTTGCGTACCGCGAAAGACCGTAGTCATGCTGCGCGTGCGCTTTTCATCCGAACCAGCTCTGAATAAGTCCGGGACGTGAACCGCGAACACCTCTTTTGTTTATACCAAGCATCTACGTTCAATAACAGCTAGATAATTCTATTTTTTTTTCAGGTTTTTCTCATTTTTAATGCTTATGTGATAGAGTAAAAAATTATGGGTAAGAAATAACAATGCTGTAAGGCAAAGGGCCTGCCTGTGATCTTGCGTGCAGAACTCTAATTGTACATAGAGCCATGTGGATTACCTGGTAAGGTTTGTTCTAACAGGTTCAATATAGGGCCCAAACAAATGCTGAAGTTATTGGATGCATTGGACAAATATTGGAGTCACCAAACCTTTTGGTTAGTATATTCTTGTGATAGTTATTTACAGGGTTGTAGTGCGATGGCATCCGATCAATATATTTTCACAACACTATTTTAGGATTAATCGCAGTCAATCAAATCATTTCTCATTTTACTTTTCTTTCCTGAAGAACCAGTATGAAATTTATGACATCTGTCACGCAGACATTTACCAGGAAATACAAAAAACGACAATATTATACATTCTGATCAATCTATAAGGATATCCGAAAAAATAGTATAAGCGGAATATTAGCATCATATATAAAGTGCGAATCATTTTGTAGAATATGGCGAAAATAATTTCTAAATTGAGTAACATAACTCGTTTTCAATAATATTGTAAAGAGACACGCCACTGGATCTAGACCGGAAATCGTAAAAACACAGCCCTCTGCTGAAACTTTTCTGAATGAGGCAGAGCTCCAGGCAGATCTGAAATATCTCGAGAGTGGCAGCTCCAAGATGCATTAAACTATTAGACATAAGCTATATAAGTATCAAGGAAACATGCGAAAATTGTACTATATATTTTGACTGAGTAATTTTTATCCCAGCTTTATTTGTTACTATTTCCTTTTATTTATTTATTAAGTCTAAGACCTATTTACTTTGGGTTAATATACTATAAGAGTAATATAAAATCAGTTAGGTAGTTATTATTATATTTCTTAACAGTTACTCATTTGGCAGTGGAGTAACTCAACTGATAAACCAAATTATAAAACATTTCAAAATCTCACAAAAGATATCTATTAAATAAAGCGCTATCTTCACACTCTCAATATAACCACATAATAGGTCTCAGTTGCTTAACGTACATATCTACTGTATTATGAAGTTTAAGTGATAGTAAAACTGTTTATATATCGCACACATCTGACACTCATTTACTAGCATGATTCCATACAACGATATTTCAAAAACAGTCTAAGGTGATTTAAAGCATTTTATGGAGAGTTGTGCAACAATTTTTAAACGTGATTGAACAAAAACTCCATATTAGACTTAAGGAAAAGAGCTTTAAATGAAATTGCCTGTAATATAAGTAAGTCGACCTGAGCTGAACTCTTTTTAACATGGGTCCAAGACCAGTAAGATAAAACTAGTTTTGTTTGCTTAGATATCCATAAAGCCGTAAAAGCGAATCCAACTTAACGTAGCATACAAATCTAGAAATAAAAACAGAACAAAAATATATTTATCAGAGCTATATTAGTGAATTGGCATAGAAAACCTGGAACTTCAGGACGCATAGACGTAATATATTCAATTACTTGGACATATTTTAATACTTTTCGGCCTAATGAAGTGTTACGCTTTTTGACTCACTTCCGTATGGTCCATAATATGGTACATATTTTGCTAAATATGAAAACCTTTAAGTGTCGGAAACTTGTTTGCTTTGTAGACCTCCTAAGGACAAGAACCTGAATCTTTTCAGCCAAACTGCCCAGGTTTATTGCCTTATGTTTTATGTAAAATCACTAAAATTACATTATTTCCATGCAACCTGATGTATACCAAATGAAAGATAAAGCAACCTAACTCACGTACATAAAAATACCCTTGTATGATTTTCGTTCATATCACCCCTGGTTATATTACGGTTCTGTCGAAAAAAGCAGAAGCAAAGTGACGTTACACAGTACCCGAAGTTACACAATCGATATGGGAATTTGAATACTTGGAATTGTATGAGAAAAGAGTTCTCAGTTCTCGTATTTTCAGGTCATCTATTTATTGGGTTTTTGCTCGTGAAACTTTAATGGAATTTTCAAGTTTTAATATTAAAGTTTCTGAGAAAAGAACTTATTCGTTCTCTATCTCATCCTTTCGCTCCTTTCACCGCTTCTTTTTGTATAATTAAAGTTCGATGAGATAGATATTTTGCTAACTTCTATGCGTGAAAGTATCGGAACGAAAAACATAAATGCCTTGGTAATGCATTTTACAATTGTCATCTGAGTATTTAATGTGCAAATATTATGAAAAATCACCAGTATTTCTTTAAGTGGTAGAAAATACTAGCAAAATCTGTTTTAATACTCCACACTAGTATTCATATTTTTATCCAGTTGTTTGAGATCACTTAAATCCATCATGAAACCATAAATACTCTCCCAAGCTGAGTAAAAATCCTGATGGGCGGACGATCCAAAAACAAAACGTTACATTTACATGACTGTAAAATCAATGAAATAACGCATACTCAATGCTTAGATATTAAGTCAAAAAAATATCATATGTTTCATGGAAACGTAAAATAGGTGTGTTAAAAAACACAACTTTTAGTTGCACAAACGCTGAAAAAATCGAGATATAGGTATTTTGTACAAGTACTCGAGTAATTTATAATTTTTTTGGTTCAGTGGGTCACTTGGCAGATTATTTTTTTCGGCTGTGTAAATAGTAAGCAAAAATGATTGTATTTTTTTGAGTTTATCATGTGTATTTAATAAAAAAGTTAGATACATTATACTATAGTCCCAGATGTCCATACATTTTATAAAATTTAAGTTTTTTTTAAATTTTGATGTTAAGTGATTTTTCATGATCATCATCATCAGTTACGTAATAACAGATGATCAAGCTATACGTTTTGACAGGGAGAGTTTCATACAGGGTTGTTGCTAATCCGACGTATTCCTGTTGGGGCATGATAGGAGAGCTATAATGCAACAAATATTGCTCAATATATGTATGGACACAAATTAACAGCATTTAATATTTTTCTATTTTAAGGGAATTCTAATAGTTACTCAAAATCTGTTATTTTTGTTTAAATAATTAAAACGTTACGATAAAAACTAGTAACATGTTCACATAATTTAGTTCAACACGTTTACACCAACGAATTCGAATAGGTTAGAAGAAGTAAATAAGGATTTTGTTTGTCCACACAATACTAAAGCGGTAGCTTGATGATGGTGGCACAGTGACCGCGGAATCGCTGATATACCCGTATACCCTGTGTATACCCGCGACAAGATGGTAGGTAAAGAACTCTAAAAATAACATCAATGATTAGTTTACCAGTTCTTCATTAGCACATACTAACTTAACAAGCATAGCGTAAACGCGTTAGCGTTTAAAAATCAGCACGGTAATGATGTAGATTGTGTCGTATTGTTGGAACAACAAAACAATGTTTTGAAATGAACTCAACCTTGATAACACTATGGTCATTGAACAGCTGAGATTTGAAAAAAAACTGGTAATGTTTTCCGAAATATTCATTTTGAATCATTCCTGACCCAAAGAAAACTCGGTCCTCCTCAATAGCATCCTTCTGGATTCTCGCAACCCGTCTGTTTCGTATTAATATGCAAGCGTAAGAGGCAAGTAGGAAAAGTGCCTCAGATGGGTACATCGTTAGTTCCTTCTAGGGTTTATAGCGATTCGCTACATTTTGCATAACAAAATAGGCGAGATTTTTGATTATCTTATTATAGTACATACGAGTATATAGTGGAATAATATAAATACAAATTTTGTTTTCGTTGATTGTTTCTGGTTTACTGTTATAGTTTTGAGTGAGTGTTGGGCTTTAACAGTACATAAGTGTTAAAATACTACTACTTTAAGCAATTCCACGAGGATTAAATCCTGCCGATTCCTGTTAAAAATACCACCGTGCTTGTTAACATAGTAAGTAATAACAACAGGATCTTGCGAACACACTCATGCCTTTCAGAGCATGGGCTTTGCTGTTTCTAACCTATTCGAATACGTTGGTTTACACTAATTCAATACCATCATCAAAAGGTGGAAAGGTACCATACTTAAAAAAAGATATTGCTTTATCATAATAGTTCGAGGCGTTGAGGTTGGGCTACATGGCTTGTTCTCAGCTCATTCGTAATATTATATTCTGTGGACGCATTTTTGTCGGGTATATTCTGTCTCGACTTACCAGAACATATATCCACAACTAAGTAACATGTGTAAAAACTAAGACTAATAACAGATATGTTAATTGTTTTGCACAGTTATTTCAGTTTCAGTTAAAGAATCTAAAACCTTGATTGATCAGACCTTCAGAACTGTATGTATAAAACCATAGGGGGGGGGCTTAAGGGGCTTAAGCTCCTCGACTTATTTTCGATATCTTTATGATAGACTACACCACCTCCAGCAACATAATATATATCCCCATAAGAATAATGGGTGGTCGATGACCCAACCACTACACCCCGCCCCCCGAATTTACATCATGGCTTTGCTCCTGAACGTAGGTTTTCAATTCGTCGCTTAAACTTTTTTGAAAAGCCGAGATTATCAGCCTGTCAATATCTGTTTTTTTTTTAAGTATCGGAACTTTTGGCCTATTTATCATGGTACTGAATTCGTGTAAGCATATTGAACTAAAACATGTGAACATGTTAATGATTTTTAACGTAGCTTTTTCATTATTTAAAAAAATTGTCAAATTTTGGGTAATTATTAGAATTCCCTTAAGATTGAAAAATCTCAAAATTATTGATTTTTGTCCATATACCTATAGACACTTTAAGCTAAATTTGTTGCGCTTTAGCTCTCCTATTATGCCCCGACAGGAATGAGTCAAATTGACAACAACGCTGTATACATACATGGAAGAACGAAGTATTTTTTTCAGTAATCTTCAGTGGTTAATGCCTTTGTATTGTGAGAAACGCAAATAAAACGGTGTGCAAAAATATTCCCTATACAGAAAAGTGTTCCGTGGTAGTGAAAATGAATACTTATATATATATTTGAATCAAGAATGGACAGAAAAGCTTTTAGGCTGGAATATAAAACCTTCCCTCCTGTCTAAAAGGAAAATATCGAAAGATAAATTGGTTGCTTTTAACGGCTTAAAAACACACTCCCGTATTTTGATGGAACTAGGGGTGAATTTTTTATTACGATAAGGAGCGGTGACAAGAAAACACATTTACGTCGTTCCACATAACGTCAAAAAAGGATTTAAGTGAAATCGCTACTCACCTGAACTAAAACATATTCCTGATAGAAACTGATTTTTGTGTAATAACTTTAGGTAAACGCGAATTTGCATTTAAGTTTATTCACTACTTAACTTCGACGTACCGCAATATTTGAAATTTGAGGTTACCATATATGTACATATTTGTGGCATGAAAATTCATCTTCACTTTCAATAGTGCCTTTTTTTGAAGGAAATTAAATGGGGTGGCTCTGGTTGGGGACATGCGAGGAAATTCAAAATATTTTGTACTCATAAAGAACTCTATTGCCTTGAAAAGTAATGTAAGTAATTCTGTCCTTCATAGATCTATCCGAACATTGGTTTTGGCTTATTTGTTTGGTATCTGGACATCCTATTCACGTATGATTGCAAAGTATGCTGATCTATACAAATGTATACAACCCGTGCCGCATAAAAACCTACATCTGAACACTTATTTACCTCTCCAGCGCGGAGTCTCACTTTCCTCACTGGCCGATGCTGCACCTGATCGTATTTACAGTTTCGGAAAATGATTTTCAGTGCTGTTTATTGAAATAAGAATTCTTATTCTACATCATGCAGACTTATCCAATAACACTTGACTATTCATTACATATAGTGTTCCATGTATGATGATGAGATTGGGGTGGTGGAGAGGGTGGTCCATTTGGTACCTACGTGCCATTGCTTTTAGGATTTAGTACCATGGTCGCCACCATCACTACACTCATTATGATATTGGTAGCACTGCCATCACTAAAACATCAATGGCAGTGATTGACACTAAGTAGCACATGCGGTGTGTAGCAGCAGCTCTTTGTCCAACAGCCACTCATGTGTCGTGTATTTCATTCAGTACGGTACACAATGGCATTCGAGTGGTCTCTTGAACGATACTCGATTGTTTTTTACGCATACCATGGTGGTTCTTTGTAATTTTCAATCGGTCTCCTGTACACAGGGCATGCCATATGTCACGGCTTTAGCTGAAGGACGGAGTTCCTCTGTTTGGCAAACAATTTATTTGAACAATGTATATATGTGTATCATATAGGGTGTCCAGGTGCGACAAAAAAAAAAAGATAAAGGAAGTGTGACGATACATCGTGACACCCATGTCAATATATCGATCTATAAGGTAAGTTGTCCAAAAGGCAGACAAACAGCAGAAGAAACAAGAAGAGCAAAGAAATAAAGTATAGCTGTTATTTGATATGTATAAGTAAGAATAAGTTGGTGGTGAGTCTGAGATTAATTTTATCACGTTACTTGTAATTTTGACCTGTACAAGGTTTATTTCAGATATTTAATGTGCAAAAAAAGTTAGATATAATGCTTTCAGTTGCGATGTTCAACAGAAAAAAATACTACTAAAGATAATAACATTCTTGTTGCAGGAAACAACTTATGGGAGTAATGCAAGAAAAGTAATAAAACTTAAATGGTTTTTTCACTTGAAATATGAGCAACAAAAACGTCATAAATAAACACATAAGCACTTAATATACCGTTACCGTACAAGTGTGTGAACTTTCTCTTTAACTACATGATTTCCTAATTTCGAAACAAGCAAAAACTTGAAACTACGTGAATCAATGGAACATACGAGGTTATTCGTATATTTTGGAGTAAAAATTAGAATTTTCTACAGAAATAATCCTGATAGGGTCACCAAGAGAATATACCTACTTTAGATTAGATAATAAAGTGATGACAGAGGCGCCAATATAATTCCGGTTTAAGCACCGACATTAATTGTATTATATTATTAGTTACTATTGATTAGCATTATCAAAATCTAATTTCTTTTTAATGCATTATCAGCGAAAAATGAGGTCAAGCAAAAAGTTAATAAGCTATTTTGCCTCAAAGTATGTACTTGTATGTAGGATATGTCGAACATCGGCTTTTTGAGTGTCTCATCAATGTGGGTAATAAAATATAAAGACCATGGGTAATGTAATATTAATCGATATAATACTGGTTAAAATTTTGAATTTTACAATAATTCAAATGCAGCGCTGCGTTTCTTAATATTCAAGAATAACCAACTTAATTAGGTTAGTTCAAAAAAAGAAATATTTTTTCAAATTGTTTGTACTTAGAAAAGCTACAGGGATAGCCCATGTGTCAGTAAAAGTTTATCTTTCAGCATATGTAGTTTTATTGACGAGCCTGAAAAGAGTGATAGGTACATGATCATAATCGGAAAATATAAGATACACACTCGGTACATTTAGACAGATACTATTGCAGACAGTAGATCAAGTATATTTGTTCAACTATTATATAATTTGAGTTCAATTTGTGTAAGAGATGCAAATTTCTATTAGTTCTTCCTGTTGTTTAAGCGTCATTTAATACAATCGACATAATTCCAGCTAGTCTTTTATTTAATTGGCCACTTTTATTGCCGTTTGACCCGGTCAATGGAAATAAACAATAATTAAATGTATTAGACTGTTAACCTTGCTATTTCTGTAACCACATATCCAAACATGTCACTATGTTGAATAACATCTTGCAGTATGATACAACCAAGATGTTTCAAACACATTGCCTCCATTGCACAGGCTTCAGTACAAAGACTTCACTAGTATTTTTTTAAATCAACGAGGATGATAGCAATGTCTTGACTCAACTGAGCTTTGATGCTACACATACACATACATATTTAATTATACAAATAATATGTGAACTTTACCTTGAAGTTTATGGCGAATTTAGCACATTCGGGTACTGACCTGAAACAAATATTTAGGTTATTTCAATAGGAAATTGTAAGATTAGTTTCACACCTCAAATCTATATTAAGGACATGTGCGAGATGTTGCTATTCTTTGGCTACCGCAAAATATTGTAAATTTTTTTATCGCTTTGAAGAAGAAATTACCTATGAATATTTTGTGTTAGGAGACAAGAGTAGTACATGGATATATATGTTAGTTGTTCTATAATTAATCAAACCATTTTATCAGACTCAAATCGCTTTTCCTGTCTCATGTACCTTCTAAAGCTAAACAGGGACGCAAATACTAAATATAGTCACTGCTGCTATACAGAGGTAAAATGCATGGTTATTGGAATGAGCGTTGAACATATTAATGTTCATTATATGTAGATTCGAAAAAACACCACCTTTTAATTCGTTTTAAGCTTAGGATAACCTTGATGAAAATTATAGCATCCACTACTTTAGGGTTAGACTAATGAAATTACTGATGGCTGTAACGTAACCGAAATGTCGAACTACTCTTTATACAACTTGGATGACGCGAGGCACCTCTCAGCTCAACATATTATTATGTACACAACATATCAAACAATCAGCAGAAATCATTTGCGCATCCAGCCATTTTGGGTGAGTATCTGTCAAAATAGGCATATTTATGTACGTCGGTGGTCAGTATTGATGCAAGGTCGGCGCTCGTATTTGCTCACTGCTGAGATAAAATGCATAGGCGTACGCTGCGAGATTTTATGTATGCGGTATTGATAGTGTGTGATCTTTAAAATGGATAAAAAATGTGCTGGAAATGTGTGTGCTGGTAAACATTGCAGAAATAAGTAACATAATTGCAGAAAAAGTTTTTTTATATTCACGAATGATCCCGCAAGGTAATTCAAATCATCTGGTTCACAGAACCTTCATACCAAGAGGCTGAACAGTGCCTTTTACCATGAAGAAGTATGGTAGGCTCACCAAGAGGTAGTGTATACTAAGAATGCCCAGAAGTATGGTGGTACCCTCACCAAGAAGTTGCTTGCCCTTACCTAGAAGTATTTCCGCGGAAGTTGATTGCTTTTAGCCAGAAGAAGTAGCGCCGGTACCCAGAAGTAGTGTGGTACCCTCAAGAAGAATGATCTTCATGTCCAGAAAGGAATGTTCTTGTTACCCAAAAGAAAGGTGGTCTCTTTAATTGGGACATAATTGCACACCCAAATTATTTTTTTTACATCCCACAACTACTTTTGAAGCCAATTAGTGCTTGATCAGATTGCTTTGAATATTTTGAGTATTTCCAGGTTCACAGAACAGAACCAAATTATTCCATCCCGTAAGGTAAGTACATCTAACCTACAAATAAAATATGTACTCAAAATGTATGGACACTATTTTTACGGATCGATTGAGACAGCTTAAATATGTATGATATTTTATGCAATTTTAAACTGCTTTTTGTTTTTCTGCAATTTAGTACAGCTTTTGGATCAATTTCGGTACATTTCAAAGCACGATAGCGCTGTGCGTGTACAAAAACGTACTTATTGATATTCTTACCAATATTTTAATAAATAAAGTTTCTTAATCGCAATTAAAAGGGGTTCTTTTTTTGCAAAACATCAAGTAGGTATATTTTCTATTTTAAATTATTTGAATAACAACATAAAAAATAACACAAAATAGTACTTAACAATTTACATTACTGTATCGAGTATTTTTGTCTCGATTTTTCTTTTGAGCGATTCCAAGCTGGTATCGATACTTGTGTAGGGGTATCGGTATCGAAAACAAATAATTATTGAGGAGTATAATCAATTGCACAAACTTCTCTGTACGAACCTAATGCGTCTCCATTGGTGTGTACTATACTTGGCAAAAAAAATATCAAATTGGTATCGGTATCGATACTTTTTATTTTCCCCCAGACCCAGACTACTCCCTCATGATGTCGTCAAGGTCAAATTCCTTAGAAACCATTTTTATGTAGGAAATCCTCTATTCTTCTGGTGGATTAGCATGCTGTGATATGTATTTGAGCTTTTTGTCAGCAATTGTTGCAATTGACAGTAAGTGTTCCTGCCAAATGAAGTATTTTTATGATCTTGACTCATACAAGTCCCACTGGATGACTCCCTATTTTTGAAAGCGGCTGACGATATATTCCCTCGCGAATTAGCGTTAGTTTAGATTTTCGTTATTATCTTTATTTCTGAAGCTGGAACAGATTTCAACTGCGGGAATATGTAGCTCGTCGTTTGTATATATATGTATATATGAACGTCGGTGTATGGAGCTCGTTCGGCAACAACAGAGAATAAACTTTCAATTCTGTTATATAACTTCCAAGCGAAACTTCAGCTATTTGATAGAGTTTACGTAATGTATATTATAACTTTAAATTGAGGTTGTAACGGTGCCATCACAGCCATCCATCTATATCCTAGAAAACCGTTAACTCTATGAAATATAATTTACGCATTAATTGCCTTCTGAGCTTTTAATTTTAAGAAAATACGTGTATCGCATATTTCAAGTCCGTCTTGATGTCAGTCTCTCGATTTGTATTCTTTCTCGATCTCAGCAAGTACTTGCAAACAATGTACGTAATTTAGAAAAAATATAGCACATGTCACTGCAGACTGCAGTTGATATTTGTATCATTTTAACAAACCAGCTGTTTCAGTTTTTCACTTCTGCGGGTTAAGTGGAACAGCAGCGATGAATTACGTATTCAAAGCTGAACTTCGCCCTTTTGTCAATCCCTGGGACTGTTTTTTTGTTGTTTCTTTCGATGTATTGTTTATGTTAGTGGTTTGGCAAATAAAGACATATTACTATTATTATTAATAACGTTCAAGTTAGGAGGTCAATCCAATAGTAATATTATTTTGAGGTAGACATCTTTGAGTTCTTCACGACTGTCTAATATCAAACAAATCAGTGCACAATTCTTTTTGTGCACCCGCCGCCCAGCCTTTTTCAGCCCCCATTGTCAGATCGGCACCAAAACCTTTTCAACTCGAAAGCACTTTTATTGATTCAAGTTGGCCAAATTTGGTAGCAATCGCTTGGGGCGTTTTTGAGTAATGGTTGGAGAACACACATAGACGGACACCAATAAACACACAACAAACTAAAGGTTTCCTATTATCTTCATACTTGGTTACTATAAAAAGGTTACCATTAAAACCAAAAATCTAGTTTTTGGTCCCGCTGCGATGATAAGAAAGGGGTGGGGATAAGGGTAACTCAAACAATAATATCAATTATAATGCCACCACAATAAAGAGCATGTTTTCTTATGCGAAAACGCTACCTCGTCACATGCTGCAAAGCTTCAAAAAGGTGGAATAAAAATTCATAAAACGTAGCTAACTTTCAAACTGCAAAATGGCAGTTACTGTCACAAAAATGACCCAAATAATTTCAAACTGGCTTTTGTTCTCTATCTTTTGGTCCACTTTCGGTGCAAATAGATGATTTAATGGTGGGGGGTGGTGGGGGTACTCGGAAAAATAATAATATACTACAGCATTTTCTTTTCAGAAAATGAGTCAGGACGTGATTTTACCTTGGAAATGACACCTTGCACGTTGATTTCGGTAAAATTTGCGAAAACGGGCCGATCCTAATAACTTATCCCTCCTTTGTCGGGGAAGTTAATAAAGTAATCGCTATATTGAAATAACTGGCTCATTTAACAGGTTGAAAGTTCCATAAACAAAAACTTAGTATACAGTTAAGTCGTCATCTCATCAAAAAATGTTGGCTCCTTCCCATTTATATTCTTCTTTTACGTGTCTTTATGTGGCTATTTTTCGTATCTATATCCATTATCAACTTTTTTTAACTGTAATATTTTAAATGCCAACATATATGAGGAATGTGTGTTAATACTTATCTGTCAAACCAATGACAAATCTTTTTAACCTATTCTTCAAAAAAGTGTACTAACATCTACTACAGCTCCAGCGAATCACGTTTCTACTAAATTTGAAAAATGTGAATAAAGTAGTGAAATCCTGACCTACGAAACCCCATTTGATTTTTGCCCATCATCTCAGCCACGAAATCCCAGAACAACGGCTCCATACGTCAATATTTATACGGGTTACAGTGAACATACATATATACATGCATCCAACTCCACATGATGTTTAATCGTGACTTATAACTAACTAGATGTAAGTACGATTTCAATTTGCATATAAAATAGGTTCGCGGGGGGAATGGAGGGCACAGGAGGAGGAGGAAGGGAAATACATAATGGAAAATGAAATGTCAGTGGTAACCAAACTGTTGCGAGCACGTAATCACGAATTCGGGACTACATTTCACCACATATGGCATATGGTGGCTTACATATTGTGTCCCATATATGTGCATATTATGTGCAATATCTGAGCGTTCTCATAGGTGAAACTTTTTATCAGACTTGTTCAGGAGGTATTAGGGAAGAAATGTCCTTGTATACGTTACGCCCAATTACCGAATACAGGTAGTTGGCAAAATTTTGCCGAATTCATGGAATACGAACTCCACTTGCGGATTAAATGAAATGAGCAATTTTTGTGAAACTAGCTATATCATTATCTAGTGGGTAACAAACTTCAGACGACATTTTTTTCATCGCAAACTCAATAATAATTGAATATATATTCCTAAACCTTTTATCACTCCTTTAAATTTTGATAATCAATTTAAATCTTTGCAAATTTGCTATATCTCTTGACGTTAGGTTTCTGGCATTTATGGCTATTACAATTTTCATTATTTTCCTTGCCCAGTTTTGTATCCACAATTTGCTGTTTTTCAACCCATTGTAATGATAGACAATTTATTATGCCGTCTTGATGAACAAGAATAACGGAATGACCTTTTGACTAAAACAGCACACAATATCAACTTCAAAATAACACGTAATCATAAAAATAATAATTAAAAAACACATGTAGCGTTAGCTCTAGTACCTCGCTTAATTTCGCAATGAGTGTGTGTAATGAAATCTTTCGTCAAACTTTGCCACACCGTAGGTGTAGAGACAACTTCGAAATCTGTTGTTAATCGACCGTCAACCGCAACTTTTTGATCTACGAATGTTGTGGCTCACACCTGATCTTATTTCCGCCTATATGTTTGCTTCCCTGAGGAGTCAATTAGCCTTTCGGGAAAAGCGTTTTTCAGATCGTTCCTCTGGAACATTATATCTCTTTTGGCAAGGCATCTACATATAAAATTCAAATCCAATTATATCATCTGCAACTAGACTGTTGGGTTTTGTAATCAGGAGCATAGAGACTGCGTAAATATGGACGTGATAAAAATAATATACAGCCCCTATGTTTGTTCGAAGCTAGAGGACTGCAGTTTGATCTGGTATCCCATTTAGGTCACACACGTTCTATCAATTGAGCGCGTTCAAAAAAGGGCTTTGAACCCTTTCTCATTGACGTCATCGGGAGTATACCTGGAAAGAGGAACTGAATATTCAGTATTACCTAGTATGACCTAGCATGCATAGTTTTCTATCATTTGATTCAGGGAGGATTTTAAATAGTTTTAGTTTTGAGAGTAGGCCGCAGAAAAGATCTGCCTGTGCGCCATCTGGTACCCGGAGGTAACGGCAAACCAAAGGAAGTCGCCGCTAAAAAGCAGCAGATTCCTTGGCGGAACGCAAAGGCGCATTCGCTTCACCTAGCCAGAAAAGCGCGCCTCTATGCCAACTGGAAATGAGAGTCGATATACGAGAGTTGCGCTATATCTCCGTCAATGCACCAGTACGCAGACAGCTGTTTCACCACGCTTATTAGCGACCATCAGTGCGCCATAGGTCGATTGACGTAGATAGAGAGCATCAGAATTTTCATGTCTATCAGACATGTAAAGCATGTGAGAGTAGGCGGCAGAAAAATTCTGCCTATGCGCCATCTGGTACCCGGAGGTAACGGCAAACCTAAGGAAGTCACCGCTAAAAAGCAGCAGACTCGTTGGCGGAACGCAAAGGCGCATTCGCTTCACCTAGCCAGAAAAGTGCGCGTCTATGCCAACTGGAAATGAGAGTCGATATACGAGAGTTGCGCTATATCTCCGTCAATGCACCAGTACGCAGACAGCTGTTTCACCACGCTTATTAGCGATCATCAGTGCGCCATAGGTCGATTGACGTAGATAGAGAGCATCAGAATTTTCATGTCTATCAGACATGTAAAGCATGTGAGAGTAGGCGGCAGAAAAGATCTGCCTGTGCGCCATCTGGTACCGGGGTAACGGCAAACCAAAGGAAGTCACCGCTAAAAAGCAGCAGACTCCTTGGCGGAACGCAAAGGCGCATTTGCTTCACCTAACCAGAAGAGCGCGCTTCTATGCCAACTGCATATGAGAGTCGATATACGAGGATTGCTCTGTATGAGTTTTCTGCACAACTTGCTGCATAACAACATAAATTGTGAATCATTGTTTTTTCATGTACTTCACCGGAGTTCAGACACTCGCTAACCTGAGCTAAGAAGTAGTATGATGTTAAAATGTCCTATACACAGTGGCGGCCCGTGGAGTTTGATCAAGACGAGGCTATACATAAAAAAATCATAAAAGTGTGTGCCTCCTTCATAAAATGCAAATTTTCACACCACCGTTTACACTTGCGATATTGCAACGGCGCGTTACATTTTATTTAAGTGGGTGACTACCAATAGCCTTCCCTTCCCTCAAAATTTTGATTGTAGGTACTAACAAGAGATATGTACTAGCGTACTAAATGGGATGCGATTATACTAAAAATCCAGTACCTACGATTCTTCTACTGTGTACTGTACTACTGATACTCTCGCGGGTAGTTTCTGCTAATCCCCCAAAATATTGCATGTCTACATAGGATCGTCGGAAGAAGATCGTACACTATCCCGAAAGCTAAAAAATCGTACAAATACGATTTAAATCATACTATTGGCAAGACTGTGCCGAACGCATACGATGTGCCTGACCGAAATAGGCTATCACAGTGGCGGCATGTAGAACTGCAAGTCAGCCAATAAAAATGGTTGTGAGAAGATTTCAAGGTTACTTTGTTACAGAATAGCATTCGAAATCTGCAGCCGCTAGCTGCAACGGAAATCCCGCAGCACCAACTCGGGACTGCGGGAGTGGGAGCGGGATTTCCACGGGACATAGTTACGCGTTAAATACAAGCATACACACCGTTTCGCTACCAACGCAGCCATGCTGCGAAATTATTGTGATTTGCAGCGTGCACCATTTTTCCCACGGTCCGTAGTATTCCCGCCTTTCATTCCTGGCAGCTAAACCAAACTAACCTTACTTATTTTGAATACACATTGAAATGTTGTCAGCATTTCGTTCGTCCAGATCACTTTTGACATACGCATCTCTTTCCCGCTGGTGTTCCCGCAGTCCCGCATTGGTTTGAGGCAATATCTACACTAAAGACAAAACACAGTGGTGTCGGTTATACAGCAGTGTAGGATGCGCCAAGAAAACTGAACTAACCTCACTTATTTTGAATACCCGTATGAAATGTCGCCAGCATTACGTTCGTCCGGATCACTTTCGAAGTACGCATCTCTCTCCCGCTCGCATTTCCACAGTCTCGCATTGGTTTGAGAAAATCTTCACATTAAAGACAAAACGCAGTGGCGTCGGTTACAAAGTGGCGTAGATTGCGCCAAGAAAGCAACCGAAAATGTTTCACTTTATTAAGTTTATTTATTTCCACGTAGTGAGAAGAAATGAAGGCTGAGCCTCCCCTACCTCCTTTGATGAGCCGCCGCTGCCTATACAAGTTTTATATCAACTTTTCTCCTGACCTAAATGGAGCATTATAACAATTGAACTGTAACAATGAGCAACTTAGTTTTTGTAAGCATCCATCCACAGCTTTCGACAGAAGGCAGATACCAAATGCACCAACCAGTCAAATCTGGCCTTTTGTGTGTCCATGGAAAAAGAAAAAATCTAATTTACCGTGAAACATGTCATAAGGAGACTAACTAACTGTGTCCCTTTGAAGTGCGCTCTGCCATTCAGCACCTTTCCGAGCCACTACAGCGGAATTCATCGGATAAAATATAAATAGGGAGAATTAAAGGGCTCAGGTTGGGCATACAAAAGCTTTTGAGTGCCGCTGATTTACTAACGAAAGAACCGAAGGAGAGGAAATGAAAAGCAGTGATGGCGGTCGATAAAACCGAGTGGGAGGGTGCGAGGAGGGCAGTGATGGTTTGGGGGAATTTGTATAATAGAGGTAAACATGACAAGTTTGAGTCTGATGTCTGTGATGCTGTCCAAGTGAGACTGTTTTTGGTTTATTTAAGATCATTTTAATAGACACCAGTCCTCTTGAGTAAGAAAAAATTAAATAACTTACCATACATTTTCGATACTAATATGGTTTCACTGCGTTGGTGAAATTCTAAATTACATTGATCCTATAAAAGTTATAACGTTTAGAATGTATCAAATCCACAGGCTTTAAAAGCGATGTTTGGATGAGAAAAAACACCAGATATTATGTAATTCAGAGTAGTGGAAAGTAGTTGTATATAATTTTAGAATGAAGGATATTTCAATAAGAGTGCAAGTTTGTAAGGTTTAATAAAGCAAAGTTTTCTGTAGCAAGGTAATGAAACATTGCATATAGATTTATAATTTAGTTTAGTTTCACTTATATAAAGCAAAATATCTTTTAAATGGTCGCCATTTTGGCTTTGAATGCATATATTATGCGGACAAAATTTATTAAAATATAATTGGATATATGTGCGCACATTCCAATGATACAATGCAGGGTGAGAATAGCCTTGGGTCCTGCACAACTTATGTCTTTAGGTTCAAGAACCCTTGAACCCAAGAATAGTCTGCCTCTGATACCCAAAATTCCACAGCGATATCGCATGTATGCCGAGGAATCTTCCTCCTCGCCACAGCGTGCACACGTCAGGTAGCTTTCTACCCCCATTACATAAACATGACGTCTGCGTTTGAGGGTATCATGGCCAGATAGCAGGTCCATAAGTAGTAACCTTAGCCAGATTCTATCCAGTGAGAGACATAACCGCCTCATCTTGGCCAGAGGTTCTAGAATACGTTCTTTAATTTAACGGATATATCCAGGGATTCATCTCTTATAAGATGTCGAGTTTGCCATCACACCTCTGTTTTCTTTCTAATGGTATCTGCTGCCAGCCCTACAGCCGGCTCAGACCCCAGAAAATTATTGCTCGACCCTCGCCTTGCGAGCGCGTCTGCCGTTTCATTACCGCAAATTCTAGCATTATTTGGCACCTACATAAGTGACACCACCAGAAGGAAAGTAGTGCAAGATTGTAAATCTTTTGCGAGTGGAATGATATGTGGCACCATACCACACGATAATAAGAGCTATTGAGGTATCATGTTCAAGGCAAGACCTCATATTCACACCAAAGCGGTGCAATGCTTTGCTTGTTGTTGAATATTTATTAGTAGATTTCTAATGCTGCAGTGCAATGCTAGAAAGGAAGTCACTGTTGAGGGAAGCTTGCATCTGCTGACTAAAGAGAGAAGATAACTCTACGTCTTACAACGGAACACAGAGACAAGGCGCAAAGACTGCAGGCAACGGATCACAGAGAAGTGGCAGCAGATATGGTCTCAAACAACGGAAGTTGCGCAGTAAAGAAAGACTGATACCAGTAGTAGGAGAATGAGTGAACTGCGAGCACAGGACTACCTGCTATTTCCTGACACAGGCCCTAACAGCTCATGGCCCATTCCGCGTCTGTCAGAAAAGGCTATGAAGGCTACCGATGACCAGTGCCGCCATTGAAAATAGCTAGATACGACGAAACATACGCTCTTCGAGTGTAAGAGGTGGCTCACATTCAGACAAGAAGCCTGCGCAAGCCTACCGAAAGACCTAAATGCAGATAACATGATGATGCTGATGATATCCTATAAAATGTATTGGAATACCATCCAATGTATGGTGAGGAAAATTCTAAGCGCCAAAGAAAGCGAAGAAAGCAGAAGCGGTTATCAAAACGTCGTTCAAGGATCCGTGAGTGGTAGAAGGGCTTGGAGGTAAGAAAATACGGATCGGGGTTTTAACCGGTCGGGCCGTGGTGCGACCGTTGGGCTTGGAGTCAGATGACTCAAGCTGCTACGATGTTGGACTGGGTGGGGTGTGTGAGTGCTTTTGTTCGTGCGATCAAGCCGATTTTTCCAAACATTCTACAATAAAAGAAGATACAAATCTTTAGCGAGAATGCGTTGAAGTGACTTTCGGACATAATCTCGTGAACCGCTACAACAAATTGTGAACCACGTTTAAGAGCTCAGGCCATGTGTTTTATTGTTGTGTATATTTTGATTACTCTTTCCACAGTAGATGAATTAGGAACATACTGTCGACTGAATATTCAACGCACTTAAAAAATGGTAGCAATCAAACTTTCCTTGTTTAACAATCAGGACGCGTTCTTCTACCTCGTAGGTTAGGCTAGATTAGATTGAAAGTGAGCGGGGCAATTATGCCTCCTTCCACTGCAACCCTTTTGTGTCTATTGTGGCTCGCACCTCACATCGTACAATCCACACCTCTTGACTAAAGCAATAGTCGTGATGGGTGAAGTCAGTAGGTTCCAGTTGGATGAGCCCGAAAGTCTGAAACCTAGCTCTTTCCATCAGTGCTGGACAGGAGCACAGAATGTGCTCAGCTGTTTTGTCCTCCACACATAGCAGAAACGAGTCCGTTGTTTGTTCTAGACCAAACTCCGCAAGTGGTTCCTCAGATAAAAATGTCCCGTCAACAGACCAACCAGGAGATCATTCCTGTTCCATTCTATGATCCTCGGGGGGGGGGGGGAGAAGGGCTGACTAGAGGGGTATTATCGAGTGTAGTAGCCTTGGTGTATCTCGCCAGTGCAGGAGTGCTTTCCTCTCTGCCTAATCCGAGATGGTTTTCTTAGCGGGGCTCCTCGAAATGCCCGCGAATGGTTCTGGTCAGAACTAAAGGTCACTTTGTTCCTTGTACTAACTTCATTGAGGAGATATATGTATGTGCAGTTCCATACGAGCCTTGAGTCAACCCGTTTGTAACTCAGAGCTTTTAGAACAGCTTGGCTATCTGAAAATATTTTTATAGAGCTGTTTCTCATGATCATTCTGCCAAGCCCGCGGGAAATTCATATCTTGGACTCTTATTGAAACACCCTTCAATACGATCGAAAAACTTATCATGTTACAAATACATTGGAGAACAAAAAATCGTAATAAATCTAAAACAGTCTTGAAAGAGCTTTCATCAAATTAAGGCATGACTGAAGTAGTTTTATGCTACGACTATTATTAAATTCTCCTGACTCACTCTATTTGATGGAATAAATGCAGGTAATTGCTTCTGGAGACTAAAATCTAATTAAGGATTTCGGATTATATAACGTAAAATAAATTGGCGAGTTTTTTGCAAGAATGTTCCAGTGGATTCCATTAACGGAATAGTGTATTTTGGTGAGGAGTTTGAAACTTGAAAGTTTTCTTTTAAACTTCAATTAGTGTGATTAGAAACTTTGCAGTTTCAACTGTAGAATAAAGATAGGATTAACGACAGCCTTTTATAATTTCGTTCTATTTATTTCACAGAAGTTTTTACAAGACGAAATTAAGTGGATATTTTTCTGTTCTGTGTGCAGACTTGGCAAAATTTAATTATTCATTGCAATCAAGCACAGTTCGTTGAAAAATATTAGAATACAGGTCTGAATTAATTCTTAAATAATAAACACTGGTCAAACATTACCACTAGTTCAAGATATAATGTGACTATCTACTTTAAGAGTGACCGGCAGTGAAAAAAATCATTATTTTAAGATAACCTAACAAGGACTTCATTCAAAATATTTCACATATGACTGTACTACCATATAGACATTAAGCAGAGTATATTCAATTCTAGACAAAAACTGAGTACCTTTTCATTTGTATCACTATACGTTTTGCTTTCCCTCCCGCTTAACCACTAGAAGCCCTTTTTTGAAAGCCTAAATCGATGTGTGCGGATCATTACTGAATTGAAAAAACTTGTAAAGATGATTACTTCCTGATATCATTAGACAACATTAAAAACCTTGATAACTAAAGCGGAAATCCAAATGCAAAAAGAATAAAGTAAATGTAATTCCTCATAGTCTTACGTGACTGCTGGACTCTGACGTCATTATGAGCAGCCACTACCTAGGATCGTTTTGAGCAAGTTTTAGAGTCATTTATATATAAGGACTAAATCGTCGAGACAATGTGTAGTGATCATGAAAACACCATTTCCTCCAAACCAGTCCATGAAACAGTTCAAACCAGCGTAACTAACAGTGACATCGGAAAATTCAAATGAAGCGTGTCTCCCTAATGATTCTTACGTTCTAAATAAATTTAAATGGACTTTCATTGGGACAGGAAGTGATAAATTACCGTAATACTGCGGTATGTGGCGTGACGCTATTTCAGTCAATAATATTTAAATGGTTCTAAGTATGCCGAGAGCAGTATTTTAATATCCATGTTGCAATCAATCATCTGCTAAATACCCACTTTGTAACAGTTGATATTTCAGTTGAATACGGTTTGTTACAGTGATCGCGAGCAAACAAACTTTTCACTACATGCCTTGAAACAATCTATTTATTTACAGAGAAACTCCTGTTATAGGTCATGCAAGCGAAGTTCGCGGTGATGTCACAAAATTATACAAAATGGTTGAAGTACTGAACAAAAAGGGAAACTGCTTAGTAATAACTTGACTATCGTTTACTAATCATGGTGACGAAACAGCATCCCTAGACACTCTATTGCGAACTACTCTGATGTTTTTTATGAAAGATGTGTGCAAGCTGGTGTTTTGTGTTTCAGACTAACTGAATTTTTTGTCTCGGAAATTAGCGAAATTATGTCTATCAAATATTGGACACACTTTCCGAATAGCAGCAATGAAACCTCTGATATAACGTTCCACAATGAGGACACATTATTCTACTGTAAAATGATCTATGTTATGAACGCCTTCGAGTGTAGTAGTCCTGGTGTATCTGGCCAGTGTAAGAGTGCTTTCTCCTTTGCCCAAACTGAGATGGTTTTCCTGGCAGTGCTTTTCGCAATGGCCACAAATGGTTTTGGTCCTATAAACGCAGATTCGGTTGTTCTTCTTACGAGTGTGCTGGCCAATTCATTGTCTTTCAGTCCACTATGACTTGGAACCCAAACCATAGTTACTTTGTTACTTGCCACAACTTCATTGAGGAGATGTATAGGGTTCCATACGAGTCTTCATTCAACCCATTTGGAGCTCAGTGCTTTTAGGGCAGACTGGCAATCTGAAAATATTTTTATAGATTTGTGTGTCAGAGGTCGTTTGTTCAGCTGCCTGGCAGGTAGGTCTTCTACCGTTCGGAAAATAGGAAGGGGTGCAAAGATATGTGGGTAAAATACAACCCGAAACTTTTGAGATGATCAAAGGTGCATATTTTATACAGATAATAGTTTATCACGATGTAGAGCGTGACAGTAAAACCTCATCCTGATGAACCACAAACTAAGAAACTGAGTCAAAAATTGCAGAAATAACGACTTGGTACAAAATAATTGCGGTGTATATATGCATCCGATTTCTGCCAATGTCTTTCAGTCCACTTAAAATCTTATTCATGAAAATTCAGAGTACCGAAAGTCGTGGCAAGATGGCTTCCAAAAGTGATGATCCATGAACAAAGCCATTCGAGTCGCCATTTGTCAGCAGTGAAAAAGGCGATTGCAACGTAATTCACAGTTTTTAAATCATGCTGTTACATCTGACGAAAATTGGTTCCATCACTAAGACATAGACATGAAGTCTCAGAGCAATGGAAGCATAAAAGCAGCCCAAGACTGTAGAAGGCTGAAACTGTTAAAAGCCCTGGTGTACACCTGATTTTTTTGACAAACATGGGGTTATTTACGATCAGATTGAACCTAGAGGACATACAGTAGCTGGATAATACTATTTCAATGTGCTTTGAGGAAACCTTAAAGCAAAAACTGCCGCTTTATCAAGACATCGGTTGGACGCTGCATCACGACAATGCTCCCGCTCACAAATGTTGAACGAACAATTGAAGAATTAGAGGTGGAATTTATGGTTAACCCCCTATTCTCCCGATCTTGCTCCATGTGAGTTTCATTTGTTTCTTGAAGTCAAAAAAGAAGATATTAGTCGGATTTAGAGCCTAACAATGCTATGATTTGTATACAAAGCATACTATCAAAAAATGGATTGCTATAGGTTTATGACAAGTGGATAAAGCGATGAGACAAATGTATGGAACAGATTGAAGTGCGGTTGTTGAACATTTTTACACAAACTAGTATTTTGTTATTATCAAGACCTTTCAACAAATTGCAGCCTGACAGCATCATAACTAATCTATATGTATTCAAGAAAAAGGTTAAAATACTGCTGACAAGGATAGGCTATTATTCAATATCTGAGTATCTTTGAGATAATCTGTAGCTTCTTCTTTGGGTAATGCTATCACAATTAGCATTTTCATTTTGAATTTTTTTAACTATACTATTGTGAATATTCACCTGTGAGATTATTATTCTCATCACCATATGCATATTAACAACAATATGCAGTCCGGGCTCCGACACTCCGAGCTGTTGTCCCCTTCCACCTAGGGATCCAATGACCATAACCAGCAAACCTCCTCCTTAGAGACGATGTTAACTTCGGCAGGTGCCGAAAACTCTATGAAGAACATCGTCTTCTGTTGGGGGTCGAGGAGGACTATATCGGGCTTGAGCTTGAGCTCGAGCGTGGGGAACGAGTACTTCCAGTAGATCCGGCAACTCTTGTACTCCACAACGGACTCTATATACCCTGAAGTGTATGGTAGCACCGGTGCCTTATCGATACCTGCCTTATATAATAGTAGAGCACTCGTAGAGCCGCAATGGGCCGATGGACGTAAGACGGTCTAGCGTACGTCTTGCCCGCTGACAAAAGATGTATGGAGCTTATTTTGCATTTCTTATTTTTTCTCGCATGCTTGCGGTAGTAGCAAGTATTGACGGGCTGTGCCAAGTCAACACCTGACCTATTATTATTCTGAATTCAGGAAGGACCGTACAATGCTGCAGGTCTTGAGGATTACAGACTTTGGATTTATGTAACTTTTCATCCAGGTCCAATTGTTGCAAGTGTGGTGTAACGGTATTTGGAGTAAGGCCTGAGACCGACATAATAAGGGGGACAATGACAACTTTGTTTTGTTTCCATAGTCGTTGTATTTCTATGGCGGTTTATTTCTAAGGAGTATGGAGTATGATATGGAGCTTATTTATATTTTTCTGATTTGTTAAGTTCACCTCGCATGATAGCGGTAGCAACAAGTGGTGACGGGCTGTGCCAAGTCAACACCTGAACTATTACTGGTCTGAATTTAGGAAGGATCTCACAATACTACAAGTCTTGAGGATCACAGATTGTGGAAATGGTTTGTGTAACTTTTCGTCCAGGCCTAGCTGGTGCAGGTGTGGTGTGAATGTGTTAGGAGTAAGGCCTGACACCGACATTATTAGGGGGACAATAACAACTTTGTTTTGTTTCCAGAGTCGTTTTACTTCTATGGCAAGGTCTGTGTATTTAGATATCTTCCCAGCGTAGGTGGTTTGAACATTCGTATCATTAGGGATAGCAATATCTATTAAATAGGTAACCTTGTCTGCCTTCGACTGAAAAACTATATCTGGTCTATTGGCTGGGATGGTTTTGTCCGTGTGTATTTCGACATCCCAGTATAGTTTGTATTGATCGTTGTCGAGTACTGATGTCGGTGTATAATTATAATATGGATCTGTGTTTTCGATTAATTTGTTAGTTGTGGCTAGGGCTTGGTGTATGATTTTGGCTGCAGAATTATGTCTGGCCGTGTACTCGGTTCTAGCGAGAGTTTGGCATGCACTTGTTATGTGATCTATTGTTTCCTTCTGTTGGTGGCATTTTCTGCAATTATCGTTGGTTACGGATGGATCCTTAATTATGTATTTTTTGTAGTTTCTCGTCGCAATTACTTGGTCCTGGATAGCAAGCATAAAACCCTCCGTTTCTGGAAAGAGCCGGCCATCCTGTAGCCAAGTGTATGACTGTGTTTCATTTATGTGATCTTGTCTAATTCGGTATCTATGTTTGCCGTGAAGTGCTTTCTACGACCAGGTGTTTATTTTTCTTGTTGTGATTCTTGTTGTGATTCCATGGGATTGTGTGTGTCTGCTGCGTGGTCTGGACTGGAGAGGGTGAGTGGTGTATAGTTCTTGTCTGCTTTGATTATTGCCCTATGTAAATTCGTTTGTTTGCTCTGAAAGAAATGTCTGAGTGTTCTTGTTTTGTGCGGAGTGACTGAATATCTATTATTCCTCTGCCACCATGTTTTCTATCTATGGTGAGCCTTTCTTTGCATGCGTTCGGATGTGACATTCTGTGTTTCATGAGTTCTGTCCTTATGAGGATTTGGATGTTTTCTATGTCAGTGTGCGACCACTTGATGATGCCGAAGGAGTATGTGAGGACCGGTATCGCGAACGTGTTAACGAGTGGTCTATTTTAACACTTTGATTAAAACCCAGGTACTTGTATGTTTCTCCCTTGTCCATGTTATCCAGTGTTTGGCCAGTTAATATTTCCCGTTCCCGATGGCTGTTCCACTGACCTTTGTTGATGTGGAGCACCTTGCACTTACTCATTCCGAATTCCATCCTTACGTCTGACGTGCAAACTTCCGTTATTCTGAGCAATTCTCTCAGTTGTACTTCAGTTGCTGTATATAGTTTTATATCATCCATGTAGAGGAGATGATTGATTTTATGTTGATTAACTTTCTCGTGTCTAATGTTGAAACCACAGTTTGTGTTGTTGAGTGCATTGGAGAGCGGATTTAAATAGAGACAGAACCACAGTGAACTGAGAGGGTCTCCCTGGAAGATACCGCGTCTTATGTGTAGCTCATCCGTCTGGATATAGCCGTGCTGAGTTTTGAGGTGTATGTTGGTGCGCCATGTTTCCATGATTCTTGTAAGAAACTGACGGAGGCCTGAGTTGATTTTATATATTTGTAAAGTTTTCATTAGCCAGCTGTGGGGTACAGAGTCAAAGGCTTTTTTATAATCTATAAAACAGGTGTGAAGGTTCCTGTGCTCTTTTCTAGTCTGCTCCATGATCACACTGTCAATTATAAGCTGTTCCTTGCAGCCTTGACTTTGTTTTCTACATCCTTTTTGTTCTTCAGTGAAGATGTTGTTTTGCGTAAGGTGTTATTCAATCCTTCTACATATTGTTGCTGTGATGATCTTGTACAAGGTGGGGAGACAAGTGATTGGACGGTAATTGGCAGGGTTCTTGGTATCTGCGTTTTTGGGCTTAATATACGTTATTCCTTGTGTGAGGAATTTAGGAAGCCTATTAGGTTGTAGTATGGCTTTATTGATTTGGCCTGTGAGCCCTTCGTATATTGAACTGAATTGCTTGTACCAAAAATTTTGTATTTTATCCACGCCCGAGCACTTCCAATTGTGAGTATGTTTTATTGTTTCCGCTATTTCCTCTGGTGTGAGAATAACGTCACCCTGTTCCATTATATGTTGGTGTTTCTCCTCTTCTTGTCTGATCCATGGAGCGTCTTGATTATGCGTCTTGGACTCTGACCATAAGCTACTCCAAAGTTAAGTCTTGTCTACTTGGTGGATCTATGGTTGCTTCCTGGTTGTTTGCAGTTATTTTCTGGTAGAACTGCTTTTCACTTTTTTGGAAAAGATTATTAGCGTTCATTCTATCGTTGGATTCATTGTATCTGCGTAGTCGAGCTGCGTAAACTGCGAGTTTCTGTTTCAGTGCATCAGCTATTTCTGGTATCGATTTTTGGGATGACTTGGATTTGAGTATATCTATTGTTGTCTGTATGCGTTTTGAACGGTTGTTGTTGTTAGAGTATTGTGCGAGGTGTGCCAAATCCTTTCTGATTGCGGAAATTTTATTTTCGATTCGTATTTGCCATTTAAGTTTAGACCTGTTGCTTGTGTGGTTTTTAGATCGTTTCGGAAGTTTTTGGCCATTTACTGTGAGTGTGGTTGCTGCTACAGCGTATATAACGGTATGGATGTCCTCTAGGTTACTGACGTTTGTTGGGAAATGTGGTATTATGTTGGAATTTATTGTGTGTAATATTTGTTGGGTGTTGTTTTTAAAAATCAGTCTGGGCAAAGGATCTCGCAGCGCAGGATTGGTGCCACACCATTTGTTATACTGTATGTTCATCACTTGTTCTGTGGATTGTGTGATGGGAGGCGGTGGCGTAACCTTTTGACTCTGTGTGGCTGTGAGAGGTAAGTTAATGGATGTCTGGTCCGGTGTGTCTGGTATGTGCTTATGTTCTGAGTCCATATCTGAATGTATGCTGGTGTCATTGGTTGTGTCTGTGTTTGAAGTCTGGCTACTTCGGGAATGAATATTTTGCCTTTCTGTGGTTGATTCATCGGCTAACAAAGCATTTGGTGGGACAGTATTCATTTCGTTGGATACAAGGATCTTTATAGCTTGTAGTTCTTGCGCAGTAAGTCGGTTGTTTTTTGTTATGACTCGTTTTTGATCAATAAGTCTTTGTTCGGTTACACGTGTTGAGAGGTGTGGGTATTGTGCTGTAAACAGCCTGTATAGCTCATGTCTGTAGCCTGTAGACATGGTTTCCAGTTTTGTGGCGGTATAGTAACAGTGCATTACAGATTTGTTCATCTCAGTAGTCCACTGTAAGCGCTGTCTTGGTTTACCAGCTTTGGTGGTTGCCGGCTGTACCGGCAAAACATCCGATGTTGGGTTGTGTGCTATTGGTTGTGGTGTTTGGTTTTGGGGTTCAGGTGAGTTTAATCGACGTACCCTAGGCCGTCGCTGGTTATTTGAAAAACTAACTTTATCCATCGCGTTCCCACGAGTAGGGACGAACTAAGTGTCGCTCTCCCGGGTGACGCCCATTCCAGGAGAGAAGGGACTCCTACTCCGAAGTTGGCCCAAGGTGCTCCGGAGGATTTACGACTTTACTGTCGGGTTTTGTTGAGGTTTTCTCCT
Organism: Callosobruchus maculatus; assembly: GCA_951848785.1. Lineage (NCBI taxonomy): Eukaryota > Metazoa > Arthropoda > Insecta > Coleoptera > Chrysomelidae > Callosobruchus > Callosobruchus maculatus. Next base: position 14,559,745 of record CATOUR010000100.1, read on the forward strand.
CACGGGCTGGCCAGTTAAGGCAAGCCCCCCGGTTGCGTACCCCTCACAACGTTCCCCAGCCACGCCTTGCTGAGGTCGTTGAAGTGTGGGGCGCAATAACGGTGTGTGACAGAAGGACCGGCGCTCAGCCTTCTGAGGCATTTCTATCCGGATTTGCCAAATCCCTATCTGACCGAGGTCAGGATAGCTTGGGGAAGGGAGCTTTGTGCTCGGTAGCGTATGTAAAGTCTACCTAGCTCACAGCTTCCTGAGTGTGCTAGCCTCCGCGGTGGTAACAAAGCCTCCGATGAACCATCAACCGACATAGTTTACCCACCAAAAAGTCACTTTCTAAGCCCCCAAACGACCGTCAGCGTTCTAGCACCTGATGGGGGTTATTATCATTATTATTATAAAAAGGGTGCAGCCCGGGCTCCGACACACCGAGCTGCTGTTCCAATACCAAGTGATTACTCCTCACACAGTGAGGTGAGTAATCACCGGGTCGGCGAATCGAGCGCCCTAAGTAGACGAAGGGTCCCAAGGATGGCTGCCTTGTGCATTCTGGCGGCTAAAATGTGCGCCGCCGCACGGCACACCGGCATGTACTATAGCACTAGTCTCATTATTTTCTCTCCTCGTAGTATACTTAAATACATTCTCTTTATTTTCAAATTGGGATCGTGTATGCTTATAAGTGCACTTTTTGCGGAGTAGTCAGCATAATCATATTCGGCGTTCTGTAACCACATACAAGTAATTACATAAAACAGGGATTTTGTGAAAGGGCGAGATCAGCACGAAACTTGCCGGAGCTCTGGAGAGGCAAAGAGAAAGAGAAGGCTTATTTGGTTACTTCAGCAAATAAGGATAATAATTTATGTGGCGGTATTAAAGTTTTAATGGAACTTCAAACTTTGTAGATAAATGCTAAAGTTACAAGTTATAATGGATTATTAATATTGCTAAGAATGAAAAATGGCTGCGCTGCGCTTAGCACTCTGAGGAAAGTTGCGATCTGCGATCAAATGGAAATATATTAACTTCAACTTCCGTTGCACATGGGTAACGACTAAAAATGGAAACTTTACTCGTAAATAACTTTTTTTGAGGCGGAGAACACTGTTCGTATTTTACATAAATGCGTGACGGAGAGTTATTACTTCCACAGGAGTTCATTTTTGCTACAGGTTTGCATGGCATATGGACATTGGTGAATGCGTTTGTCCCCACTTCGGTTACTCACTTTTACTTCCCGAGGCAGTAGGCGGAAGAAGTAACTTAATGAAAAGGGCGTCAAGTGGTTTGACTCTGTACTTCCCACACATACAAGTCCACCCATTTAAACCAAATCATAGATGTCCTGAAAGGCACTGTTTGGATATATCTGTATAGAATATTGCGAGGTATTTTTTACTGTAATGGAGTCATTTGTGAATACACAATTTCTAGGAGTTTCCTCCTTATCGATCCACTGATTTCCAAAGATATAGCAGAATTATCTAGCAGGACCTCACAGTATACCACACCTCTAATTTTATCAAGATTGATAAAGCTGTTGCTGAGTTTACGCTGTTAGAAAATGGCAACAGTCAGACAGACTAACCGAAATCAGTGACATGACGTCATCGATTATGAACCTAGGTAGACACATCTATTTACAAAAATCTTTGTTCGGAACATTGAAGCACTGTTGCCTGAATACAGAGTGTACTGTGTAAGAGACCCAAATTTACGAAATGCATGTGCACTGTTTTTAGTATGAATAGACGTGTTGATAATAGAGCCTGTAGTAAAAGTTAGAAATAATATACTACGTAAATATAATGCTTGAATAATGAGCAAAATAACGCTAACAGTGTAAATCAAGAATGTGGTACATACGTCGGGGCTCTATTATAGACTTGGCAACGCCGCTATACAGTATACTGCTGCTTTTTAGGACAGTTTACATTAAAGTCAAATTTCCTGCCGCTCGGATTCTCTGTCGTTATCATCTAGACCTACACGGTGGCCATTTTTGCTTAACCCGCCATTCCCCTCTGTCCTATACTTAGGGGCCGGTTGTACAAATGCCACTTTAACTCAAGCTTTGTTAAACCTACGATTAGCTATGCTTAGGCCTAATGTTGACATCCGTTGTAAAGTCGTCGGCTTAGTTAAACCAGGTTGATAATAAAAATCACTACGGTTGTCACTAATGAACTAATGCGTACTATATTATATCACAAGTGGGCGTGTATGGTATACGAGATCGTACAGTGTTGCCAAACTACACGATTAATCCTGTAATTAGACGATTTTGGTTCCTATTACATGAATAGAGGGCAAATTCCCAGGATTTTTTATACTGCAGGAGCGATGTACTTCTAGTATATTTTATCACTTTACACGATTTTTGGGAGTCGAGTTGCACGAATTTCTCTCCACTTCATCTGGCAACACTCATTATACGAGTTCGCATACCAGGCAAGCCACTTGTAACTTAATATGAAGATGATCTATTATCTAAAAAAATAATCTCTTCTGGCTTGTCAGTATGACGGTTTGTGTCTAATTCGGGCGACGGCCGTATCTGTCCCTGTTACTTTATTTGCTCTCTTTGTTAAATTCTTGACACATCATGTCATTTCTATTTGAACCATAGTTAAGCTCCAGTTAAGCTCCGGTTTACGTAAGCTCGCGTTAAGCTTGGAGTAGTGGGATAAGCCAGCATTGTTTTGCAATTGACGTGGCTTAACGTCCAACTTGCCGTAACCCGAAGCTTAAGCTTGCATAGTACAACCAGCCCTTAATGTTTCGACGTAAGCAAATGTACAATTTAGAATGAGATGAGGGGTCTCATTAGGTTCATAGTCGGTGCATGACGTAGACCTTGGTAATCTTGACATCATGAAACGGCCAAAAAACATATGACCTCAAAAACTAAAATATAAGCGATTATAATTTTCCATTTCGTATGGTGTGGAAAGTAAAATAAAAAAAGACTATCAATTCATGCATATTTAAAGGTTGTGAATAATTGTTTCCAGTCAAAAGATTCTTTCTGTCAGCTAGTGGACGCATGATAAAGAGATGGCAACGCCTGTCCGGCAACTTCGCGTTTCTTAGGCGACACGACAGGCAATTTGTCTGAGAAATCGCACTTCTGAACATGATAGATGGTCTTTACATGATTTCATGCATTACACTCATTGTGATTTATCGCCGTTATTGTCGCCGTAGGAAGACAGACTTGCTGCCAAGCTACGGCGTAAATAAATTTAATTACTATCAACTTCACAACGGGATGGAATTCATTGCGTTCATCGGCATTCCATAGCCTTCAAGTTATATAATGATGTAGATTCTCTCTACCCATATTTTTATTTTTGTTTAAAACCGTTTATATATATATAACGAAACTGTGACAAACATTAGGCCTTAAATCGTAGTGTATCTATTAAATAAAGTTGAAATCACAAACATAGATACCGAGGCTACCTCAAGCTATGGGCAGGTCTGCAGTCTCTTAATACCATCGAGGCTACTGGCCCCGACATGATCTCCGTTATTGTGAAAAGATGCGCATCAGAACACGCTACTATACGAGTACAACTTACCCATGTCTGCCATGCCCTCTTCAAAACGTCGTATAACTCCGCCATTACGGTGATACCAGTTTGTTATTTTCCTATTGCATGAAGCTATAGTCTGGGATCCCCTTGAAACCAAGTCACCGCCCGCCCGAAAAAAAAAAAACATTTAACACAAAAACTTTCGCAAATAGTTTCTTGCATCTCTCTTCATGGGAACTAAGATGACACAGTTTTTACTCTGCAATCTTCAATTAATATCCTAATCGCGTGGCGTGCCAATTTTCGGATATTTAAGAACACATTATATTATCAGTATCAATATCTAAAGGGCAATGAAAAACTGTTCGCGGTTTACCACCTACCCTATCCGAGGCCCCATTCTACCTCGGCTTATTTTAACCACTCAAAATGAATGTAGAAGATGATCAGAGATCCCAAGAATACCCAAAACAGAGTTTGAACGGTTTTTGTATTGAACTGAACCGACGGATCAGGGACCTCCAAATTGCCTAAGAATAAAGTTAAGGCTGTTTTTATATTTTCAGTACGAGTTTTCCATTCTCGCCACGGTAATAATACTGTGTTAAAATTTTATCAAAACCAATTCAACACAATTTCCACGTTACACAATACAGGACGATCTAAAGCAATACTGGAATGTATACATCAGATAATTCTAAGTCTATTGGTTCCTGTGATAGGCAAGGCAATGTTCGGATGCACCTAAAAAAGCGTATTATGCCGCTAGGTCTTTCTCTCACAGCCTATTATGAATACAACAAATTTTTCAGGTTTACAAATGCCAAACCGATGTTTTCAAAACCAACACGCGTTTTAGTCAGGTGAAGATTTGGGTCATTGCTTGGCTAGTGAGTTTGAAAAACTCAGTTTGGCCATTTGGCTAGTGGTGTTTATTGATGCTATGCCAACAGTTCACATTATATAAGACTGAGACTGTGCATTATTACACCTTATATTGGCTCATTTCGGACTTTTATTGGCCATTGTCCGTTGGTATTCCAGTATTCACTGTACCAAATAAAAAGTATTCCGTCGAATTTATGGCAGCAAATTGAAACGAGGATTCTGATTATTACTTTATTCCAATTACCTACTTGAAGGTAGCAGCTTAGGAAGAAAATTGCACTAGTTGAGTGTCGCATCCGACAACACTGGAAGGCTATGTTCTTGTAATTTGTGGGTACCATGTTAAATCGCTAAAGTCTGATAAATTAATGATCTGAATATTTTACATAGTTTAAAGTCAATTATGCATGTATGATGATGGATGAATGAAAGAAGAAGAAGAAGACCAGAACCACCAGTGTATAGGCCTACAAGCGGGCCCTTATGCACCTCTCCTTACCCTAGTTTCCAAGTCCAGCCCTCATCGCAAAAGTGAGGATGGTTAAGGGCTTCACAGCGACATAGAATGTGTGCCGAGGTCTCTTCCTACTCGCCACAGTATGCACACGTCGGGTCGCTTGCCACGCCCATCACATATAAGTGACGTCTGCAAATCTAATGGCCAGATGTCAGACGGCAGGCCTACAAGTAACCTTAGCCATCTTCTATCCAGTGAGAAACAGAACCGCCCAGCTTGGCCCGAGGTCCTAATATAAGTTCTGTAACTTGGCGGAGCTGTCCAGAGATCATTCTCCATATCATGAGATGTTGATTTTTAAATTACACTTCTGTTTTCCTTCTAAGGCCCAGTTTCACAATCAGTGGTCACTCTGACGGTTTACTAACCTTAACCTGCCAGTTAACTCGAACAATGGAACACCTCTTGTTTCACAATCATAAAATGACGTAGGGTTAACTGACCGCGAGTTGTATTTTATTTTTAGCGGTTGGTGGTACTGTGTCCGCAATATTTAAAATTCTTCTTCTTATTTTCTTCGTTCGTTAGGTGTTTCGTGCTGGTGTTTTATGTTTTTCTGATAAGAGTGTGACAGAATGAGTTCGTTGAGTTGTCAGTTCCATGCGATTTCCAATCTCATTTTGGCTTTTTCCACTGACGTTTTTCCATTTCATTCGCAGTTATTTGGTGTTTGGCATAGATAAAAGATTTTGAGGTTGCAGGGTTGGTTTTTGGACTGCTGGGCGTTGTAATTGTTTCTGGTGTCTTTTTCAAAACCAAAAAGAGCGAACAACTTTCCAAAAGATGAAGAATATCTGTTCATTTCGTTAGTAGAAAAGTACAAGCATGTACTCGTAATAGAATGCAAAACAAAGGTGCAACATGGCGTGAAAAAGACAACGCCAGGGAAAAGATAGGAGAAGAATTGAATTGCTAATGTGCAAATAATAGCCGCATATCTGTAAAGGTGCTGAAAGAAAAATACAAAAATTTAAAAAAGACCAAAGGGTCATGGTCATCATATTCCTCAAAATAATTGACTCCTGGTCGAAACGTTCTTGGTCTCATTGCTTATTCATCACTGCTATATACGCATTTACATCATAACCTCGATCATAACCATCCATTTCAAATAAAAGAACGATGGAAAGTGTTAAGGTAAACGATAAAATATGAAACTTCAAACGTCTAGCAAGTAGCAAAACCAAACATGACATCTAGGGTTAACCTCCGGTCAACACACAACCTTGAGTGCAGTGCTTATGTGCTGTACTGTACTTATATATATTTTCTATTGTTTTTTTAGTTTATTGCAGACCCTGTAAATAGCTTATGTGTATGCTAAATAAAACGTACTACTACTACTACTACAACCTTGAGTTAACCCATCATTGTGAAACCAGCCCTTAAGGTACCTTCTACCAGCCCCACAGCCGACTCAGGACCCAGGAAATTATTTCTCGACCCAAGACCAACTGCTCTGACTCCACAATCGGAACGCAGACGCCCTTGCCTGCCCTTGAACTACCAAGTCAAGTGGAGGGATGTTCATCAGCGGTTTTACCCTGCGTTTCCAACAGAGATGTGCTAAGAAAATGTGCGCAGCGAGGATGTGTAATGGAGCTGTGAAACGGAGTGGCTGTTTCCACCAGAGATGTGCTAGGAAGATGAGTGGTACGAAAATGTGTGGCGGATGTGCAGATGAGCGTTGCGAGGATGTGTAGCGGGCTCTTTTCAGAGTTTTCTTTTTGCTCGCCTACATCAACAGTACACGCCCCTCGCCCACATCCCTCGCAACGCATTTCTAGCGCTCATCTCTCGAAACACATTAATAGCACACATTCCTCGCTAACATGCCTTGTTTTGTACTTACAGAAACTTCGCTCCGCTAAGCCGTTTCCACAAGAGCTGTGCTGAGCGAGGCGAAGTTATTCAAGCGACTCTATTTGTTCGTTAAAAACACATTCCTCTTAACACATCCTCGCACATCTCTGGTCGAAACGCAACCCTAACATGGTCAATGGAATCGTGCGTGCTGCACTTGTTATACTAACACAATCCAAGAGCTGAATTTTATTTAGCTCTGCTTTGATCGTTTCCATCCTTACACATGGCCGTCACACTAGTGATCCATATAATAAGGACAGCCTTACTATTGTGGCATAGAGCTAGGACACTACCTTGGAAGTCGACTCCCAATTCGCTGCTACAACTCTTCTACATGCCCATACCGAATTACGTGCCTTATTGATTTGATGTTCTACATATTGTCTCTAATTGTCTCTAATTTAACTTTAAGTCTAGAATTACGCCTAGAGGTTTTACTATGCATATATGATACTCAACATAAAATGTTGCAAAACGATATGCCAAGCTCCTTTAGGCCAGTAAGGCAGCTATCAGAAAATGTTCGTAATAATTACATTTTATTTCTTGCTAAAGGTTAAATCAGCTCAACCTTTCATCAGTACATTTAACAAATCCAGGCGTAAACGGCTGAATCATTGAAAGAGTTATCGATGAATAGCGATCAATCAAAATTCGCAAGGAGTTATTTTTAAATAGGTATCCTTTCTGGCCATTAATCACTGTTAAGTTCGACCTCAATCCTGTTTTTCAGCCAGTCTTAAGATTTTAATTATACCAGCGTATACATATTTATGATGAGGGTATTTAGGTCGACTCAATTAGACTGAAAATAAAATTAATTAATAGCTGTTTGTACAAGAAATTCTTCGTAAATTCTAATCGGATTCGTTAGGAATCTCGAAAAAAATATATGCATTTTATCTTTAATCAGATCTGGTTGTGAGTATAAATACATATAGTTTGGCAAAAATATACATTTTGATATCATCAGATAAGTAAGAGTGTATATACATATATATGTATAAATAATGAGTGCCTATATCAATGTATTTCTTTATTAGTATGTTTTCAGTTTGAATGTAATAAAGACGTTACTTCATACCTTAATATGTCAGGATGTGGACCTCAATATGTGTCTGACGATCAGTCTGTTGGTTCGTCTGTGTTAAGATATCCAGTACTTTGTGAGTCGTTAAAAAGTTGTGGGGTAATCTTTTTGTTCTTGAACAGCTGATATTTTGGTAAAATTCTATTATTTACATCCGATTTAGGGCCTGTTTTTTTATTAGCCCCCCACAAAGGCTGAAAGCCCATGGCGCTGTAGAAGTGCTGCGAGAGGATAAGTGTCTGTACATGTTACATTTGAAACGCTGCAGGTCGTAGCCGTCGGGAAAGAAATTTCTCGGCAGCTCATTCCACATCGTCGTATTTCTCCAAAAGCAGGAATGCTGGACGAGACTGGTTCGGGGAGAAGGGAGTTACCCTGGTAAGGATGAGCTCGCACAGCCTCTCTAGTGTTTCTAGTTCGAACGGTTTTCGGTGTCATTATGTGGAAAAGCTGACTCGAACATTCTCCGTGATAGAATCTGTAAAACAGGGACAGGTCAGTCACCCTTCTTCGTTGTTCCAGGCTGTGCACGTCTTTTGAGAGGTTAGGCGTATCGATTAGTCTAATTGCTCTCTTCTGGACAGTGTCCAGAGGCTTTAGAGAATTATCGGAGCGCATCCCTACATATGGGAGCAATACTGCGACGATGGTAGGATCTGTGCCTTGTAGAGCAGCAGCAGTTACTCTGGTGTATACAGCTTCCTACAGTGGAACAAAACTTGATTTTCTCAAATCGTTAAAGAGGCAATAAATAATACCGAAGGCCTGATCCCCTGATCGTTGTTTTCCGGACTACACAGTAATTACTTAAACATTTTGTTTCTCAAATGAGGAACATCTGATTAGATTAGCTATCATTGCTAGCATTATTGGACAATAATTATCTAGTATTCCCAGTGATGGTACTGATGATCATGGGCATCGTTATTGTAAATTTTAGGGGGGAGGCAAGGACATAGGTGACATGATATAGATATTCTATTGAGATTCAGCCGGTCCAAATAGGGTCACATGATACATGCAGAGATAAAAACAAGATTTTTTTGCTAGGCAGTTCAACAAGAAAATAAACTGAAATTTATGAGACATACATTTTGTTGATGATATAGGTACAACAAACAAGGGCATATGGTAAATACAAATATTAATACAAGGTAAATGATACGTATAGGTACAAAATGAGATCACATTAATACAAAAAGTAAAACAATATTTTTTCTGCTAAGCAGTTCAACGAAAAAATAAAGTGAAATTTATGAAATATATATTTCGTTGATACAAAACGAGATCAAATTATGCATACAAAAATGAAAACATCTTAAAACAAAACATAAAAACCTATAGTAAAGGATAACGTTACATGTATAGCTTGAAACGAAAGTTAGTATTTAAAGTTATCATAGATGTTAGCTGTTCAGTTTTTTTATACAGGGTGTCCCAAAAAAGAGTGTCAAGCGGAAGTCCAGAGATAGAGCACACCTAAAAGTATCTGAATCACCCCCATATATGTTATGCAATTTTTTGTAGTTTCCGAGTTATGAATTTTTTTCTGAATTTCAGATAATCCTCTACCTCGACAACTTAAAACTGTTCCAAAAGAGAAATCAAAAGACTTTTCCAAATTATCTTTTTTGGTAATTAATCTCCAAGAGTTTACTGTTCATACATAAAATAATCAGCTTCGTAACTTTGATGAAAGTTATAAAAATTTTAGTGTAAAGTGAAAAATTTACGATCTGATAATTATGTCTTAAATCTTCGCCTCGCAATTAAAAATCCAAAGAGGTGATTTCATAATTTCTAAGCAGGTCTAAAAACTTCTTCAGACGCTCAGCTATCACAATCATTGAAAAAAACTAGTACCTAATGGGGCTACTTTCGCTCCAATTGACCTTCAAAGACAAGAGGCGATGATTTCTTGAAATTAGCGATGTGTTTTTCAATTCATCAATAACTTATGTTAACGCGTTAATAGCAGATTGATTGTCAGTACCGCAATAATAAACGTTAAAAACGTTGCATAAATTAAACATTTATTAAAAAAGATCCTATTTCTTGCAAAAAAACCACAAGGAGCGCATTCTTCAAAACCGGTTTTTACCTGAACGCCAACAAAAAGGGCTAACGCTTACGCAGTAAACGATGGCGATGTTAGAAAAAGATAGCTATGATATTGTTGTGACGTCTTTTCAAAATGTGTCATTGCACAAGTTGTTTTCGTTGTCTTTATCCAGTCGTCTGTCTGTCTTTGCGGCTTTAAAGCGATACGCTTTTGTTTGGATTGGTGTTGTTTCTGTTGTCTGACTACTTGGCTATCCTATGGACCTTGAGTGCACGACAACTGAATTTAACGATACTGTTTTCTGGAAGAGACTATGCAACAAATGGATAGGTCGTGGTGGACCTACTGAATGGCCGTCACGGTCACCTGACTTAAATCCGATAGAGTTTTTTGTTTGGGACTACTACAAAAAACTAATTTATGCTAAAGAGTGTCGAAACATCAGCGAATTGCGCAACAAATTAACACAGACTGAAGAAACGATAAAAAACAATCAAAGAGCTTTTGTTAATTTAAAAAACAATTTTTTCAGATGATGTAGATTATGCATCGAACAAGAAGGTAGACATTTTGAAAATTTCTGGTGAAATTTAATAAACTTAGTGAAGAAATTTGATAATTTCGTTTCATTTTACAATTTCCCACTTACAAAAAAGAAGTCGGACATGTAAAAAAAAATCTTAGCAAAGTGACACAGGTGGTCATCTATCGATATTCTGTTCGCATTGAATGTGTTTTATTGCGGCAATGACAATCGTTCGGCTATTAGCGCCCTAAACTTAGTTATTGTTTCATTTAAAATCCCATCGCTGATTTCAAGAAATCTTCGCCTCTTGTCTTTGAAGGTCAATTGGAGCGAAAGTAGCCCTATTAAGTACTAGTTTTTTTCAATGATTGTGATAGCTGAGAGTCTGAAGAAGTTTTTAGACCTGCATAGAAATAAGGAAATCACCTCTTTAGATTTTTAATTGCGAGTCGAAAATCTAAATCATAATTAACAGAACGTAAATTTTTCACTTTACACTATAATTTTCATGACTTTCATCAGATGTACTAAGCCGATTCCTTTATGTAATGAACAGTACACTCTTAAAGATTAATCAGCAAAAAAGAGAATTTGGAAAAGTCTTTTAATTTATCTTTTGGAACAGTTTTAAGTTGTCGAGGTAGAGAACTCTCTAAAATTCAGAAAAAAATTCGTAACTCGGAAACTACAAAAAATTGCATAGCATATATGGGGGTGATTCAGATACTTCTAGGTGTGCTCCATCTCTGGGCTTCCGCTTGACACTATTTTTTGGGACACCCTGTATATGAACACATGGAGATTCAAGTGCTAACAGTGTACATTTTCTACGAAAATGCAAATTTTAAGTTACGTCTCTCAGAACCAGAAACGTTTATAATCGAAGAAGTAATATCTTCTTTGCTGTTTTGCATCATTCTGCGGTGAACGCTCATCATGCATAGGCCGGTTAGCCTAGTTTCAGTTGTTATCGATTCTAGCCATGTTATTTTATCCAACGAATTCAAATAAGCTAGGTTTTTATCCATCTTAATGTACTAAATGTTTATTTCATTGAGCAAGTGGATGGTGGAAGTGTCAAAAAGCTAGCTTTAAACATTCCTGAATGCTGGGGTAAAACACAGAATGATTGGAAAATAATTCACTGATATCCATTTTTTTCTGAGACCCCCTTCGTTAATTATAAAAGATACTAGCACTCCCCTTGTAACGGTAGGTTTAAAAATTACACAAAATTTGCACAGGGCACGTTTAAGTTTTGAACTGTACACCGTCCAGTCATAATCATTAATAACCCATGACAATTTGAAACATCGACTAGAATTTGGTGCAACATCCCTTTTAAAATTGCAGTGAGTATCAAGGACATATATGGATGCTCCTAAAGATTGAATTTAACATTATAATTTAATGATTCACTATATTTACATATAAGCCCAAATCAAGTGAGTCACAAAAAACTGTCTATTGAGAGATTCCACTGGTTCCAGGAACTGAAATAAAATCAAGACTGAACTTCAGTATGAACGTCTGTTTGCTACTTTTTTCTTTTAATTAGTGATGATTATTGCTACCCTGTACGTAAAAAAATGTCCAAAGCTTCGGAAACAGTTTATACATTTGGAAGAACGTAGTTAAAGAGAGAAGGCAACCGATTTCATGAATACTAAAAACATATGCGACTTCCAGGGGGGGAAGCGCCCCCCCTTGCCCCCCCCAGACGACGCCCATGCTGATGCTAGTAAAGTGATCCAAACATGAAGTATTATTATATTGTAAATTTAATACACTTGTTTAATGATAATCTTAGTTTTAGGGATGAACAAAATTCCGAATACACCATAAAATTTAGGATCTTACCCGGTAACTGCAAAGTAAATCTGCTCAACGCTGTTTATTATTATTATGTAGCAGTGTTAAACAATACATGTGTAAGGTATTACGAATATTAAAATATCCGAAATGTTACATAGTTGCAACACTCGCATAGTATGATGACTTAAACATAAAAATAAAAAGCTCCCCTTTAACACAAATAAATATAACAAAATGAAAATTCATGGAAACATAAATATAAATAAATGGATTAAGCAGCGCAGCGCGAAGTGTCTACATAATTAAAGGTATAATGAATATTAATGTTTTCAACTCTCTGGACTGAAGAATGAAAATAACCCTCACAGTTCTGGAGTAGAACAGTCAAAAATTCCAAATACCACGACTTTTCTCATTACTCAAGTTACCTCAGCCAAAAAATTATATATTTAAGTCGCTCTAATACATACCAAAATTCTGTAACAATACACAAATAATGACATTCATGAATAGGTTAACCTTTGAATAGATTGAGAATTCACATACAACGGATATCCCAGAATTTCCTTGATATTTTTGTAACTAAAAACCGATTCAAGCACCAACTGAGTTGTAATTCTGAAGGTACTATAGTGTCTATCACATCATGCATTCAAAATATTTTTTTGTACGTCATCCCCGAAAACTCACCCACAACCTTTTATGTTCAAATAGCACCCCATAGGTTTTCCTACATAGATAATATCTCTATTTTATTTAAAAACTTGTGGTATCTTTTATGCCACACACAAACTTATTTTTACTTCCCACACCGATAGGTGAGGGGAGTATTGTGATCGCGAAAACTTTCGATTTTGAGATAATACACTTTTTGGGCGTTTTATGATGCCTACATCACGAAACTCCACGTCACTTATTTCCGTCGGTCTGTCTGTCTGTCGGTCTGTCTGTCTGTCGGTCTGTCTGTCTGTCGGTCTGTCTGTCTGTCGGTCTGTCTGTCGGTCTGTCTGTCTGTCTGTCTGTTGGCGTTTTTCTAGCCTCTTAATCTCAGTAACCGCTGCATAGATTTTGATGAAATTTGGGTAGTGATATGGTGTAGGGTCGTAGTAGGTAATGTTGCTACAATTTTGAAAATCGGTGCATGGGCGGCGGAGTAATTAGCAAAAAACGAAAAATTTCAAATATGCCTCAAACTTCGTTTTTGGGTGTTTTAGGGGTTCCTGATCATTTTCTACTTTTTTTTGGGTGGGGGTGAAATTGGGGTGGTTGGGGGGTGGGGGGTTGTAAAGCTGAAAAACTTGTTGTCCTCATAGTAGGCTGTCTACTGACCTGAGAGAGAAAGACCTAGCGGTATAATACACTTTTTTAGGTCCATCCGAACATTGCCTTGTGTATTACAGGAACCAAGGGACTTGAACTTTCTGATGCATACATAATACATACGAGTATTACTTTGGATCGTTTTGTATTGTGTTACGTGGAAACTTCTGAATTGACTTTAATGACATTTTGACACAGATTTATTACCGCGACGAGTATCGAAAGCGCGTATGGTTTTTAGAAATCACTTCAGTGGCGGCGCGGCAATAATAAAAAAAACTAAAAACACAAAAAACACCTCAAACTTCGTTTTAGACGTTTTAGGGGTTCCTGATCATTAAAATTTTTTTGGTTGGGGGTGAAATTAGGGTGGTTCGGGGGTGGGGGTTTGTAAAACTCAAAAAATTGTTGTATTCATGATATATTGTCCATTGACCTGTGAAAGAAGCACCTAGTAGAATAAAACACTTTTTTGCGGTCGGGCGAGCGATGATTTGATTGCAGGGGCATGTAGACTATAGTGTCATGCTGTGGGAAAATAATAAAACTGGTGTCATCGGAATGTGTGGGAAGTACTGGGTCAATCAACTTGACTACATTTTTTTGTAAAAGCGTAAGCATAATTCAAATAAAATAAGAATTTGTTTGATACCTAATGTTTTTGCGAAAAACGGATAAAAAGGCGAAATAAGTGAGTTTTTAAGGGCACTAAATAACCTGTCATACCATGTTTTTGAAAAAAATTTCTTCTTCCTTTTTTATTACGTAATATCACGTCTCAAGCTAATCTTTATTTTATTTATCTTAATGCTTACGACTTTACGAAAATAATTGGTGTCTATGAAGTCAAAGGCACTAGAAGACCTTTATTAAAATAACGACAGCAGGTATGTAGAAAAAGCTGTGGGGTGCTATCTGAAAAAAAATTGGGGGTGAGTTTTAGAGGTTGTAGTACAAAAAACATTCTAAAGGTTGGAACGATAGGTTATTCAGTACACTTGAAAGGCCCACTTAGTTTTATTTTTATCTGTTCTTTTACGAAAATATTACGCTTCAAATAAATCCTTATTTTATTTATCTTATGCGTTTAACTTAAAAAATAGGTTTGTGTATAAAATCAAAGGTAGTACAGGAATTTAAATAAAATAAACACTTAATTTGTGTACTTCTAAAAATACCAACTCAGTTTCCGTTTGAACTTTTTTTTGTTACGAGTGTATCACGTGCCAAGGAAATTCTTGGACACCCGGTATACATCATCTATTTAAAGCATCATTTCTCAATTTATTGACGTGACTCAATACTTGTTTTGACTTTTTATTTCATAACGACCAAAACAGCTAACCCTAACCTCAGCTAATCCAAGCTAATCCAAGCTAGAAAAATATGATCACTCTAATAATCTTACGTCATACCTATTTGATTCTAACATTCAAGGAATGGGATGAACCGATTCGAGTAATCCAATTATTTTAAGGCTCGACTATCTGGTCAATAATCGAAATGATTCAAATTGATCAATTCTTTTATATTAATGCCTATCGCTGGATCGAATTTCATTTTTTCTCCAAAAGGGTAATCTAACGGTTCTCAAGAACTCTAAACATTTTTGGCAAGCGAACTCCTCAATTTCAACGTTGGCGTCTATGGGATTATGCACAGCTAAGAATAATATATAGTATACATAAATGACCTTCTAAAGGCACTACTATTACTGTATAACAAAAAGTGTCCAGAGTAAAACATTACTTTTGCTACTTCATAGTTCATATACGGCAAGAAACCGTACTTAGTAGTGATGTAACGAATATTCGCATTCGCGGTTATTCGCATATTTTTACATATTCGCATTCGCACTCTCGAAATTACTGCGAATGTTTTGAGAATAAAAATTTATTTAATGTACTAGTTGGATAATAAATCTTAATTCATTAATTTATTAAGTTTTTTAATGTAAAAAAGTAACTAAATCACATTATCAATGTTATCTTCATCATTTGGTATCATTTATTTATTTAACCTAGGGCAATGAAGCTTAACAATGAATTTTTCATAAAAAACTAACGGAACGCACTTCGTTTGAATCGGACCGCATCAAGGTCACCAAGCCCTAAACAAATGGCGCCAAATTGAAAAAAATAGCGCCTTTTTCCAATTATTAACGGGACTCTTGTCAGGGTGGGTCAGAAAGAATTAGGAAGACTACGTGTCCAGTAAAAATTTATATTCGTACTCCAAAAAAATACAGTTGACAACCAAAGTTTTTGACAATCAACCAAAACACTAACCAAAACGTGACGGTAACCCCTGGTGCCGTTAGCGGGTTCGGCTCTCCGCCTCCTTTGTCTCGTATTCACTTCTGCGTATTGGTCAGTTGGTTACACGTGACCACACACTAGTTCCACTTCAAATTAAAAGCTGAATACCTATTCGCATTCGTATTTGCGAATGCTGACAGCAGATATTCGCATTCGCATCCGCAAATATCCAAAATGTGACATTCGTTACATCACTAGTACTTAGTACAACGTAATTTGTAATATAGAACAAGAATAGAAAACTACCCACAATCTAAACTCGATTACCAAAGGGCTCTTGATAAATTGAGGATGGTCATGAGATACTGAACATTTCAAAGATAAATCAATTCAAATTTTATTACTTCGGACGTCAACACCACTTTTTCATCGTCTAGACATTCGCCGAATATCCAATAAATATTCCAAAAGCCTGAATTTTCATTCCCCCTACCCTATACAGAGTGCTGCGTAGTGTTCCTATTATCTTTGCTTTTCAAGGTGTAAATGGTACCTTCGGATTTGTTTTGCATGTCTCAATGGTGGCTTCCGTAGCAGCTCGTGATATGTGTTTATAGTGTCAGTTCTTTAGTTGAATTTTCGGTTGGATCTTAGATTATATAAGCTGCACAGCTTTACATCCAGCAAGTGTGGGCAAGAAGGCTACTCTCCCAAAAGTAAACTGAAAATATACTCGTATGTCCTAATCAGAATAATTATTTGAAGTTATAATGTTCTAAAAAATCCATCATTATCCGTTTTTATCACTGCGAGGGTCTAAAATGGATAATCATATGTAATCAAAAGTACCGCCTCAAAAACAGCATCCTCAGCCATCATACCATTTGGAGTGTGGCAGGAAACCCTCAATTTTTTTTTTTATTTGTTGTGGTTCCCTCGGCGTAAAAAGAAGTCGATACCAGAGGTGTAAAGTTTAATATCGACAAAATGAGGCATTTTTCCAAATGTCTCCTATATCGCAGAACATCACCTCCACGAGTTAAGTATTTATGACAATTGTGATATTATGCAGTTTTATTCCGTTTTGTACATCATATTCAGGAATTCGGCTTCTTGACAGAGATACTGGACAATACAAGATCATATTTCCAAATAAAATTTATGCAGCATTTTTGTGATTTGTCACTCTCTGGTGATATGTAAAATTTAATACAAAAGTTGAGAACATCTTGCATGATTATGCAAAAATACTCAATTACACCACTAAATTGTACCTAGAAGGATAGTTCTTCAAACGATTGTTGGATGAATTATAGTTACGGAAACTCTCGACGATCTGGAGTCAGAATAATGCATATAGTTATTATATTTGCCATTATAAATATTGGGTGTATATAAAAAATATAAAAGAAGTATTCGGGTAAAGAAAATTATAACAACATTAATAATTCTAGGAATTGCTAATTTATACATTTCAGACCTCAAATCAATGACAACACATTGAAAGAGTTGAAAAACCATCATTAATCAATGAACGTCAAACACGAGGAAATTACAAACTTCTTCATCCATACAATGCAAATATTCATTGAATCAATGTTTGACTATTATGAACCAATAGTCTTTAAGCTTATAACAATGTTTTGGCTACTACTGACCCATGAGCAGTAAAGATAAAAAACAATAAGTGTTACGCATTATTTTAATGAACATTAAGGCATTGACTTTAAGAACCCAGTCATCAACTTTATGATATTGTTTTGTTCACAGCCTTCAAGGCCATTCGATTTTGGATTTTTTTTCGCATCTTTGAAATAACTATCAAGATTTTTTTCTGTCTCTCTGTCTTCGTATATCTTTATTTGTTAATTCAACATCTCTAAACTCGAAAGGCATTTTGATATAGCTATATTAACCATTTTCTAGATTACTTGATGTGAAATTTTACCAAAAGCTGCGTATTGTGTGTTGATAGTACGCAACAGCGTATTTACTCATTAAACAAATATTTATTGTAGCCCGTCTTCATAATGCCCGTACATTTTTTTGCAATTTTTTTGCACAAATAACCGTCACTTATCTCCCTATGCTGTGCTTTGTCTATACCTATACGTCTATACGTTAATTTATTATTTCACCGTCTCTAAGCTCAATGGGTGCTTTGGTATAAAAATATCAATCATTTTCTAGATCATCTGTTTTGATGGCTGATTACTACGATTATTTTGCCAAAAGCTGGGTAATATGCTGATAGTATATTTAATTTAGCAACAATAGCGTGTTTAGTCATTAAACGATAAATATTTATTGTAGCTGCGTACTACGGCAATTAAAGCAGTATTCATTAACATACCATCGGCATTGTATCTCACTCACAACATACACACAACAGGCGATAAATAAAAGCACGTAATTAAAAGAGTGAATTCAAACAATATCGCCATCACACTGTAGCAACGCACGTCAGTGGTGTTACTGTCGATATCTTACACAAAATAGATACGGAATTCTTATCTACTTAGGTATAGTTGCCGTAGTTTTCGTCACTGATTATTTAACTTTTTTCCATGATGCCAAATACCACCTTGCCCTTTGATTTATTGATGAAGACCCGCATTCCTCTACACTTACTACCTACACTACACCCTAGCGATCTATTATCCCAAATTTTTTATCAATTTCAAAACAATGAATAGTTGTTATTACTAATATAATATGCGAAATCATGGTAGACAGACTCAAACAATAAAAATGTCTGTTTTATATGGAATACAAAGTTCCACTGGACAATATGCGTATATTATCTTATTTTTGTTAGTTCTGGACTAGCAGGCACGAAAAACCTCACATTCTGAATTTTTTTATGAAATTGATACATATGTCTGCCTTATTTTCTCCTAAATTGAAGGTAACCTAATATAGATTCTACAAAATAGGAATTAAACAGAATGTTGAGCCAAATGTGACAAATGAAGTTTGCATATACTCAGATGGCTCCAAAAAAGGCAAGGAACTGGATGTGGTGTATACTCCAGGTCTCTAAACCTAAGAACAAAGTGGGCTATGGGCAAACACGCCAGTATCGTTCAATAGGAACTGACTGGCATATCGATAGCCGAAAATGAACTAGCCAGAGGAGAGATGTATCTGGCAAGACTGTAGCAATCTGCACTGACAGCCGACAATCACTTCTTACCCTGAAAAGACCTTGTATCACATCAGGGCTAGCAATGGAATGCCACCAATCCTTGGCCCATATGCTTCGGACAAAAACATTATTGTCCCGAGGTGGGTTAAAGGGCACAACAACAACAAAGGCAACCGTATAGCGGACGGTCTAGCCAGGAAGGCCGCTGACCAAAGAATTTTAGGACCATGACCTTTCTGAAGTGTCGACAACCACAATTGCGGAAATTGCCAAAAAACACTCCCATGCTCAAATGGTAGAACGATGGGAAGAACTACAAGGATGCCGATTTGCCTAGGAAACCCTTGCAGGTTTTGACATGACAATATCCAGGAAGTAGTTGGCAATGACCAGACCAAACCTACGTCTCATAGTAGGATTCGTGACTGGCCATTGTAAAATCAGGGAACACCTCCACACTATGAGGTTAAGTGACACATCGATATGTAGAATGTCTGAAAGCGAAGACGAAACTGTGGAACACGCCATATGTGAATGCCCAGACTTACCTTCTATTAGAGAGTGTGCGTTCGGCGAGACGTATTTAGGGGGGTCCAGGGGGTCCGGACCCCCCCGAAACGTTAAAAAATGCCGTCTAAAAAATGGAATCCACAAATTTGCACCCTCCCCGCAAATTTAAGGTGGCAACTCTAATCTGGACCCCCCCCCAGAAAGGTCAACAAAGTGACACCCATAATCTGGACCCCCCCAAAACCAAATCCTGGATACGTGCCTGCTCATAAATGTCATAAAGCAAACTAATGTCGGCTACACACGTTCAGGCAGGCCTGTCAGTCCGAACTGAATGGTCAGCCGACGTCCGGTCGCCTGAGCGTGTGTATGGTCCGGTCTACCTGTCAGTTAAGACTGTTCAGGCGGCCGGAGAAGAATAACGTATATGTTCGTCCCTCCGTCCGGCCTGACGTCCAGTCGCCTGAGCGTGTGTATGGTCCGCTCTACGTGTCAGTTACGACTGTTCAGGCGACCGGAGAAGAATCACATATATGTTCGTCCATCCGGCCGACCTGACGCACTACCATGATACTACGACTTTAGAAGGTATGCTCACGCGCATGATGTCTTCCGTCTCGCTTCCACCTGTGACGTCAGCGTGTGACAAACGGGGTTTGTTTACTCGTTACATGTTACATGTTATAGCCAAACATTTTCAGTTTATTTTCTTGATTTTACTCGTTTACCGTAGTAAAGTTTGATAGAACGTTAATTATTTGCGATTCTGGAGTTTAACACATATTTAAACAATGGTTTATTGTGAGGTTGTGGGGTGTAATAATAATAAAGTAAAAACTATTCGTCACACTACCGCTACTTGGGATGGTTTGGAAAATTTGGCAGGTTTCATTGCATTTAAGTTGAAAAATAAGGAGAAACTGGGTTATATCCCAGATTGCACAGATACTTCTCTCAGTTGGGTCAACCATTTAACAGAAGGTGGACTACAAAAACATACAGATGAGTTCTTGGCAAAATGTAATGAGCTCGGCCATATATTTTCCAACTATAATGGAAACGCTTTGAAAATTGGAAAAAACTACCTTGCGAATTTAAACAAACTATCAGAGAATGTATATGTGACTGATGAAGCAAAGATGAGCTTGTTTTCTAGATGCAAAATGTATTTCAGCATACGAATTCTTCATAGGGGAATTAGAGAGACCTCGAATATTAGAAAACTGAAATTCACTAACATTGTAAAATAGTATAAAGTAATAAGTATACAGGGTCCTGCGACGGTGCATACAGCTTTCCTAGCGCCTTTCCTATTTGGAATAAAAAAATGCTACATAAAATAAAAATGCGCTAAAAGACGGTTGGAGATTTACAGGTTGCAGAACGTATTTTGATATTTCATTTTCAGTTCATATAGAGAAAGGCTAGTTCTATATGCTCTTTCTTATTCACCCCTTTTTCAGTTCTTATTGTCTGTCCAAAATATATTTCTCCATAGACTCATATATACAGAATCGATACCTAACTACAACACAAGAGCGCAACAAATAATGTGCCTTATACCCAGGCCATCAGAAACCATCACTACAAGTGGATCAAACTTTTTAATTCAAACATATCATTAAACAGATACATCGTGTGAAAACATTTTGAAGAAATTGAGGAAAAACTTGTTATTACTAGGAGGTATACGAGAATTCACCTGTACTAGCTAAATACAATGCCCAGAAAGATATTGTATTGTTGTATTGTGATATGTTTTTATTTTATGTTTAACATATACGCGGTTGTGACATATATTTGAATAAATAAAAAATAAGAAAATTTGGTAATGTATTTTTCCACCAATCATTACCAGAAAAAAGTCAATATTCATTCGCCATAAACATAATGCCATTATGCTTGTTCATGATTTTTAAAAACCTCTAATGACAAAATCATGTTATTTATTTCTTGTCTACCTTTTATGAAGAGAATTATACAGTAAATACATATGCAAATTGGCTTGAAGAGCAGGTGACGCAACATCATAATCTATATATAAAAGTAAGAACGGTAATCAAAGGCTCCTGAATGGAGTATATAAAAATTCCACCCCCTACCCGAGAAATTTTCCCACAAAAAGATGGTTTCACTAGGCACTTCAATCAACCTCTTATATGAGATTTCAGAAAAATATGTCCAGACCGCTCTGGCTCTGTTCTTTTTCCACAATGTAATTTTTTTTTGAGACATACATTCAAATTTTTGTATCTGAAATTCAGAACGCTCGGAACTACTGCAAACGGGTCAGGCGTCGATTAATATCAATTCTCTGTATAACTATTTCACCAATTTTTTATTCAGATACAGAGCAATATGTATCGTTTATATTATACTGTGCATGAGCTATTTTCATTTTGTATGAATATTAAATATCTAAGACAAATATAACAGGAAACGAAATAAAACTTTCAAAAATCAATGCTTTGGCGCCATGTGCTTGTACACTTTTGTCACACGGTGACGTCATGCGCAGACCGGTTCGAAATCTGTCCGCCAAGTGATCATATCTGTCAGTGTCGTAGTATCATGACGCACTACGATTAGTCCATTCAAAAAGAAAGGGACAGACAGCTGGTGTTTCCACGACATTTGGATCTCGATACGATCCCAAAAAATAGCGAATCGACCTTGAACAGGAAACGTTTTGAAAACGTATCCAATTGATGTTTCCACTATATGTATAGTGAGTAATTCTTCGATATCTCGCGACATATACCTAATAGAAGAAAATATCAAATACAAAAGTTATTTGGTTAAGACGAACATAAAAAAACATAAAAATATTTTGAAATATACAGGGTGTCGCGAGAAAGTAGGGTAGTGATCAAATTGATTTTTTTAAATGGAACCATAACTCTTTTTTAATTTTTCTAGTTTCCATCATCGATCTCTATTTAACCCTAAAATATTTTTGGGATTGGCTGCGATGTTGCCAAGTTATAATTTATTTTCTAATAATTTTCGGATTTGCAAGGTCGCAAGTAATACGTCCAAATTGATATATTTCTTGAACTTTTCTCAATAATATTATACAGCACGTTACTTGAATATTAAGTGAATATTATTTTGGATGTTATCAGCAATGCGCATCTACAGGGTGTTTTTGGCAGAATTTTAAATTAAGGCAATTTGAAGGTCATTTTACTCTGTTTTTTTTAATGTATGTTTTATTCTAAATCGAAATATCTACTAATACCCTATCTTTGTAATATTTTTCTTCGCGTTTGCGACGTTGCCAAGTTATAAATTATTTTACTAAATTTTCAAACAAATATCTATGATGTTTATTAATAGAACACACTGTATATTTTATTTAACATAGAAGTACTCCCTAGTAATGGTTTGCGGCGTGAACAAGTTTTAACTGGTGTTCCTAAAGTAATAAAACCGTTACCGAATACCAGGTCAGTAAAAGGTACACGAACGCTTAAATATCTCCAAAACTTGCTCAGCTGGAACGAGAAAATCTATATCTGCAGGTTTTCTAACATGCAGAATTCAAAAATTATAACAGCAGCGTTGCCAGATTTACCACTTTTACGTTACACGTCATAATTTTGTTATTTTCAATAAAATCCCCTACTTACCTTTATTGCAATGAATTGCGCATGTCGAATTTAGTAAGATTTCATAACTTCAAAATTTTGTTTCTATTGATTACTGGGATACGGCAACACCACTTTTTCAGTAAAAAGTACCGGAACGCTTGAATATCCAAAACTGGCACCGCTGAAGCGAAAATTATCAATATCGGAGAGCTTTTTTACAGCAAAATTCAAAAATGCTAACATCAGTGTTGTCAGATTTACCACTTTTACGTTAAACTTCATAAATAGGGCATTTCATTCAAAGTAATGACGTGGAAGGTAAAATTGGAAAATCTGACAACGCCGATGTTAGCATTTTTGAATTCTGTATGTTCAAAAACCCCTAAGTATTGAATTTCAGCGCTCCAGCTGTGGCAGCTTTGGAAATATTCAAGCGTTCCGGTACTGTTTACTGAAAAAGCAGTGTTGCCGTATCTCAGTAATTAATAGAAACAAAATTTTGAAATTGTGAGACTTTACTAGATTCGACATACGCAATTAATTGCAATAAAGATAAGGAGATGATTCTATTGAAAATAACAAAATTATGACGAGTAACGTAAAAGTGGTAAAATCTGGCAGCGCTGCTGTTAGAATTTTTGAATTCTGCATGTTCAAAAACCTACAGTTATGGATTTTCTCGTTCCGGCTCTGCCAGTTTTGAAGATATTTAAGCGTTCCTGTACCTCTTACTGACCTGGTATTCGAAATAGTAGTATGTGTGCAAGGAAAACGGTTTTATTATTTTAGGAACACCAGTTAAAACTTGTTCACGCTATAGACCATTACTAGGGAGTACTTCTATGTTAAATAAAATATACAGTGTGTTCTATTAATAAAAATCGGAGATATTTGTTTGAAAATTTGGAAAAATAATTTATAGCTTGGCAACGTCGCAAACACGAAAAAAATATTACAAGGCGAGATAGGTTATTAGTGGATATTTTGATTTAAAATAAAACATACATTGTTATATTTAAAAAAACAAAGTAAAATCACCATCAAATTAAAATTCTGCCAAAACCACCCTGTAGACGCACATTGCTGATAACATCCAAAATATTCATTTGATATTCAAGTAATTCGCTGTATAATAATATTGAGAAAAGGTGAAGGGATATATCAATTTGGACGTATTACTTGCGACCGTGCGAATCCGGAAATTAATAGAAAATAAATAATAACTTGGCAACGTCGCAACCGATCCCAAAAATATTTTAGGGTTGAATTGAAATCAATGATGGAAACTAGAAGAATTTAAAAAAAGTTATAGTTCTATATATAAAAAACAAGTTAATCACTATCCAATACTTTCCCGCAACACCTTATATACCTATTTCAAAATATTTTTAGGATATGCGTCTTAAGTAACCAAATAACCCTTGTACTTGACATTTTCTTCTATCAGGCATACCTTGCCAGATATCGAGAAATTACACACAAAATGTTTTAAAAGCCGGTGGAAACGTAGTGATATATTTTACATTCGCCTGAACGTGTGGGGGCGAGGCGACCGGTCTTCAGGGAGACCGTTCAGTTTGAACCGACAGGCCTGCCGGAACGTGTGTAGCCGACATAAGCATTGAAACTTTTCATTTTTGCTGAAGGTTCTTCAATAGTCTTTTCATGAAATCCAGAATGTAAGCAACTTATTCTAATTTGTCAAAAATAGGTCGAATATAGTATGTAATAGGAAAAGAAAGGTCCCATTTGTTTACTGCTGTAAACTGTTTGAATTTTTCAACTTTAATTTTTTATGGGTGCTTTTATATATCAATCATAAAAAATTACAAATAATAGTAGACAAAAGGTTTACAGAATAAAAAACAATTAGAAACACAAGTAAATAGATAACAATGCACAGTAGAATATTGTCGTTTATCTACAACTGAAAACAAGTTCTTTAATTTTAGTTCTGAACAACTTATTGAACGACTTCAAACTAATTGACAAATAATAAAATAAGAATGGAGTCGTTTAGGAAAAACTATTTTGTCAAAATTCATTTTAAGATAAAGATAAATTGAACCTAGCGTAAATTCAATTCAAAGACAGCTTATTGAAGCGATACATTGGCATCTTATTGTGAAGAATAGCCTGAATGGAGAAGGATAGGAGGTGCACTACCCATCTCTTTGACGTTGTCAGGCAATTAATGTCTTCTAGATAATCAGATATCCAGTTCTTCTTGGGATTTCTAACAAATAGCACATACAAGCTGATGTGAACTTCTTGTAGGCTTAAAGCCTCCTGCTGGGTTAGTGGCCACTATAGCTGTGCCATAATGGAGCTGTACAGTTTACTTGCCCCGATAACAATTTTATTTGTGCGTATTTTAATGAGCATCTTTCTTCAGTAGGTGGAAGCTAAAGCCAAGTATGAGAAAAATAATGACATTGTGTTTTCACCTTAAACAATATAATGGTGAAAAGGGAGCTAAAGGTTTACCTTAAGGCACCTTGCTACCCTATAATCCCAAAGTCACACTGGATAGGACACTATCGTTTAAAAAACATATTATTCAGTCCATCGCAGCCAAAGTAAACAGGAAAAATAACATCCTGAAAAAATTATGTGGAACCTCTTGGGGCGCCTTCGCTTCTACGCGCCGTACTTCGGCCCTGAGCCTTTGTTTCTCTGCGGCTGAACTTTGCTCGCCAGTTTGGCTAAACAGCTTATATACTAGACTTATAGATGCCCAGGTAATCTTATTGGCTACTCAGCCAAATAGCTCCACCACCCGTTCGTCGAGAAAATGCCCTTCTGAAAGAATATATCAAAATCAAAATAAATTCCTCACTGCCAATCCACCAAGATATACCTGATTTCTCCTTGCGCAGATTACGGTCCAGAAAAGCTCTTCACCTTGAGTGTGATGGTTTTAACCCTGCAGTTAAATGGGCAAAAACCTGGCCGACCCAAATACCAGAAGAAGTGAACAGTAATCTAACTGGTGGTCCAGAACTCCCTGGCTTTGAGTTCCATCGAAAGGGCTGGTCAACCCTAAACAGAATTCGCACGTCGCATGGAGTGTGCGCTGTTTCGTTGTTTAAATGGAACAAGCGCGAATCGTCACGATGCGACTGAGGAGCGGAATGCCAAATTGTCAGGCATGTAGTGCAAGAATGTGGGCTTAGAGAATATCCAGGCAACAACACAAGAACAACCTCCAAACCAAAGCATCAGCCGTAGAATGGATTTCCTGATTCGATATTAACCTGTAGCCCAGTTACTATTTAGATCGCAAAAAAAACAAAACAAATTTTTTTACTTTTTTATGACTGTTTTCATGTGTACTATAATCATATGCGAAATAAATAAAATTTGAAACCAAACGTGAAAAGTACCGAAGGACAATGTTTCTAGTGGATAGGGAGATGATTGAAGTAGGTTGTTACTGCCTTTGTGGCTATTTCGTGGGTGCGTTTTCATTACTGACGCCACTGGGTCGCATTTTACAATTTATTTCGCGCATTTTACATTAATTTAAACGATCCTGTGTCACAGGCCATAAACGATAATCTATTCTTAATGCTGCCTGACAGTCATTACGTATTCATGAGTTTGTACAAAATATTGCTATTTGTTCTGTCACGATATTTGTCACATTAATATCGTTTGCATTATTTAACGGATCGTTCGGGTCGGCGTTTGCGAATGGACGATTTTCTGCACGAATAACCATTTAATGACCTTTTTGCTATTACCCTACCATGTCTGCTTTGCTTTCTAGCCCAGGAAGTGCCTTCAGCTTTAATATAATTGTGGTAATACAATACTCGAGTCCGTATATTATGCAGTACAAAAGGCAACGATTATGGCATTTTGCTTGAACTCCGAACGAGATTGCACATGAATAAAGAAGTGTGAATACGTTTAAGGAAATGGCGCCAACTAGATTGACTCGGTACTTCCCACGCTTCTCAAGTTGCACACGCAAATCCCATACAGCATTGAAAACTTTCTCAGCCTACTATAAAATGTCATTGGATTAGGTGCACTATAAAAATATTAGCCTAGTAAACTGAATTCATTTCACGTTAAAGACTCTGCATTTTTCAAATATTTATCCCCGTCACAAACGTTTTTGAGAAACGTGCAGAGAGCATAAAATGCTTACGCATACTCTCTATTTCCTTCAAAAAAAAAATCACTTGTTTTTAATTATCGTTGCTTGCATAATTATTGTTTAATTAGCTAACATAACGTTAACAAAATATGGATTGGACATCACATTTTTTGATTCATAGTTCAATATGGTATTTAGTGACATACACTATCGGATGAAAGTGAAACAACTTTCATGATCAAATCAAATATCTATACTTCAATAATTAAATGGTCGACAGTATCAACAATTATTGAACGTTATCATGAAAGAGGATATGTAGAAAAAAATGCCGAAGTCAGGACGACCAAGAAAAACTATGGATGTATGGATAGGAGAATCAAAGGAACTCCTCAAAGGGATCCGTGGTTACCAGTACCAATGACAATTGCTGAAATTTTAGTTCTGGAAGTAAGTGCAAGAACTTTTCAGTGACGATTAGTTGAGGCAAAGCTTTATAGCAGACGCCCAGTCGCCCGGCCAAGAAACCGTTGGTGTCCGAAAGATATTGCTGTGCCAGGATAGAATTTGCTCAACGTTATTTGAATTGGACAGTGCAAAAATATTGTTTAGCGACTAAATTCCTTAAAAACTGTTTACCTGATGGAATGAGACGTATTGGGGGTCCGGTTATTCCAAGATCTCATCCAAAGTACGTTATGCCAATCATAAATCATAGAAATGCTACTGTATTTTTATGGGGTTGTTTTTAGTGGAGAAGAGTAGGTCCACTACATTTTATAGACGGTACTGTGCATCATTTCGTCTACCCGGACATACTGTAAAATACTATGCACCTGTATACTGAAGGGAATATGCCTCTGGAATTTGTATTCCAACAGGAAAACGACCCAAAACATTGGTCTCGCCTTATTTGGGAGTAGTTTCAGGAGAACAATATCCAGGCTCTTCAGTGGCTAGCACAATCACCAGACCTCAGCCATATTGAGAACCTTTGGGAAGAGGTTCGGAGTACAATATTTCCAAATAAACAATCTTTAATTGATGAGATTCATGAAGTATGGACGAATATGCCGAATGTTGCTATACAAAATTTAGTTCCTCGTCGTTATCAAAATATTATAGCCAACAATGGATACCCTATTAATTATGAACGACCAGACTTCATATTGTTATAAACCTTCAACTGTATTTGTGATATTGAAATTGTTGAATGAGATAAGAAGAGACTTTATTGAAAGTTGCTTTAATTTTGTCGCGTTAACAAAGCATATTGCCGGAATAAATTGTTACATACTAACTTGTTGAACATTTGGTAGTAATCCTATTTTCCCACTAGCCACTATGACCCCATAAACTAAACCAACTTTAATTTCCGCAGTTGTTCGTTTTATTTTAAATATTTAAATATTTTCTTTATCATGAAAATTGCTTCACAGTTGTCCAACACTGTAAATGCAGCACATAATCTCTTTTCGAAAACATCAGTTATGAACTTCAGAGATACTGCCCTACAAAAGCGTGGCTCATCTGAGTTATCCGGTATATTAGTTTTGAATAATCGAGTTGTCACTCTAAATTGTATTGTTCATCGGATCCAACTGTATCATGCCCTACCTATGAGCATCTATTACCTGCCGTAGGGACACGTCAGACAACCACGTTTAGTTCATGAGAAACTAAAGCAAACAGCAAGCCATTTGCAATTGGGATTTTATCTTTGTTTCCTACATTGATTGACTTCTTTGCTATTTATAACCTTAGATACATTCTTACTACATACACTACAAACTAATTCTAGATTACCCAAATCTACCTTATGTTTACTGGCGAAGACGTGTTCAGCTGTGGTTCTGGTCTACCATATCTTAAATATGCTATATGTTTTTCAACCCTAGTCCTAGTAGATCTCCTAGCTTGTTCTATGTACTATTTATTACAATCATTACAGCTAATTTAATATATTCCACTGTGTAGCTCAGTGTGTGGAAAGATCAGCCGGTACCGCATCGTCTCCGTTGTCCAGGGGACGCCATTCGCAATGCACACTCTTCGGGGAGGCTCTTTCCGTGTCCCCACGGACTCTCTAAAACCTACCAACCTAGACCAGCTATAGGTACATGTTAGCGGGAATAGCCTCCCTCAAATTAGGCAAAAACAGTTTTATGTATTGCAGAATGAAGTAGACAGTCATTAGATAAAACACACCTTCTATATGGACATAAGCCCTCAGTATCGAGACTTAAAAAGACTTTCATTATGTCCACAAACCCACTGAAAGACTCCAAATCAGTAACGAAAGAGGTATCTCCTAGCTTGCCCATCCTTGGAAACACCTTGCACAATCCAGTACCTATGGGAAGCGAATGACACGATATGAGGAAATACAGATACCCATTTCTCACTTGTGGCGTCTGTGATCCTCACATTTATGTTTTTTTTCTTCATCTGATAATTACTCATTAACTAATACTAATATAAATAAAAATAAAAAACAAAAATAAAATAAAATTAAATTAAAAAAAATATATAAAACTAACCAATTAATTCAAGTGTAGCTCAGACACTTTAAATAAAATAAAAATATATTCCATACCTACAGGTTTACCAAAATTGTCCTTCGGGTTGCCTCACAATCTTTTGAGACAAGACTGATATGTCGTTCTCAAACCTAAGCCTTTTGGAAACCTTTTCTGTATATAAAAAAATGTGCCATAAGTTAGATTTGGCGAGTGACTAAACTGTGCAGTGTTTGTTTCAAGAATAAACTTCGTATAGGAAATAGGTAGACGTGGAGTATGAATTGACGTTTGTATATATATAGAGCATTAAAAGCTGCAAGTGAAGGTAAGAAATGGTTAGTCCATTATCATATAACCTTGGAGTTCCTTAGAGTTCCTTAGCAATTTTGCTGCTCTTACTACACGGAAGTCACTTTCCTCTAAGCGTATCACAGGAAAATTTCACCATGTTTGCAGATGACATCACACTCACAGTATACAGTAAGAATATAAAGGAGACCCAGGTAAATGTTGTCATTCGTATTGAATGAGTTTAGCAGCTGGTGTAAGTTACCTATAACTTACTACAACGATTGTACAAATAGTTTAGTATACAGGGTGTCCCAAAAGCCAACGGCAAGCCTCAACGGAGTGACAGGATTGGTTGTAACTATCATGAGAAAAATCAGAAAAAAATCTATCCCATGCAGTTTGAAAATTATGGGCATTTAAAGAAACCTAGAAATTTGGTCAAATTGTAACAATTTTTCGGTTATTGTGGTTAAGTTTTATTATTTTTGTTCATTTAAACTGTGGAACCGTAACCCTAAATAACATTTCTATAAGCACAGTCAAAGATAATGACACAATTGCAATTTTCTAGAATGAAGACTATTTAGTATACTATGAAATTAAAATTTTCAAATTTTACCGACTTTGAAAGGCCCTTCTTCAAAAAAATGTACTAAAGTGCCTTGGCAAGTGCCATTAAAAGTTGGCGCATTTAACCAGAAACCTTTCTGTCGCCTGCTACAACATGCTTCACATGTCTGGTAGACATGAAAGAATTGATGCTCTCTATTTCCGTCAATCGATCTATGGCGCACTGATGATCGCTAATAAGCGTGAAACAGCTATCTGCGTACTGGTGGATTGACGGAGATATAGGGCAACCCTCGTATATCGGCTTTCATATGCAGCAACACATAGAACCCGCGCTCTCTGGTGGCCAAGCGGACACGCCGTGGCGTCCCACCAAGAAATCTGCTGCTGTCCAGCAGCGATTTTCTTTGGTTTGCCGTTACCTTCGGGTACCAGATGGCGCACCGGCAGAACCTTTCTGTCGCCTGCTACAATACACCAAACTTTATTTATTGAAAAGAATAATAAGTCATTTTGAAGTATTTTTTATCTTCCAAGATAGGGCTGTTCAATTTTTATGCAAATAGCTGACTTACCATATACGCATTACTGATGTTTAATTGATCACAATTAATAATTACGTATCAGTTATAGCATTTTATAGGATTCGAATTTTAAAGATAAATCTCAGTTGTAACAATAATTAACGTTAGGGCATCGTCAAGGGATATAAATTGCTATGCAACTCAGTTGGTGATAAAATTCAATCCAAATCCAATGTAACTACAAAAAAATTACCTATGATGGCCAATTT
Organism: Callosobruchus maculatus; assembly: GCA_951848785.1. Classification (NCBI taxonomy): domain Eukaryota; kingdom Metazoa; phylum Arthropoda; class Insecta; order Coleoptera; family Chrysomelidae; genus Callosobruchus; species Callosobruchus maculatus. The sequence continues at coordinate 14,591,158 of CATOUR010000100.1, forward strand.
GTGTAGCTCAAATTCGTTATATTATTAATATCCTGCCTCATAGGATAAGTCATTTTGGAAAACTCAATTTCGGTAAAGAAGAGTTCCAAACAATAACTAACCCTGACTCTTATCGTAAGAAAAATTTTCATTTTATTTTAATAAATCCTGGAAACAGTGCCAAGAGCCTTATGTGAAGAAAATCTAACTATCTGTATTCGGGCTATTTTGCATCATGCTTTCCGCAAATGCAAATACTGTGTTCACACTCGCATGCCTTATATAATGCTACGTTATTCTAATTCAAGAGAAAGCCATTGATATCAGGATGAACGAAGTTAATTAGGCGGACGACTATTGTTCGATGTAGAATACAATATAATCACGACCAGTGTAACACATATAAGTGGGTAAAAAATGCGAAACTCGTGACAGAAATCCCAACTATCTATTTACCGTGTTATCTTAATTACATCGTGAAGAATATTAACACCGGCATGTTCTTTTGGGATGTTTTCACATATTCAAATAAATACATTTCTTGAGCTTATACTGTTATCTTCTGTTGTATTCAGTTGATTTCGGTTGTTTTCTGTTATTTTCTCTTATGTTCTATTCTTTTCTATTGTTTTGTGTAGTTTTCCGTTCTTTTCTCGTTACTTACACCGTTTTCCTATGTCTTCTGTTATTTAGTGATATTTCCTATTGTTTATTGATGTTTTTTGTTGTTTACTATTGTTTTCCTGTTGTTTTCTGCTGCTTTCTGTTGTTTTCAGTGGTTTCCTGTTGTTTTCTGCTGTTTTCTGTTGTTTTCTGTTATTTTCTGTTGTTTTCTGTTGTCTTCTGTGGCTTTCTGTTGTTTTCTGTTGTTTGCTGTTCCTTTTTGGTTTTGCCGTTATTTCTTCTGTTTTTCTGATTTTGTAATTATATATATCAGGGTGATTCCTGAATTGACACGTTTTTTTAACTATGTATGTACACACATAAAAATAAATTCTTAGATGGAGCACAGATGCTTTAATTCAAGTATACCATAACTTCCTATACGCGCAAAGCTATGCTTATCTTAAAGTGAGAATACGATATCTTTGACCATATAAGGGTTAGATTGAGAAAATATCTTCAATGCTGGGAAATTCTTGAAAGTAAGGATACCAAAATCTTAAATCAAGCATATAGTAATCTTGACCGAAGCATTTCATAATCTTGACTGAAGCATTTCATAATCTTAACTGAAGCATTTCATAAACTTGACGCAAGTAGCTCAACTTTATTCTAAAATTGTGATATTCTTGGATGAGGAATCTAGTAGTATTGATTTGAGAGTTTGATAACTTTGATGAGCTGTTACCAAAGCCACTGTTGTTTCATTCCAAGCAATGTATTGTATTGAAGCAAGCATTAAAACTCTTCTATGACCATGTAGACATTTTTTTCGTCCACGTCATTATCTGCAAGACATACACATGTAGAAGCCAATTGAATTTTGGACTTGGAAGATGTGTGCAAAGTTTTCAAATATTTGTAAAGCAGTCAGTGCCTGTTTAGTGATGGGTACACTGGAGAAATAGTTATGCAAAATTTCATAAATCACATTTAATATACTTGGTACTTATCTAGGAACACCTGAGATCCCCATTTTTTTAATAGCTCATTCATGATTGGATAGATCCAGTGATAAGGAAACTGATGGGAACTGGGACGCGACTCAAATGGCGGTGGAGCAGCCCTACCGGGAGATTCGTTGACCGATGTTTGACGGTGGCATCACGGGTATCACGTGGCCATGGCAGTTTATTTAACAGTTTGACTAGATACTATTATGTGCTATTATGCAGGATCCAGGATGCGCGGCAAATGCGACAATCCGAAAACTGATAATGGCGGCGGACGCGGACGGGCAACAGGCGGTTGAGTGGAAAGGGTGAAGAGGTTAGACGTGACACGCTGCGCGCCTGCGCACTCCGACGTTGGTAGACGTCAAATAAATGATTTACTTGATACAAATATAGGGTGTGCTTGTAAAACAGGGTTCATTTCCAAAACAAGATTATCATATTGTAAATGAAGGTTCGCATTTGCAAGCTGTTTATATTCTTGATAGAAGTAAACGGGACACCGCTGGAAAAAATGATAATCTTGATATAACATTATGAAATACTTATTATTAATTTATTATAGTCTTGGTTGCAAAGAAAATTATATTTTCTTTCAAAGCATATTTCTTTAAAATAAATATATAAATCAAAAATATATTATTCTTGATACAAATTATCTATAATTGTCTCATCAAATATTCTTTCTCAGAGTGAGAACAGATATTCTTGTTGTGAGTATGTATTTAAAAGAATATCACAATTCTTGACTTGACTTTTTCTGTGTGTAGAACTCGTTAAAGTAAATAACTTTATCAAATAAGTTTGTTCAGTAAACTGGAAAATAAGCAACTTATAGAATCAATAAATGTTAATCTGGGCTTGTGTATCAAGTCGTACCTAGTCTGTTTGTGCTTAGTTTTTTGCTCAGATTTTTGTCTTGTCGATTAGGCATTGTACCCGTCAATTAGTGCACTATTCACTTTTAGTTTATCTTAGTTAAATTGGTAAATCCTAAAAGTTGTTTGTTTATTTTTATATATACTTAAAAAAATATCAAATTAGGAATCAGCCTGTATGGCCATATGCGGACAGGTTTTGGAGTCCAGGCGTTCCACGTGTAATCATTAAGTAAGAGTCACGGGTAATGGAATCAAACTTAATACAATGAGGTACTGCAATATATCTTGTTCATTTTGGTGTGGCTTAGCAGAAAATATTTTGAGTTTGGTAATACGTAAAGCATTTTCAATGGGGTTTTTTCCTGTTTAAATGTGAATCGGCTGAGAGTGAATTGACCCGTGTGCGGATGGCAGACGCGCCACTTGGATCGAACAAAAACAGCACCTTCTGGGCATCAGCCTAAATATGAAGCATTAACATATAGGTGGTCGTACATTAACTAATCTATATTTCAATTATTATAACTTACCGTATACATTTTTCTTACTGGTGGTATCAGATGGAACAAGTTAATTACTTAATTACCTGCAACAACAACAAAAAAATATTAGTACTGATGGCCAGTAAAATGAGACAACGAAAAGTGTTCAGACATATTGTATAATGGATAATTGAATATATCCTATATTATTTTTTATTTATACAGAAACCCTATCAGCCATACAGGGTTATTGGCGACCGGATAGCAGATTAGGTTAAAAGTAGTTGACATAGCTGGTGACATCAAGAGGTTTTTTATGGTATGGATCGCATTATTTACAGACAGTCAAGCTACACTTAGGGCACTAGAAGGGCCCAAAGTTACGTCTGCTCGTGTCTGGGAATGTCTAGAAGAACTGGGAAGGCTGGCAGAACACAACAAAGTAACTTTGGAGTGGGTGCCAGGACACTCAGGTATAAGAGGCAATGAAATGGCGGACGAGCTAGCAAGACTAGGCTCGTCTGTCCTATACATTGGAGCAGAACCCGCCCTGGGGGTGCCTAAAAGCACAATCAGACACCAGGTCGGAGAATGAATGAAACATCAGCACAAGGAGCAGTGGAACTTGTTGCCAGGATGTATTCATGGAAAAACATTCATTAAAGCTCCATGCAAGAAAACAGCTGAAACACTGCTCTCCTTGAGTAAGAATCAGCTCCGAATAACGACGGGTCTCCTCACAGGACATTGTGGCCTGAAGGAACACCTGAATAAGATGGGACTCTATAATGGAGACAACTGCAGACTGTGTGGAAGAGGAACTGAGTCAGCCCTACATGTGCTCTGTGACTGCGAAGCGCTAGATCACAAGAGATAACAGCTCTTTGGGAAGACCAAGCTAGAAAAAATGGTGTACAGCGCAGCACCAGGACCAGTAGGTAAACTGCATAAACTTATGCAGGGATCCAGATTGCTGGAGTGGATACTGTAAATGAGAGGAGCAATAATACAATAGGCCTTAAGGCTTAAGTATTGACGGGGACAGAATGGTCGGACGGCTCCTGAAAAAAGAAATGGTCTGCCTCCCGCAAAGGCTGAAAGCCTATGGCGCCGTAGACGCGCTGCGAGAGGATAAGTATCGGTGCACGTTAGATTTGAAATGCTACAGGCTGTAGCCGTCAAGAAACAAATTCCCCGCCAGCTATTCCACAGCGTCGAAGTTCTCCAAAAGAAGGAATGCTGGAGGAGACTGGATCGGGGAGTAGGGACCTCGACCTAGTAAGGATGAGCTCGCAGAGCCTCTCTGTTCCCCGTACGGACGGTCTTTGGTGTTATTATCTGGAAGAGCTCACTCGAACATCTTCCGTGATAGAATCTGTAAAACAGGGACAGGTTGGCCACCCTTCTTCGCTGTTCCAGGCTGTGGAGGTCCTTTGTGAGGTTAGACGTATCGATTAACCTAATTGCCTTCTTCTGGATAGTGTCCAGGAGCTTTAGAGGGTGCTTTGGATCGCATCCCCACACATGAGAGCAATACTCTAACGACGGTCGGATCTGTAATATATGGTAATATAGGTTAGTGTTTTTTATAGATATAAAGTATAGGTTAGTGTTTTTTATAAATTGGCGTGTAATATAGTTTTCTATTGTTAAGGCCTTTTCAGTGCCATTTGGGACAGTGCTTCGTATTATTGCACTACACAATCTAACAAGATATGGCGAACTGTCACTCTTGTATCACAGATGGAGCAGAAGGGAGGATGGGCATTGGTGAAGTTGTGTTTGTGGGTGGTGGATGTGTGTCTAGTTTCTTGGACTCGTTTTGAGTTGTAGTTTATCTGTGCCATCTTGTATTATTTGTCGTAGGAATCTGTTGTTTATTATTATTATCATCCCATAATTATACCATGTTGATTCTAGCTTCTTTTCAAACACAAGTTAAACATAAGATGGTTGAGATTTTATTAATTTCTGATTAGAAGGCAGTTATGTACCTACCAGTATCATGATTAATTCAATGATTACTCATAATATTATTCTGTATTTTGACCTGTTCCCATTGTAAAACGATACCATTCTAACTAAACCAAATTGTAGCTAATTTCAAAATCATACGTACCATTATGCCGTCGAAAATGGTATATTAAAAACTTCCTGAAACTATACAATAAGCTCTCGTTACAGTCGCTGGTTGAGAAAATTAGTTATACATAACTATATGTGTATAGTGGAGAAAACGAAATTATACTTTTGAAACGGTAACGGTAAACATTATTGAATCTGAATATGTATATTCTGCTATTATGATTAGTAGTTAGATACGATTGTTCGACATATTGCGTTGTTATATGCCACATTTTAAAGATGATCTAATCAGCTGTTTAGAAGTATTTTATTTTTGTCGTTGAAAAATTTCATGATCCTAACGAGATATTCAATAGATAGTGTGAAAAAAATACGTTCTCAGCCTGGTATAGTTCAGGTGAAAAAGGCTGTAGAGGAAGTGACAGGTTTTTTGGGTTTTACTGAATCAGTTTTTTTGTTCACTGATCAGTGAAATGTCATAGATGAGACAAGCAGAGCTCTATAAATATTGTTTTTATTTTCATTCTTACATCGGCATGTGGATTTCTCAATTTAAATTCGTATTTTGTGTCATGTGTTGTTTTCGCATATACATATATGGTTACAATTCGATCCATAAAGTAATTGTAGCCAATTGTGAAGGACCAACTAAATTGGCAAATAACCGCAAATGACTCACGAGTTAATCATGCATCGGTTGACTCACCCCTTGTTGGTTGGCGCCGGATGTCTTCCCCAGCTGGGTACTTGAACGCGTTGTACTCAATGGGATGTTACTTCTTCGGCCATTTTAGACGGGAATTTCGATGCTATACAGCTATATTCACGAAAAATCGACCACGGTTCACCGTCTCAGTGAACAGAGAGCAGGCCCGACTGGCTTCACTTTTCTCTCCCTTCTTCCGCGTCAACCGTCAGACTTCAAACTCGCAAGTCAAAACGCGGGAGATTCGAATATACAAAATTATTTAAATGGTAAATACCAATCGTAACCATTTTCCGCCCACCAAAAAATATTAAAAAAAAAAAAAAATATTTTTTCCAATCATAGTAATTCCTATATTACCCACAAAAGAAAATTAGTGGAATTATCCCACCCATAACACAACACGAAAAAAAAAAAAAATTATCATATACAAGCAAATCATGGCCTATTGTGCCGGCAAAGGGCACAGTTTCAATAAAGGACGGTCTAACAGCCCTTTACTCGTCTTAACTTGGGCGACTCTCGAAATGTTTCCCGTACCGGGATATAACTTAATAATCCTGCCTAATGGCCACTGTAAAGGACGGGTATTTTCATCCTTGAGAAGAACCAACTGGCCGACCGAGGGAGGATTATGTGGTGTATTCCACTTATGTCGTTGCTGAAGGGTGTGGAGGTACTCCATATGCCAGCGCCGCCAAAAATGTTGCTGCATCTGTTGCACTAACTGCCACCTGTTCAACCGACTATGTTTCACACACAACAAATCTTCGTCAGGCGGAGCATTCAGGGGCTCTAATGTCAAGAAATGACCCGGAGTCAAGCTGCCTACATCGTTAGGATCAGAACTCAAACTACACAAGGGTCTCGAATTTAACATTGCCTCAATTTGGATTAAAGTGGTGCTCAATTCCTCATAAGTCAACACTTGCGCACCTATCACCCGCCGCAAGTGAGTTTTCACAGATTTCACTCCGGACTCCCATATACCTCCAAAGGAAGGACTAGCTGGAGGATTAAAATGCCACTTAATTTGCAAAGCTTCAGAAGCTTTAGCACCCAACAACTGTAAAGTTTTATAAGCACCAACAAAATTCGTACCTTGATCACTATAAATATCACTGCAACGTCCTCGCCGCCCTATAAAACGCCTAAGTGCTGCAAGAACAGCTTCACTAGTTAGATCTGACACAACTTCTAAATGTATTGCTTTAGTAGCCATACACACGAAAAGACACACATACACCTTTTGAGAACTAATGCCTCGTCTTTTACCTAAAGACATCCTCAAAGGACCAAAAAGGTCTACGCCACTATGGGAAAAATGTTTGACTTCCGAAATTCTAACGGAAGGTAAATCACTCATTATGGGGACCACTGGAGGAGGCTTAACTCTAAAGCATTTTATGCAACGAGATAACACTGAAGCTATAGCCCGTTTGGCAGATAGTATCCAATATCTCTGCCTTAACAGATAATGCAAAGTTTGTGGTCCAGGATGACAACTCCTATTGTGCACACTTTGGATAATGAGATAAGTCAATCGATGCTTCCTAGGGAGCAGAATTGGATGCTTCCGATCATAGCTTAGACTAGACTGTCTCAAGCGACCGCCCACCCTCAGGACACCCTGGGAATCAATGAAAGGAGCTAACTTCTGTATAGCTTTGGGACAGACCTCCGCTCGACGAACTTTCCGCAGTTCATTATCCAATTCAACTCTTTGCACGTCTTTGACCAGAACCACCATAGCCTCATACAATTCAGCCTCGGATAAATTACCTATCTCACGCGGGTAACCCCTTTTTCGACACAAACAATTTTTACGAAATCTCAAACAATAAGCAACAACACGCTCAATTTTGCGTAAGGAAGAATATCTATTCAACAATTCTGAAACAATACTAGAGCCGTGAATAGTAATACAAACAACCTTTGCTTCTTCTTGTACATCTGTACAGGAAGGCTCACCTACACAAGTTACAGGCCAATCATCCCGAGGAAGCTTAAGCCAAGTTGGCCCCTCCCACCACAAGGGTTGTTCTAGAAATTGCCGAGGAAAAGTCCCCCTAGAAGCACAGTCACTAGGATTCTCTTTCCCAACCACATGATACCATGAATCAGGAGCTACCTTCTCCTGGATTATAGCTACACGGTTGGCTACAAAGCTCCGCCACCTATGCGGAGAAGATTTGACCCACGTCACAACTACCTTCGAATCCGTCCAAGCACAAACATTATCTATTTTCTGTGTTACCATTATATGGGATACACAATCAATCAGCTCTGCGGCTAATAAGGCTGCACACAATTCCAGTCGTGGAATCGACAGTCTTTTCAAAGGCGCCACTCGAGTTTTGGCACACACCAAATGTACAGAAATACTGTTCTCCGTGGAAACCTGTCTCAGATAAACTACAGCTGCATACGACTTCTCCGAAGCATCGCAAAAAGCATGAATTTCTGTAAACTTTGCCTCTATATGAAGTATATGTCTAGGAATTTTCAACGAAGATAGCTCAGGTAACTCAGCCACAAAAGTTTTCCACTGGTTTGCAACTTCCAGCGGTGGCTCATCATCCCAACCTATCCCTAAAGCCCACAATTGCTGAAGTATTTGCTTGGGAACAATGATTACTGGAGCTAAGAATCCTAGAGGATCATACAGTCTTGCTATTTCTGACAAAATATTCCTCTTTGTACAGGACCGTATCTGAGGATGTACAGAATAAGAAAAACAATCCGTAGTGGGACACCACTGCAAACCCAACACTTTTATTCCAAGAGAATCCTTATCAAATACAAGTGGCTGCTGATGAACCTCAGGTACCTGAGCAAGTACTTCAGAACAATTACTTGCCCATTTCCTCAGTTCAAACTTTCCCAACGCCAATAATTTAATCAACTGGTTTTGAGTATCCAAGGCAATTTCCTTGGAGTTTGCTACTCCAATGGCGTCATCAACATAACAGAAATTCTCCAAAATATTTACAGCTAACGGAAACCTTTCACCCTCATCCCTACACAGTTGCAGCAACGTCCTAATCGCTAGAAAAGGACTAGACGTTACTCCATAGGTAACGGTCTTCAACTGATATTTCCTTATAGGCTCGTCACCGTTAGGTCTCCACAAAATAGTTTGATAACTAGTGTGAGACTCCTCAACTAAAATCTGTCGATACATTTGCCGTATATCCGCGGTAAACACATACAAATACAACCTGAAAGATAACAATATTGAGACGATATCATTTTGTAACTTGGGACCTGCTAGAAGAACATCATTCAAGGACTTTCCATTGGTAGTTTTAGCTGAAGCATCAAAGACAGTCCGAAGCTTTATTTCACCATTCGCATTCCTTTTCACCACCGCATGATGAGGAATGTAATACTCACTATTAGACCCCACTTGGTTCCCAACTTCAGACATGTGGCCTTGCTCCAAATAGTCAGCCATAAAATCACAATATGCTTCATGTAAGACGGAATCACGACGAAAACGTCCTTCCAACAGCTTAAATCTATGTAAAGCCTGTGAATAGGAATCACCCAGAACTGGGGGGAATTCAGAAAAGGGAAGCTTCACCACATATCTTCCTGAGTCCATACGCCAACAAGATGACGTAAAGAATTCCTCAGCCTGCTGTTCCTCTTCAGACAATGCGACACACTTAGGGATACTTTCAATTTCCCAAAACTTTTTCAATGTACAATCCAATTCCCCCACAGAAGTTAGAAAATTCAGCACACTATTAGTGGAAACACCACCCAACTTGCCCATTAACACCCACCCAAATACGGTGTTAATAGCATGTGGCCCACCATTCTGTCCTCTCACATAACCGGAACGTAAGATCTCACCAAATACCCCTACCCCTAGAAGCAGATCAATTTCCATTTCATCATGTGCAGCCAAAGGCTCTGCGAGGCAAAGATTTTCTAAATACTTCCACTTCTGAACAACAGCAGGAATTTGAGGTACCTTCTCACAAATCTGAGGTATCACAATAGCTTCCAAATTGAAGCTAGGATACGGTTTGCTGTAGACTTTTCCCGAACTCACATTCGATGACATTCCATTAATGCCAACAACAGGGGTTGAATACTCCTTACGAGTAAGATTCAACCTTCTCACACAAGATTCACTAATAAAATTGGCTTGACTAGCAGAATCTAACAAAACACGACATTTGGTGGATCTACCCTCAGAATCCAATATTGAGACTAGTGCAGTAGCAAGCAACATTCTAGGCTGCACAGACAACTTACTTGCCATGACTTGAACATGACTCTCAGATTCATTAGAGGTACTACCACTGACATCACAATCTGTCACTTTAGTGTCCGGAAAATGCAATAGTACATGGTGTTTTCCACCACAAACCCCACAAAGTTCTTTTGATTTACATTTATTTACTAGATGAGTAGCTCCCAAACAATTAAAACACATTCTAGTCCGCTTGACAAAGGCATGCCTCTTACGACATTCTGCCTGCAAGAATCTATCACATTTGATCAACGAATGTGGTGAACCCTTGCAAAAATTACACTTTTCCTGTGTTAATGTGCCAGTCGAAAAACTAAGTGTCTGCCTTCCCTTGGGATTAGCAGGACTATTATTCTTTCTAAACCCACCACTAGCATTAGACACATTACTCCCTTGATATGCGGAAGTAAGGGATGTATTTTCCAGAGCTCGACAGGTTTTCTCAACAAATCCAAAAAGCATGTCAAACCCCGGAACATTATTCCCATTATGTTCTAGTTCAAATCGCGTTTTAAGGGAAGAAGGTAATTTCTGCAACAATAAATTGAATTTGGTAAAATCCCATAGGTTCAAGTTACTCATCTCTAAAGCCACCAAATTTTCAGAAAATATTGACAACAATTTTCGAAGTTCAACTGCAGAATCATGCCTAGAGGGAGAAGCATTATAAATTGAAAACCAATAATTGCTCAATAAAACACGTTCATTCTGATATCGACTCATTAATGCATTATAGGCTATTTCATAATTATCCTCAGTAATGGGCACATTCCTTACTATTAGACCTGCCTCTTTTTCTAAATAAGAAATCAAGAACTGAAACTTTTCTATTTTTGACAGCGAATTATTTCTATGAATAAGAGTATTGAATAAGTCGATGAACGTAGGCCACCTTGTAAGGTCACCATCAAACTTCGGTATTTCAATTTTGGGAAGCCTCAAACAATTTTCTCTTACGACCACTGCAGATGTTTCATGCTCACTACGAGCCATCATCACATCAGAAAGATCTTTATGAATGCCCCTTATTGAATATCTCATATCATCAAACATTGTATGAACTGCTTCCTCCTCCTCTAAGGCAGACTCATCTACCAAGGCTATTATTTCATATTGCAAATTCTCAAACCTCGTTACATACCCATCCAGCTCTCCATACCTGAGAAAAAACTCCGTCCGATACTCGCCATTATCACGAGCCTTCTTGGCCGCCTTAAGAACATTTTTAATAGATTTTGAAACTAGCGCGCGTTGCCGTTGCAACTTCACAACATTTGCATTAGGCATGTTCAGGTATCAGGTAACGATTCAATGTAAACACAAGACCAAAATAATCAAATTTAGAATCAATCTGCTAGTAAACACAACTTCTTTACACAAACAATACGGCAACCACACACAAATCACAAAATTTTCAGTTGTTATTCTTTTTCGAAATCTCCGTCGACTACACCAATTGTCGAAACGCCGGTTTTCGAACCCCCAACCGAATGTAACCAACTGAATCAAAACAACTTTTGCGCTCACGCAATTCGCAAAATGTCAATTTCAAATGCCCAGAAAACTCCCCAGATATGTATTACCAACACAATACACCAAAAGTTGCTTGTTTTCGAATATAACCAATTTTTACAAACAGCGCGCAACACTAACAAATTCCGATGTCACAAAAAAAACTCCGTTTTTTGTCAAGGATACGTACCAATTTAGATTTTACGTAGACTATTTTACTATAGCGCGATTTATTTATCCGTGCTCGGAGGGCCAAAAAATGGTTACAATTCGATCCATAAAGTAATTGTAGCCAATTGTGAAGGACCAACTAAATTGGCAAATAACCGCAAATGACTCACGAGTTAATCATGCATCGGTTGACTCACCCCTTGTTGGTTGGCGCCGGATGTCTTCCCCAGCTGGGTACTTGAACGCGTTGTACTCAATGGGATGTTACTTCTTCGGCCATTTTAGACGGGAATTTCGATGCTATACAGCTATATTCACGAAAAATCGACCACGGTTCACCGTCTCAGTGAACAGAGAGCAGGCCCGACTGGCTTCACTTTTCTCTCCCTTCTTCCGCGTCAACCGTCAGACTTCAAACTCGCAAGTCAAAACGCGGGAGATTCGAATATACAAAATTATTTAAATGGTAAATACCAATCGTAACCAATATATACCGATTCAAGTACTTTTCAGCAAACATATTTCTATAAAAACTGCCAGCTTCAGATATACTTGTAAATATACAGTTGTTTTGACCTATAGTTTTGAGGTCAACTCTCGTGTGTGGAATCTGGTATTGCTACCAAACTTTAATTCTAAGCTTATCACAAGATTTACTATTCCAGTGTTTTCGCAATACTGACTTCGATCTAATTCCCAATGATTGCATCAATTTAACCCTGAAATTATTCATAACAAAGTAATATCATACCCAAGTGTAATCTCAACTGCAAATGCATGCAGCACCGATGCAAATTGCGTTTGTTTCCGAATAATTTCATCTTTTTACTCAAAGTGCGAAAGTTTAAATTGAACAATGTAAACCAAACGAAGTTTTACGAGTTCCATATACATTATGAAAGTAGTTACGTTTCTCAACTTTGCCTGCCGCTGTATAAAAGACAAACACAAAACGAGTTTTGTTTAGGGGTGCTCCAGAATAAAAATTGCCCAGGAATATGAAATACCCTCAACTCCTCACTTCAGGACCGTATCCAAGATGATCGAAGAATTCAAGTAGGCGAATATATCAGACTGCAGAATTGTTTTCAACAATTATGACTGAAAAGTAAAAAATGTGGACGTTGGACGAGGTAGACCTCGTTTTAGGAACTTCCCCGCCTCAAGTGGTTGTTGTTATTTGAGTATTTGAATTTATTTAATTTTTTAGCCTCCATTTTAGAAAGAAATAACACGTGATATATCGCTTTAGGCATAAAGACACATTCTCTTGAAACTGGTGCTATGTGCTATCAAATTTTTATGGTGTATTATTGAGACGTTTTTGAGTAATCGTTGGAGAACTAAATCGCGGACGTACACACACAGACGAACATCAAAGAACCAAAGTTTTCCAGATTAACCATTAGAACCAAAAATCTAGTTTTTGGTCCCGCTGCGATGATAAGAAAGGATTGGGGTTGGAGGTAACTCAAAAAGGTAGCAAATTTTCGAAATTTAAAATGGAGTTACTGTCACGAAAATAATCCAAAACTTCACTGTTATAAAGAGATTTTTCTTTTATATCCTTTGGTCTACTTTTGGTACGAATCTATGATTTAATGGTTGGGAGTGGTGGGAGTTACCCGAAAAAATAATAGTACAATATAGGATTTTCTTGGAAATGACACCTCGCATGTTGATTTCAGTAAAACTTGCGCAAAGGGGCCGATTCTAACAACTTACCCCTCCTTTGTCGAGGAAGTTAAAAAAATATTATAGGTTCACATTCAAGTTAGTTATTACTAAATGTTTAAAAAGAAATTAGTAGTTTCGCCAGACAACGAGAATATAGCAAACGTTTCCATAAAGTCATATTTCTTCAACTCCACATCATTCAAATTTAGAGACATAGCGGCTGATTTAAATTCAATCTTTATCTTTTTTATTGGGACTTCGGAAACTGTAAGAGATACAGAATCAGTTAAGCGTCAGTATTGCTAAAACGGCATCCCAGAAGCTTGGAGTTTTGTTCCGCTGTAGGAAGCTGTACACACCAGAGCAACTACTGCTGCTCTAGAAGGCACAGATTCGACCATCGCTGGAGTATTGCTCCCATGTGTGGGGATGCGCTCCGAAGCACTCTCTAAAGCTTCTAGACACTATCCAGAAGAGAGCAATTAGACTAATCGATACGCCAAACCTCACAAAGGACCTCCACAGCCTGGAACATCGAAGAAGGGTGGCTGACCTGTCACTGTTCTACAGATTCTATCAGGGAAGATGCTCTCTCAGGTAATAACAGCAAAGGCCGTCCGAACGAGGAACAGTAGAGAGGCTCTGCGAGCTCATCCTTTACCAGGTCGAGGTCCCTACTCCACGAACCAGTCCCCTCCAGCATTCCTTCTTTTGGAGGACTTCGATGCTGTGGAATGAGCTGCCGGGGAATTTGTTTCCCGCCGGCTACAACCTGCCGCAGCGTTTCAAATCTAACGTGCACCGATCCTCTCGCGACGCTCCTACAGCGCTATACGCTTTTAGCCTTTGCGGGAGGTTGACCATGAAAAAAAGGGCGCCACCAATGGCACATGGAACTCATTTAAACTGTCAAAACTTTTTTCCGGTTTGCTGCATGAATGTGAGTATAAAAAAATCCTTTCCTCAAAAGGATTTACGTGAGAAAGGTATATTTTGTTTAAGTCTCTAGAGGTAACCGTTTTCGACATAATCTTCACTGAAATGTCCAGTGCCACTAAATTCTCGGTATTTCCGCACGAATAAATATTGGGCTTATACTTTTAAATACCATTAACGAAGTATTCTTAAACTTCAACACCACGTATTTTAAAATTAGATATATCTGAAACATGTTTTTTGATCTAATATTATTCTTTCTATCACATTTTACATAATTGGAGTGCCCGGGAAATTTCAATAAAGATTATCTCGAAAACGGTTACCTCTAGCGACTTAAACAAAGTATACCTCTTCACGTAATACATATCGCGGAACGATTTTTTTTAATATTCACATTGTTGCACCAAACTGGAAAAAACTTTTACACTTTTGAATTTGGATTTCTCGCCTTCAAAAAGACCCCAATACGTAACCTTAGACCGTTGTGTCATTTTATTGCGGAATAATTGAGAAAAAACTAAAACAAAAATAAAACTTTGACACTCTTGAAAAATAAGCTTTTTAAGGCTTCACAATGTTCATAAAAATGTGAGGTCTTTTACCTGTCAAGCGTTGCCGGTCGAATATCCGGACACCCTGTATATCTATATACAAAATTCAACATGCCACCTTCCCTTTCCTTATTGAGGAAGATGGAATAGTGCCACATTTACCATTACTGAAACTGAATAATCAATCAAATATTGTGCAACAATTGAGGAAGGTCTGGTGATACGGCTCTGACCGTATGAGCATTTGCATCACATCGGGATTGGCAGGGTAAAGGCACGCGGAATAAAAAGGATATAAAAAGTGGCCTTAAAGTGGCCATTTGCATATGAAAGGTCCTGAACAAGCGCAGACCTGTACGCTTAGAGGCAACACTGTAAAACGTATTAGGTGTAGTAACATATTTTAGGGCTGCTTTTACGACCCCATTCCCAAGATTAAAATTATAAACATTTTGGAAGGTACAGTATTTCACATTTTTACGTCAGGAATTTTATTTCCGCCTTGCGTTTATGAGCGTTTTTTGCGGGAGTGCGTGATTGACTGTTTCGTCTCGTACAAGAACAGTTGGTTTTTAATCGAAGAAATCAAGTCTATACTAGTTCTGTTGTCATCAATAAAATATGCGGTAAATCTTGCACTGAATAGATGAATGAATGAGAGAAGGAGAGAGGCTATCTGGTGACTGGAACCACCAGTGCATAGGCCTACCAACGGTCCCTGTTGCACCTCTACTTACCCTAGTTCCCAAATCCAGCCTCATCGCAAAGGTGAGGATGACCTTGGTTCCTGCCCATCTTATATCCTCAAGTTCAAGAACCCTTGAACCGAGTATAGTCTGCCTGCGATACCCAAGTGCTTCACAACGACAAAGAATGTGTGCCGAGGATTCTTGCTCCTCGCCACAGCGTGTACACGTCGGATCATTTACCACCCCCATCACATACAAATAGCGTTTGAAGGTGTTATGGCCGGATAGCAGGCCGACAAGTAACCTTAGTCGGCTTCTGTCCAGCGTCCCACCCGGTGGTCCCACCTTATCCAGAGGTCCTAAAATAAGTTCTCTAGCTTGTCGGAGATGTCCGGAGATTTCTCTCCATCTGACAAGATGCTGATTTTGCAACCACACCTCCATTTTTTCATTTTTCACTAGCCAGGTGCTAAATCTCACACAACATATAGAGAATGGTTTCGAAGAAGAGAAAAAACGGACGCGATGTTCGTGGCCCTTTCGGCGGCATATGATACCATTAATCACAAAATCCTCCTCGAGAAATTCTTCAGGATGATAGGAAATTATCATCTGACACACGTCCAAAGATTACTACTGTGCAACGGGAGATTCTACGTGGAGTTCCAGTGTCAGAGGAGTCGGTGGAGGACCCAGAAGTATGGTCTCCCCCAGAGTAGCGTGCTGGTCCCTCTTCCATTCAATTTGTACACGAATGATCAACCTGTCAGCGCTTCTTCAAATAATTTCATATACACCGATTACGTGCCAATCCCAGGACATCGATGAAATCGAAAAAAGGTTAACAGAGTCACTAGCAAGAATGGCCGAATACTACCTACAAGTTGAACCAGCTACGCCTAAACCCAGATAGAACTCGAACCTGCCTATTTCATCTTGGTAACCGACAAGCGAACAGGGAACTGAAAATAGAATGTAATTCGACCAGGCTACAGTACTGCTCAAATGAATAAGTTTATGAGTTTTACCTAAGATAGGACTATCTTATAAAAAACACGCAGAGAAGACTAGATCAAAAGTGAATACGAAGAACGGTGTAATTCGCAAGCTGGTCAACTCTCAATGGGGGCAGCCTTCCTGACACGGACGACATCCCTTGCCATGTGATTTGCCTCAGCCAAATACACATGTCTTGTATGGCCCAGATCGACTCATGCTAACAAACTTGTCCCTACCCTGAATGACACCCCTGAAGGATATCCACGGGCTGTCTGAAACCTACCAACCTGGACCACGTATACATGTTAGCGGGAATAGCCCCCCCACAAATCAGGCGAAATGTCTAATTTATGGCAGAGTGAGGTAGGCAGTCATTAGACAAAAGACAACCTCTATATGGGCCCAAGCCTCCAGCATCCAGACTTAAATCCAGGAAGAACTTCATTATGTTCACAAATCCACTAACAGACTCCAAATCAGTAACTAAACATGGCTAACATCGAAACATACTAACTTGGAACCCAATTGAAAGCCGCCCTGTCGGATCACAGGGAATGGAGGAGCTGGAAAAGTCTCAACAGGATTAGATGTCAAATGGGAGGTCTGGGGACAACCTAGTGAGATGGGCATACGCTAAGGACGACTTATGCGCCTGCGGGGAGAATCAGACGATGGATCATCTCCTATCTTGCCCAAAAAGAATGTTTCGAAAGCATCGTATGATAGGTAATTCAGTACCCTTAAAAGACCCACTTAGTTTTCCTTTTACTTCCCACATCGATAGGTGAGGGGAGTATTGTGATTTTTCGATTTCGAGATAATACGCTTTTTGGGCGTTTCATGATGTCTACATAACGAAAATCCACGTCACTCATTTCCGTCGGTCTGTGTGTCTGTCTGTTGGTCTGTCTGTATGTCTGTTGACGTTTTTCTAACGTCGTAATCTCAGTAACCGCTAAATGGATTATGATGAAATTTGGGTAGCGATATACTGTGGGGTCGTAGTAGGTAATGTTCCTATAATTTTGGAATTCGTTGTACAGGGGGCGGAGTAATTAGCAAAAAAAAAACAAAAAATTTCAAATATTCCTCAAAATTTGTTGTATTCATTATGGGCTGTCCATTGACCTGTGAATGAAAAACCAGCGGCATAATATACTTTTTTAGGTCCATACGAACATTGCCTTGCTTATTATAGAAACCAAGGAACTTAGAATTTGTGATGTATACATACGAGTATTGCTTTCGATCGTTCTATATTGCGTAACGCGAAACTTATTAAATTGATATTAATGAAATTTTGACACAGTATTACTACCGCGGCGAGGATGGAAAACGCGTATGTTTTGGAAAAATCGTGTTAGTGGCGGCGCAGCAATAATAAAAACACCAAAAATATAAAAACAGCTCAAACTTTGTTTTTAGACGTTTTAGGAGTTCCTGATCATTTTCTACTCTTTTTTTGGTGGGGGTGAATTTGGGGTGGCTGGAGGGTGGGAGGGTTGTAAAACTAAAAAATTTGTTGTATTCATAATGGGCTGTCCATTGACCTGTGCATGAAAAATCTAGCGGCATAATACACTTTTTTAGGTCTATCCGAACATTGGCTTGCTTATTATAGAAACCAAGGGACTTAGAATTTGTGATGTAGGTCTGTATACATACGAATATTGTTTTAGATCGTTATATGTTGCGTAACGCGAAAATGATTGAAATGATTTTAATGAAATTTTTACACAGTATTACTACCGCGGCGAGGATGAAAAGGGCGTATGTTTTAGAAAAATTATGTCAGTGACGGTGCAGCAATAATAAAAAATCAAACATAAAAACAGCTCAAACTTTGTTTTTATGCGTTTTAGGGGTTCCTGATCATTTTCTCCTTTTTTGGGTGGGGGTGGAATTGGAGCGGTTGGGAGTGGGGGGGTTGTAAAACTGAAAAATTTGTTGTATTCGTAATAGGTTGTCCATTGACCTGTAGAAGAAATACCTAGAGGCATATTACACTTTTGTAAGTGAATCTGAACATTGGCTTGCCTATTACAGAAAAAAATTTGGTGATGTATATTCATACGAGTTTTGCTTTATTTCGTTCTATGTATAAAGCGAAAATCATTGCGCGATAATAAAAAAACTAGAAATATAAAAACAGCCCAAACTTCGTTTTTAGACGCTCTAGAGGTTCCTGATTATTTCACATCGTCCAGTTGAAGCATGTAGAAGAAATTGTGGCGTCCTAGCTTTAAAGGAGGAGACGCAAGAAACTGTTTACGAGAGTTTTTGCGTTGGATGTGTTTTTGCGGACTGGTGGGCGATGATTTGGTTGCAAGGAAATTTCAAACTACAGCTTCAATATAATAAATTAGTATCATCATTATCAATCAACTTGACTCCATTTTTTTGTTACTAGCAGACTAGACGCCTCAAACAAATCTTTATTTTATTCACCTTATGCTTATTACTACAAATAAAAATAGGGTCGTGTATAATCAAAAGTACTACAAGATTTTAAAATAAAATAGGGACTTAATTTGTGTAGCAAAAACTACTGCGTGCTATTTGAAAAAAAGTTAGAGGTGAGTTCTAAGGGTTGAAGTACAAAAAAATGTTTTGAAAGCATGTTATGACTGACCCTATAGTACTTTAAAAAATACTACTTAGTTTTCATTTGAACTTTTTTTGTTACGAGAATATCACGTGTCAACGAAATTCTGGGATACCCGGTATATCTACAGATATCCGTGTGCGTAGTTTAAAACGAGACACCCTGTCTGTACTGTGTGTATCTTGCATATAGATAGACTTGGTACATAATGCACGCTTATTGGCTGTTGCCCTCATTTAGATAAAGCCAAACCGTACTACAACTACAAACTACAACTACAGTGCATCACAGGAATAAATAATACTGGCAGTAGTGCATTTGCTGCACTCGACTCCGAATATCTTCTATCATGTATATTCATGAGCAGCGTAACAATAACATTATATCAAACCTGGTTCCCACTCAGTAACATCATAAAGAACACGTCGGGTATAAATACGATGATAATAACTTTTATATTATACACAGTCAGAGAGAAAGATAGAGAGATATTACCATAAAATACATACATATGCAAAATGTATTTTTCAATGTTTAAATGGAAACTGGCGCATAATTTAATACTGGCGAGGGCATAAAGTAAACCAGAGATGACTGCTGACAGGATAAAGTAGACCGGGAATTGTAAATATAGTTATTTACATTTTGCGTATTGGTACATCGGCAACCAATGTAACAATGTGGGCACAATAAACAATCGGAAAGGCACTATTGCGATTTTGACAAGAGCACACCAAGACTCGTATGCAAAGTAGCATGGCAGATATGGTGTTTCTGGTCAGTATTTGAGTTATTAAAGCCATTCTAATATACAGTGTGTCCCGTCATCGGTGACGGGGTCATTAGGGGGATAAAATAATGTTTTTTTTATCGACAAATCACCCCTCAAAAGTAAATTTTCTCCCAACCGTGATAAAATGGCAGCCATTTTGTTTCCTGTTTAATTGATGCACGAGTGTTGTAGTAATTTAGCCATAGCTGCCTATGTAGAAGATCTATAAACACAGAATAAGTCTCATTCGATAGCGAAATGTGTAGACGATAAACTAATCGTAAACATTTTCCAAATTTCATTTCATATCAGGGCAAAAAAATATTAAAGGAAAATAATTATGAATTTTTTTGCGTTTTTTCACAATTTTAGTTTTTTAAAAAAATCAACCTATATTTTTTCACTTCTAAGCGATAGTACATGATGTTTCCTGAAAAAATAGCTGTACATCTTAGCCCTAAGGAAATTAGTTCAGAAGCTTTATTATCTAATCCGTCAGTTGAGAAGGCAATAAAACAAAATACTTAGTGGTCAGGACATTTATTTTGGGAAAAAAAGAAACAAATAATGTTACAATCATTGTTCGAAATGTCCTGCTCGGTGTTGCAGACATGCTGCTGCTCCTACTGACACATGTTATGTAGAGCGACTGATCATCGCTTTGTCATTCCGTAATTCATTTCCAACTTGAACAATTTTGCTAATAAGCTCCTCGCGTGTATTTGGCACGTGAACATAAAGTTTTCGTTGTACCCCGCAAGAAAAAATCAAGTGGGGTCAAGTCCGGTTAACGCGGTGGCCAAGCGATTGTTCCGTAAATGTTTACCATTAGTTTATGGTCTACATGTTTCGCTATCGAATGAGACTTATTTTGTGTTTGTAGAATTTAGTGTTGCCAGGCGTCCGGATAAAGCAGAACATAAGTAGGATCTTTGATTGTGTGTCCGGTCAAAATAAACGGTATCCGGCTTGTCGGGCTTTTGTTAGGCTTTTTACATTTCACCTATACCTATACATAAGACTAATTTGGCATTCGATTTTATTTATTATTGCACTAGAGTTTAGCAGGATTTATAATAATAGTCAAAAAAGCTTGATTTTAATACAATTTTTTTGTCGTAGCTATTAATACTGCGACAAAATCCTCAATAATGTAGGGTGTCCGGCCTTTCTACCCAAATGTCCGGCCAAACTCGATGATCTGTCCGGCTATTAGGTTTGGCGACCTGGCAACCCTAGCTAAATTAGTACAACACTCATGCATCAATTAAATAAAAAAATGGCTGAAATTTTATTATGGTGGGAGAAAAACTACCCTTGAAGTGTGACCTGTGGATAAAAATTAACGTATTTTATCCCCCTAAAAGGCTCCGACACCGATGACTCAACACATTGTATACAAAAACAAAAGACGATAGGATCATAGGATCATGAACTGTAATTAATAACACAAAGTGCCATATATCTTAAAAAGGCAATGCTCGGATAGGCCTTTAAAGTACAAAATATCATCATATTAAGAGTAGATAGATAGATAGATAGTGTTTATTCAAATAGAAATCAAACTACAATAGTTTTAATTAATAAAAAATAGAAAATAAACAATGTATTTAAAAAAATAAAAAATTCCTAAATTCTAAAACATGTGCTGTACAGATCTTTTCAAATCTTGCCAGTGTCAGTTTTTGATATTATGGAAGGTGGTTAAATACGCTCAAAGGTTTATGAAAAAATGATATTGTGGTACTCTGTTAGCTTTGAAGATGTTAAAATTATCAGCATCTGTTGCCCCGTATGAGTGAATTTGTCCCATGAGTTCTACAAACTCACTAAAATATGTAGGTAACATACCCTTCTTTAACGCATATAAACAAAAATTAGTAGAATCTTCCTTTTACTGAAAACCACCAATTATTAAAAAACATTTCAGAGCATAGATTGAGCCTAAATAACGTAAGTATAAAACACTAGAACAGTAGAAACAGAACATCAAAGTGGGGCTGTTTTATGCTTTTAAATACAGTGATTCTCGGAAAAAAACTTTTTCGAAATTTTCTTATGAATGTACTCAAAACGAGGCTTCAGAGAAAGTGTATGATCCATCATGATAAATCCAAGATATTTTATTTGATTTACTCATTTTATATCTTAATTATTCAATTTTAAAATAATATTCAAAGCCTTAGTTTTGTGACAAGTACAAATTACCATTCATTTCGTTTTGGTTATATTCAGTTTTGATTTATTAGTGCTCAAAAAAGAATATGACAAGAATACGACTTTGTGGTAGCCCATATTTGCTTTCTTTGTTTAAAGATTTACTTTTACCCACTCGGACATGCTAAAATATGTTTGTATTCCCACTATTCAATGACATTTCTTTCTAAAATCACAATATTTCAGTTTTTCAATGATATCTAAATATTTATTACTTCAAAGGTTTTTTCAAGTGTAAAAAGACATTAACTAATAATAGACATATCTGTATCAATGCAAAAACTTTTTATAAATAGTGGTCGCGGTTATAGTAATAATTAACTCTGAAAAACAGTTCGCACTTGTTCGAAATTGTTACACAAGAGAGGCAGAGGGCGGATTACTTATACTTGCAGGGAGGACATTTTGATTTGGTCAATCTGGAATACTCCTAATATTTTCGAGTAATTCACTGATGAATTAATACACTGATGAACTGCCGTGGCATTCCTTGGTGTCGGAGAGTGAGGACGCCGGCCGAACAGCCCGAGAACCAACAGTTCATCGGACCATGGCCGCAAAAGCCTTACACAAAGCAATATACTGATAGCTACTAGAAGGAATATTCCAAATATGAAGTACGACATGACCATAACATTCATTGATAAACTTAATTACCGAACGTGATATGGATAAATCCATTCCATCTATTCAAACGGTGATAATCCTGCATTAAAATTCCCAGTCAGATAAACCTCGAGAAAAAATGACATTTTTATACATCTTGCCTTTCGGAAGATACTATCTAATTAACAACCACTTTAATTCTGTTAATATCCCATTAATTTTACCAGGTTATTAAACACAAACGTGATAAGCTAAAAGGTAATAAAATAGATGGAATTAAAATAGCACGCTATCGGTTTCTCATAAAATTCTGGAATGTTCAAATCAACTAGGTAGCTTTTTCATACTTAAGCAGCTATGTGGTCTGAATACTACATATTACGACAGCTCTAGAGAGAGAGATAGAGAGAGAGAAAGAGAGAGAGAGAGAAAGAAAGAGAGAGAGAGAGAAAGAGATAGAGAGAAAGAGAGAGAAAGAGAGAGAGAGAGAAAGAGATAGAGAGAAAGAGAGAGAAAGAGAGAGAGAGAGAAAGAGGAAGAGAAAGAGAGAGAAAGAGAAAGAAAAAGAGAGATAAAGAGAAAGAAAGAGAGAGAGAGAAAGGGAGAGAGAGAAAGAGAGAGAGAAAGAGAGAGAGAGGGAGAGAAAGAGAGAGAGAGAAAAAGGGAGAGAGGGAGAGAAAGAGAAAGAGAGAGAGAGAGTAGGTTAAGGACTTAGTTAATCCGAGCTTTGGTCGTGCTAACGTTTCAGGTTAGTAGTATGTACTATTGAAAGGTGCACAATAGGAAATTTCTACATAGTTTAATCTGATGAAGCAGATCATACCATCAAAGTTTCCTTTCTAGCTCATTTTTTGGTGGTTAAAATTAAATTTTGGATCAAATATAAATGTTGGTCGCAACGCAGGATTTTAAAATTTTCTGCAGTCAAAAGGGCAAGACCACGGACTGCCTGTCGATGAAAAAGAGGCTGAAGGTGTCCTGTCCAAGTAATTTTACCAATAAGTCATACTGATCTCTGATAGACCACAGTATCTCATCAGCATTTTATAAAATCAGGAGGTTAGATGATGAGAAGTACTTTTTAGCCTTGAGTAGCCGCTGTTCTGATTGACTTGAGACATCGTGCCTTTATTTGACCTCAACAAGCTTAAATGTAGGTTGGATGCTTTGAGAGCGTGGTAGTTTGTCTCTGGATTGCTATACATTTTATTATTTGGAAGAGGGTAGAAGTGGTCCAGATAAGCTAGATTATTCTAGAAAATCAGTGAAAAACATACGAGCAAAGGCCCAGAAAATACCAATTTTAATGTTTTATACAATCAAGCCAACTTCCTTAAAATGTCCCTTCTTGCTACAAATGTTTATGCTGTGTCTCACTTCTTCATAACCTCATAAAACTTCAACGTTTGAAAACGTTCGTTGCTCAGAAAAAGGCCATATTAGAATTCAGGTAGTTATTGTAAATGAGATTCAGCAATTACTATATTGGAGAATTTGATCTCCATCTTACACAAAGCGAGCTCAAGGATATAACAATCATGTTTGGAACATGACCTGACTCACATCAGGTATGATGTTCCTAGTCCACGACAGCGCTGCTTTGATCCTTCGGATTTCGTCAGGTGGACCTGGGTAAAACCCGAGATCAGGTTGACGAGCAGAAACAAGTACTCCGAGGGCACCACTAACGGCAATGAATTACACTATTGGCTCGAGTGCTTCCTTTGGAAAAACACGAAGCAAATGATTTCTACTTTACCCAAAGAAAGCTAAAGGATATCAATATCCTTGTTTGGAACAAGACGCATCAGGCACGATGTCCCTATCCTAGTCCAACACAGCGCTGCTTCGATCTTTCGGATTTCATCAGATGGACCTGGGTAGTGGATAAAGCGCGGTATCAGACTGATATGATATGAATAGCAGTGCTTTGTTGGAAAGATCATTTTCATACTGTATTTCAAAATACTCTAATTTGTCTCCAACCATGCTGTCCTGCACTGCCTCTGCATTTGCAAAAAATTTAGAAAATTTATATCTTAGCGGAATTTCCACCTAAAACTGTTCTTTTATCTCCTTTTACTATTGTCCTATTTCACTATCAAGACAAAATTTTCCTAGTTTATATAGTTTTATTTTATTTATTTTTCTATTTTTTCTCGCATGGTTGCGGTAGTAACAAGTATTGATGGGCTGTGCCAAGTCAACACCTCATCTATTTTTCTTCGGAATTCAGGAAGGACCGTACAATGCAATGACTTTTGGAAAGTTTTGTGTAACTTTTCGTCCAAGCCCAACTGTTGCAGGTGTGGTGTGAATGTATTTGGTCTAAGGCCTGAAAGCGACATAATGACTGTTTTGTTTCCAGTGCGGTTTTATTGCTATGGCAAGATCTGTGTATTTATATATATTCCCACCGTAGGTGTTTTGGATATTCATGTCATTGGGAATCGCAATATCTATATTATTATGAAAGCAGTGAACCAACAGAAACAACTACTCTGAGGGCAAGTACCCCTACCTACTACATCGCAATTAAAATAGTTTTTTGCAGAATAGTATGTAATGCGTGGGAACTATGAAGTCTGTTTCTGTACTCAATAGATTCATCTGATAGAGAGTCTTGACAAGGAATTTGATTGCGCCAAGCATCCAACTGACTTCCTGTAGCAGACAAATCGCGAGGGAGATTGCGAGCATTGTGCACATTTAGCGAAAACTAAAAAATCAATGCGATTAACATCGGGTTGCGATCGAAAGCCGTGCGTTGTAGTACGTTCGGCAGCTTTCTATTTGAACATACCCAATAAACTAGTGCACTTTCACTCTCTACTAAACCTACCACGCAGATAAATCGAAAATGTCAATTCTTGTTTCATAACGTTGACCGTGTGTTGCTGGTGCTTTTGATAAAAACACACAGTATACAGGGCGTTTGATTCGGTAGAAGGTAATTCGTATCCCATTTTTTTTGTACAAAAGGTGATATTGGGATAAAGAACTGCAAGTGGTTTTTTACTCAGAGCCGACGTTTCGGCTTTATTTTACGCCGTCTTCAGGGCTAAAATTCATAAAAAGTCGAAAAAATATATAAGTAAAAGTATAAAGTACAAAACGGTGAGTATAAACTTATAAATTTAGAAGATTTGAACATTTTTAAAAATGTATGTAACTCGGCAAAACAATCAAACATGGAAAACCGGTACATTTGAAATATTGATCAGTTGCATATAAATATAGGAAAATTAAAAATATAATACATTTTTACTTCCCACACCGATAGGTGAGGGGAGTATTGTGATCGCGAAAATTTTCGATTTGGAGATAATATACTTTTTGGGCGTTTTATGATGTCTACATAACGAAAATCCACGTCACTCATTTCCGTCGGTCTGTCTGTCGGTCTGTCGGTCTGTCTGTCGGTCTGTCGGTCTGTCTGTCTGTCTGTTGGCGTTTTTCTAGCCTCCTAATCTCAGTAACCGCTGCATAGATTTTGGTGAAATTTGGGTAGTGATATGGTGTAGGGTCGTAGTAGGTAATGTTGCTACAATTTTGAAAATCGGTGCATGGGCGGCGGAGTAATTAGCAAAAAACGAAAAATTTCAAATATGCCTCAAACTTCATTTTTAGGTGTTTTAGGGGTTCCTGATCATTTTCTACTTTTTTTTCGGTGGGGGTGAAATTGGGGTGGTTGGGGGGTAGGGGGTTGTAAAGCTGAAAAATGTGTTGTACTCATAATAGGCTCTCTACTGACCTTAGAGATAAAGACCTAGCGGTATAATACACTTTTTTAGGTCCATCGGAACATTGCCTTTTGTATTACAGAAACCAAGGGACTTAAGAGAATTTTCCGATGTATACATCATACGAGTATTGCTTTAGACCGTTCTGTATTTTATAATGTTGAAATTACTGAAGTGATATTAATGAAATTTCGGCACAGTATTACTACTTTGGCGAGGAAGGAAAACGCGTCTGATTTTTAGAAATCGTCTCAGTGGCGGCGCAGCAATATTAAAAAAACTAAAAATATGAAAACAGCTCAAACTTCGTTTTTAGGCGTTTTAGGGGTTCCTGATCATTTTCTACTTTTTTTGGGGTGGGGGTGAAATTCGGGTGGTTTGGGGGGGTGGGGGGTTGAAAATCTGAAAAATTTGTTGTACTTATAATGGGCTGTCTACTGACCTGAGAGAGAAAGACCTAGCAGCATAATACACTTTTTTAGGTCCATCCGAACATTGCCTTGCCGATTACAGAAACCAAGGGACTTAGAATTTGTGGTGTATACATATATGAGTGTTGTTTTAGATCGATATATTATTATATTGCGTATCGCAAAAATTATTGAATTGATTTTAATGAAATTTTGACACGGTATTACTACCGCGGCGAGGATAGAAAACGCGTATGTTTTGGAAAAAATCATGTCAGTGGCGGCGCAGCAATAATAAAAAAACTAAAAATATAAAAACATCTAAAACTTTGTTTTTAGGCGTTTTAGGGGTTCCTGATCATTTTCTACTTTTTTGGGTAAGGGTGAAATTGGAGCGGTTGGGGGGGTGGGGGGTTGTAAAACTGAAAAAATTTGTTGTATTCATAATAGTTTGTCCATTGACCTGTTGAAAAAATACGTAGCGGCATATTACACTTTTTCCATCAATATTGGCTTTCCTGTTACAGAAACCAATTTTGTGATGTATACATACGAGTTTTGCTTTATTTCGTTCTATGTATTTTGCGTAAAGCGAAAATTACTGAATTGATTTTAATGAAATTTTGACACCGAATTTAGTGCCGCGGCGAGAATGGAAAACGCGTCTGTCTTTGAAAAATCGTCAGTGGCGGCGCAGCAATAATAAAAAAACTAAAAATATAAAAACAGCTCAAACTTTGTTTCTAGATGGTTTGGAGGCTCATGATCATTTCGCATCGTTTAGTTGAAACATGCAGAAAAAAATTTGGCGTCCTAGCTTCTAAGGAGGGAGACGCAAGAAACTATTTACGAGAGGTTTTTGTGTTGGATGTTTTTTTGCGGGCGGCTGGCCGATGACTTGGTTGCAAGGGATTTCAAACTATAGCTTCATGCTACGGGAAAATAATAAAATGGTATCATCATTATGTGTGGGAAGTACTGAGTCAATCAACTTGACTCCATTTTTTTATTATATATCATTAAAATGTTAAAATACAATAAATTGTAAAGCATACATCCTTACCCATTGAGGTACGAATAACATATCCCTTTTAGTCAAAAAATATTCCGGAAGATGGATAAAAATCATCTCAAATGCCGTTTGTCAATACACCTGATTTTTGGTAGCTGCCGGTGTACACTGAAGCCAGGGCGTTTGATTTGCCAGATGTAAAGAATAATTTTAGAGGACGGTAATACTCCATTTGGAACACGATTATTTATTATACAACAGTTTGCATGATTTTCGTGAATCTTGAGGTACGGGGGTTTTGCAATACAACCGATCATATGGCAGCTTTTATATTGTTGTCCTATCTCCCGCTTTTCTGAAAATATGATGAAATTTGTGATTTCAAATTGATCACACTGATCTTTTAATTTAAAATCCTTGAAAAAATACTGTTATTTTTAACAATTATTCTCAGTACCCAAATGCCATAATTTCGGAGTTATAGGTAAATTTACATTATATCCACCCAAGTTTAATTAAGACATTAACTTCAAAAGGCATAATGTGAAGGCGGTTAAAGCATATGCTCAAAATGTCTGTTTACTTCATTACAACAAGCCATGCGATCCTTGAAGTTTCGCAGTTTACTTTGCAACGAAGTTCGCAATATGCTTGACTACCCAAGTCTTCTTATAGTAGAGTATACCTCAGTGTGTTGGATACTCTCCAAGGAAAGATTTGATCACTGTTCTACAAACCAAAGAGTGGACCTTAGGTTTTTTCCACTAAAAGCCATTTCCTGGGAGCTAACTAATCAATGTTACTAATTGATTTTTTGTCAAAAGTAATCTACATGCCATGTCAGTAAAGGGTTTATCATTCATTTATACATGCTTTGTCAATAAAACGATTCTAAATAAGTTATTTTCGTGATGCCGTCTTTAAAGAAGTTTTTATTGCATTCCAAATTTAAATACAAAATTAATTTGGAGTCAAGAAATTCATAAGATTGGTTTCAGAAGTTATATTAGTGGGTCTTTCATGCCTGGTATAACTGACCCTACCTTCTTGTACGGTCATTATCATTTCTCTTTCTCATTACATTTTTCTCTCTGAAAATAGTGATCGAAGAGTAAGTATAGTTCTGTAGCGTTTTCTAATCTTTAACTTTACTCATAATGGACTTCAATTTGTCCTTGATGAACAAGCGCAAGCTGCAATCTTGATCTTCAAACCACATCCTAAGAGCACATTTCCATGTTATCAACCCATCTAGCAAATAAGCATTGTAGAAATATAGCGAAACGACGAGAGCTAAGTATACGTTGGAAGGTGGAACATGATCATTTGGAGCGATTATCTCCCCTACAGTGCTCGTAAAATGCTATAAATATCTGGCTTTATCCAATTAATTTAATTCATTAGTTGCACCACAGAGAGATTGCTACATGCATTCTCGAAATGCCTAAATATTAAAATTGCTCATTACATTGTTGCTTTTTCCTTTTCTGCCGTTGATAAATACGTGTGGTAATGAGCTGCAAGACATTCCAACATATTTCGCAAGTTTCTAATGATAGAACACAATAAATTATGGAGTAATGACAAGTGAACGTCTAGTTGAAAATATTTTCGAGTTTTGTGGAGTTACTGTGCAGGGACTACGATGTGGAAAGTAAAAAGGGATTTTTGCTTGAATATAACTGTAGGAGTAAGCTCTCAGTAGTTCATTCCAAAGCGTTGGTGTTCTTGAAAGGATTGGTATTTGGAAGATGCTAGATGGAGGAAGTTTGGACAAGGACCTGGAAAATGTGATGCTGGAATTATCAAGTGATTGTTGTTCTGACAGGCGAAGGCGGCGCCAGGCAAGAAGTTCAACCTTTGGCCCTTTTTGCCAACCTTACTAGACCAACACTGAAAACCCCAAAATTCTACGTTCTAGAAAGTTCTTTGTCGAACCTACCTGAAGGAAGTCCGACCATCTCGCTGAATATAGTGACTCTTTCCCGAACTCCGTCATGCCGAACATCTGAACCCTAAGGTTGTCATACACTGCACATCTGCCCAGGAAGTGGAACGTTGTCTCGTCCTCCTCTCAGCATCTGGAGCAGGTGGGGTCCCCTACCATTTTCATGAGTGAAAAATGGCTATTCACCTGGAAATGGTTAGTGAGAACCCCCACCAGAAGGTTGAGTGTCGCTCTTCCCTTTTTTCAGAAGCCATAGCATTCGGCTCTTATCAGGGCCCACTATGAATCTTTTGGCTTACCTGCAGTCATCTGTCTCTACCCAGGCTTTCGCCAGTTCCTTATAGACCAAGTTGTTTAGGGTGGCATTGAACTGGCGCCTGCTAATTCTAAGCATAGGTTCTGGGCCGCCGGCCCCTATCCTAGCTAATCGGTCCGCTCTCTCGTGTCCCGGTATACCAATGTGTCCCACAGCAGGGTCACCTTCTTATGGCTTGCTAGCTTTTGAAGGGCAGCAGAGCATTGTTGAGCCAGAACTGATCTGGCCCTGGCTGCGAGAGCATATATATGCTCTGATCAGAACACTGTTCGGCATCCGTAGAGTACGTCGCCATCAGAATGGCATGCACCTCCCCCTGAAAGAGAGTTGAGTAGGTTCCCAGCGCGAAACTTCGCTGCACTTCTTTCCCTCCAGGCAGAAGCCTGCTCCTCCGGATCCTGACTCCTTTGACAGTAATCCGTCACTGAAGCACACTATGGGGCAAAAATTTGACTTTTCCTCTCATTCAATCGTCCCTTTCCAGGATGATTAGTGAAAATCAATTACGAAGGCTCTTTCCACCTTGAATGACGATATCGGGATATTATTCTCCACAAATCGCTCTATTTTTGTGTGGTCAACTAGTGGTTGTCGTGCTGTCCACGTTCCTCCGTCACGCATTCTCAGGCATGCAGACATCGCCTCCCTTTTTATCCAGAGGTGCAGAGGGGCAAGCCTAAGAGTACCTCCAGGGCAGCAGTGGGTGTTGTTCTCATAGCACCTGTTATGCTCATTACAATGTCAGGCATAAATCTAACTATTCTCTACGTTACACAGAGTATGTATAGAGAAGTAGAGGCCGTAGCCTTCCTGGCATAGCAGTTAAGCCAACCCTTATCTGGGTTTTACGCAATGTAGGGAGGTGGGAATCCGTCATTTACTTTTTAGATTTGAATAGATATCTACGCTGCCTTCCAGCAGCTACTGCTACGAAATCGTTCGTGTCAAGCATGTGTTAACATCGTAGCTTAATTACTTAACTTAAACCTTGGATTTACTTTTATTTAATATCGCATATTGTTCCCTATGATGACTATAGACCATTACCCATAATGTCCATACTCTGACCATTACTCTGAATGCCCGCATGTAAAGTAGGTACTCTGAAAAACAGTAAAAACAGTTGACAGAATGTATTGTGCTAGAAATGTGGTCATTAATCTAGGTTAGGAAGAATACTGCAGCCAACACTTATTTATATGACTGAAGAGGATGTCTACTACGCACCCACAAAGATCCTCTTAAACCATACACTACAACTTGTTTGAGAAACTTTCATGGAACAGATGAATCAATTTCTTTATAATTCTGAGAGCACCAAACTGATCTCTCAAACGACTGAGTGTGTTTTATGATGTTTAAATTACAAAAATCTATGTCGCACATTTTCGACGGTATGCCTATCTGCTACCATTATTCTTAAATTACAGCTTTGCCGATTTTGATGATATTAATATGTGATTTGCTGTGATGCTATCTATTTCTGCCTACAGGGTTGTCGAGGCTAACTGTCTATCAAGGTTGGGTAAACCTTTCACTCTGACCATTTTCAGTATCGAGGAGTGAAAAAGAGGGGAGACTCACTTTCTCGAAGAGGCATTGGTATGTTACACGGACGCCCTCATGAGCAGGGTTGTATGTGGAAAATCGAGAAGTACCGGAGAGTTACTGTTTAGGCACGATCACCACGATTTTCGAAGCAGGTGAGGAGGTGAGAAAGGGCACAGAGCAGAAGATCTTCAAATGTTACCACTGTCAAAAAGGAGAAGACATAATTCTGTGATCTTTCTGTACAACCTTTTACACGGAGCGGTTATATTGCCAGAACTGTTGTCACAACTTCATTTTTTGGTTCCTAGACTGAGCTCAAGAAATAATGTTATATTTTTCTGTAGTCGTGCGAACACCAGTCTAATATTGAAATCGACTGTGAGGGTTATGTGTATGAACGTTAACAGTATTTGTAGTGTTTGCGATGTATTTGTGTGTTCATTGGTGAAGCTTAAGCGCATTTTAGCACAGTACTTAAAGTAATGCTTATTTGTTTTTTTTTCATGTTATTTAGGAGCAATATCACCCTTATGGTTTCGTGAATACGACTGAGTATGTTTGTGTTATATTTTGGTTTGTCCTGTAAATGGAAATTTATTTCTGTTGGGCAATAAATGCTATTATTATTATAAATGCTATTATTATTATCTGCTCTGACAGTCAGGCGGCACTGAAAGCCATCTGAGGACCAAGAAACATGGCACCCCTGGTTCAGCAGTGCGCTGAGAGACTGGCGACTGGCGACTTTGAAGGAAGTTACCTTGATGCGGGTCCCGGGTCATACGGGCGTTCTTGGTAATGAGGAAGCCGATAAGTTGGCCAGATTCGGCAAAGAGGACCGTTTGTTGGCTCGGAGCCCACTATAGGATTAAGTAGGAGGAGGTTTCGTCAGCCCTCAAAAGTGGGTAAACGATACCATTGGAGGCAAAGTGAGGAATGCAAACAAGCCAATAATTTTATAGCCGGGCTGAACACATCTAAATCAGCATGGCTACGGAACCAAGGCCGATGGGCAATCAGAAACCTCTTGGGTGCTCTGACGGTGCACTGTAGGCTAAGGTGGAATCGCTAGGAATTGAAGATGACTCCCTATGTGGAGAGGCCGATGAAACGGCTTACCACTTCCTTGCGGAATGTGAGTTGCTAGGCGGGCTGAGATTCGAAATCTTTGGATCCGATCGACTCCAGCCAGAGGAATTGCCCTCTTAAGCTGGCTGGACATACTGGCGTTTGTTAGAAGGTCGCGAAGGTGTGGCAGGGAGGGGAAGGCAGGCACTGGTGGCTGAGAGGTTATATTCGGGAATGGCAAAAAGGGCCTTGCCAGGCGCGACCATCCTACAGCTACTATACTGCTGCTGCTGCTGTAATGCTATGGATGATAATGCTGTTATGATTATTGGTGCATTGGAGGTAGAATAGTTAACGAAAAAAGAAAATTCAACACAAACATTTTTTTATATGTGGAAGGTACTGAGTCAACCAATTTGATGTAATTTTTGTGGCACCAGCACGAGTATACTTCGAATCTTCGGCGATCTGGAAATGCTGCCCTAGCCTAGGGACATGAAGAAGCCAACCTCTCATACCTTGCGTGCCTTTATGGATGTTCCCTTTTCAATTAAATAGCAATATGTACGGCTGGCAGTGCGCGATTCCTAATCGCGCAATATTACATTTTAAAGCAATCACCGCACCACGACTCAGCGCAACGTGATTCGGCGTCAGAATTAGCGATATTACTTTTCCGGCAACCGGACCGACCGGACCGGACGGCGAACCAGACCGGACGAAGCCGCGTTATGCGTTAAACGCGCCATTTCAACCGCAAACTGCCTCGCAGCAATATCATCCCACTTGCGCTCTGATTAGAGGAAATTGCGACTGGCTAGATGGGCAAACTAAATGGGAAATATGCATGTTCTCTGTATATGCCAACTGGCAACTGACTACAAAGTATTCCAAATTTTTGATAGAAGCTGTTTCCATCGACCAGAGCTAACCGGAAAATATAAGTCCGAGCAATTGACTCGATATTGTCCATTTTGCCTCTCACACCAATAGGCGCACAGGTAAAAATTAACTCTCAAAACTGGGAAAGTCTTGAAGGTAGGAATAAGTCTGATATCTCGAACCAAACATGATAATCATGAAAACAAAACAACGAATATATCACCTATGAAAATAATATATTGATCGAAGCATTTCATGATCTTGGCGCAGACAGCTTAAGATTTTGGTCTTCTTGGAAATAGTCTAAGGGCATCTGTATAACCATTCGACAATTTTTCATCAAACAGTATTTTCCATGCCCATTACCACAGAATATAAAAAACATATACCTGTACCTTTGAACTAGAAGATGTTACGCCCATCGGTCCGCCATTATTTATATCCCATTCACAACTTCTAACATAAATATATTGCAAATCACATATTTGGTACTTAGGTTAGGTTGAAAGTGAGAGAGAGAGAGAACTCTAACGACAAAAAAAGTCGGCGACAAAGTCGAGTCAAGATGGCTAAACTAAATACCAGAAGGACATGGCTTGATTATATGGGCGTCCCTGCATAACATGCAATATCCTTATAAGAGAGATCTAAGTCTTATGGACATTGAACTCTAACCTATTTCAGGATCACTTTTCCATGCACTATTTAGTAATTTGAGTAAATATGTTCCTTGATCAGGATGGTATATTGCTGACGCTAATGTAAGTCACTTGAGATGACAGTTATCCGCGAGTATTATATGGATCATTGCAAAGAAAGAGTGTGTTTAGGTTTTTCGTGTAGACCAGCAGAAATACCTTTCCGTCAATAACATACCTGCCTACACGACATACTCGAATTATTTTCATAACTAAAGGACATACAATAATAGCATTGTTGCTGTCTCTATTTTTAGCTATCGAAATAATAGTCACATGATCATCACCAAGATTGAGTACAAAGAGGTATTCTAGCTTTTCAGTGAAAGAAACGCTGGAATACCTCTTCTTATGGTAGTCATAAAAGCTTGTCAAATTTTGTATAAAAAAATTTGGAATCGTGAATTACATTGAAAAATGCTGCACCGATAATGAAGATACCAACATTTAAAAATCATGGCAGTGTAAAGAAAGGCAGTGGCTTACTTAAAATGCACGAAGACTGAGACGTTCGTCGTAGTACCCTGAGGACGTCCCGTGCAATCGTGGATGAAATCTCAGCGTGCAATGCAAAATGACGCAGTTTCCATCCGGAATTGAAGAATAGGTACTTGAGTTAACTATTGCCTACTGTACAGTTCGTTATTTTACGGCCAGAGATCACTGGTAATAGACATGTAGTGTGTATGAAAACCGACAACATCGCAACCCGTTGGTTGCAGCCTGTGGTTCGACCTTGAACAAGAATAATAACGCCATCAGAATCCGGTTCTTCTAGTGGAAAAAGACGAAGAAGCAGCCCAGATGGGCCGAGAGACCCAAGACAAGGCCTGATAGATGGCAAGAGAGGGGTTGATGCTGGACGCGATGTTGCCAATTCTTTCGATTTTTCCTATATTTAGACAAAATATGTAGGAACCTCGACAAATATTGATTTGTAAGTGAGTTTTTGACAGCTTTGTTAGGAAACAGCTTTTGTTTTTATTATGAACTAACATCCAAATTAAGTCGCTGATTCTTAAATCCTAAAGTACACAAACAATTACAACAAATTAAGCACTAGGTTGTTTTGTTAAATTTGTTAAAATATACAAAAGTAGCAAATTAATATTAGAAGGTTCAAGAAAACAAAATTGTTTTTCAATATGCTAAGAAAATTCAGATTTAGAGAGGTTTCTATAAAAAATATTTCGCCTAAATATTGTTCGACTAGACAGAGAATGCGAGAGACGGATGAGGCGGAAAGAGAGGGGGAGAAGGGCCCACAGTCCAGTGCAGCCTTTCAATGACAACAGCCTACGGCGCCGGCGTTGCGGGAAATAGGAGATTATCTCAAATACTTTTCAACCCTTTCCTTGTTCCGAAATATGTATACTGTTGTTCTTTTTTATATTTCTTGGTTATTATTTTTTGCAGCGGTACAGCGTCCTTGTGATCAGACCTTCAAATTTTGCAATGACTGATAAGAAATAGCAAAATTTAAAGAAATATATTTTTATTAAAAAAAAACTACTTAGCTCTAATATACCCATGAACCAAGTTTAGGATCTCATTGTATAAAAAGGAAACATGGACACCAAAACATGATTAGAAATTTCGGTTAAGTTGTAAGCGCTGTGTAATAACCGTACTGTAGGAAGCGTCCTCTAAGCTATCGCAGGCTTTGTGATATACAGTGTAATAAGCCAATAATTACAAAATTGGTAACAAGTTAGTGAAAACTAAAAGAAAATGAGCAATAATAAAATATGATTTACATAGTTCAAATAGTTCTAATTCATTTATAACAATTGATTTCTACGACGTTTTGATTTATTTGGTGCAAACCAACATCAGGTATCTTGATGTAATTGTATATACGACAAAACCGCTTTCTCCCTTAGGCATCAAAATGAACAATCACGAATATTATATGTCCACGAGATACATCAAGCATATGTGGCAACACCGTAAGAACGACCCGCACAGACGCTGGCAGCCGTTTACAATTGCTAGGGAATAAAAACCAGACTTGGGTACCATAACTACCATATTCGTCGCGGAACTTGAAAGTACCGGAAATGGGGAACAAATGGCTGTAAGGTAGGTTACCCATTTGCATTTATCGCCTTTATGCAGAAAGCAGTGAAACATTGTTCATGCACCTAATTCAGTTTCTTATAATGAGTAGTCTTATTAGGACTAGATACTGTCCTCATTCTGTAAAAAGAATCCTTTGATTTTTTTTGCAAATATGTACATTTTCGAAATGAAAAGGCAGTTCACTAGGTACTAAGAATTCTTTACTGAGCCGTAATGAGTTCAGTAACTCATTCTGATTACAAGAATGGCGTCAACTGGTACGAAACCACCGAGTACCTATTTCTCGATGGGAACATGCTTGAAGTATGAAGTAGCATCATGTTAGGAAGATATTATTTGAGACAAAAAATGTTACTGAGAGAGATGTTAGTCACCTCACATCAGAAGGCCCCAAAACTTATCGAAAATTACGAAGGCATAGGGTACGGACATGCCGAATTACATCGATGAACGCGGTCGCAGTTTACATCGGCTTCGGGTCGAATATGCCGAAAGAAACTTTACGTTTCAGTCATTTCATTAGGAAATTCAATTCTCAAGAGCAGCATTGTTATAGTCAGAGCTGTTAGGAATTGTATCTTAGTTACTTTAGAGTATCTTAGTTACTATAAAGTATATAAGATACTGTATCTTAGTTGCTTCATGATTTTCCAAAATAGTAACTAGTATCTTAGATAATTTATGCAAAGAACTGTATCTTGTAATCAAAAAAAGTATCTTACCTACCAAAAAGTATCTTAGATACCGAAAAATATCTAAAATAACAAACAATACATATGTTACCACTAGAAAAGTTCCTTTGGTCAAGTTGCAACTTGTCGACTGTACGCGGTAAGCAAAATAATTACGATCACAGCTTTTTTGAGTTCGAAGGAAACGATATATGAAACAGTCTAGTGACGTAAGAAGTTGCATATGTAGATTTGGAGGTTTTGCAATATACTCAAGAAGAATCTAGAGAAACCATACTACTAGATAAGTATCCCTTTCTAAAAATATTGTATATTAGGTAGGTAAAAATATTGTATATTAGGTACAAGGTACAACACTGCTTTGCCGTCTTCGGCACCTGTCGGAAAACTCTTCTCGTCAGCTACTTTTTTTTAAATTCTTCACGGCGTCATGCCCTAACGGACCAAAATTTTGAATATTTTCTGCTTGGTAAAGTAAATGAAAAGTTGTAAAGTTGACATAACTAATATTTCTCCATCATTGCAATGCAATATTTTGTTTGTTTTTTGCACTTTTTGTATATTTTATTTTATGTTATACTTTTTTGTCCGTATAGGCCGTAGTTAACAATTAAATGAGGTACCTGATTAGAACTGCCTGGTTGCATAAATGGATGCTTACATCGTTTTGACAAATTTTAACTTCCACTTAGCTGTACTGTATGGCCATAGTAAATTGACCAGCGCGGCATGAGCAAGGGGAGCGGGAGGTTGCCTCAGGTAGCGATCGTCATTATCATATCAAGTTTAAAAAGGGATATAACAGTATAAGTATAACAGAGACATTGAATATCGTCTGCTGCGATTATCCAATCCCGATGCTGGACCATCTTTGAGGTGGGGGAATAAAATCTCTTGTTGCCGGTTGTAGTTACTAGTTAGGTATAAGTTTTATGGAGTAGATAAATAGGATAATACATTATTTGCCGCTTGCTTCATATATAAAATAAAAGAAGTCGTAAAAGAAGGAAATAGGAAAGAATTGTTAACAGTTATGGCAACGCCCTTACTTCTTTCACCGAATTCTTTTCGCTGGTCAATTTACGTTGGTCACACAGTAGATTGTAGGTATTTTTTGATGTTTTATATATATATTGTTCAAATCGATTTAGAATTTTGTTCTTTAGGATCCAACATATACCTCTTTTTTAAATCTGTTCTGTTTACAGAGTTTGTGTATACGTACTTTCCATTTTCCTAAATTAATAAAGATAAAATCTACGTTCTAAGCTAATCTTATTTTCTATTTACCTAACAACTTTACCTAATACATCAACATGGACAAAGTAACTTTAAAGTATCCTAAAAAGTTAGTTAAAACTTAAGATAAGTATCTTAGTTCCTTTTTTCAAGAGTAACTAGATACTTTTCCAATGTATCTTTGACAGCTCTGGTTATAGTTTACCGTTTATTAGGTATAAAACATTACATTGAATGTGTAGGAGCAAGAGCAGTGAAAGTAGCGGTTGTGTTTCTTAAAGTGCTAAATGGTGGATTGTTACCGATTGTTCTATTGCTAATACATAAACTATTAGTACGATTCCTTCATCGATTTCCAGTCGATATCGCTGTAGACCGCGTGGTAAACAGCGAGGGTGACTGGGTGAAGGCATGTTCGATAGGTTCGGTCTCATAAGAATACATAAATTTGTTTTACCTTATCCGAAGTAAAGATCGCGACCTAAACCGCGACCGCGCTCATCGATGTAATTCGGCATGTCACTTTCTTATACTTTCAGGAAGAAACCTCGAGAAATAAATGAACACAAAGTATGTCGTTGGATGCAAATGTTTTTCTGAATTTATGTTCTGCCGATTGCGTGCACCGGCCAAATAATACAATTTCCCTGAAGTATGTAAATTTTTATGTTTTCGTTTCACAGTCAGCGTTCCAACGACATGCAAATAAAGTATAAATTAGATGCTGCTGTAATTTACGGACTATTAAGTTGTCGTTATTACACTTTATCACACTGTTGTGAGTTTTAATTAAGTTTAATTGTGAGTCAAGGCCGGCAAGAGGGAGGACAACGGTTTTTTCAAGATTTTTCTAGCTATACTATCTGCTTCATTAACGAATATTATATTTTTTTTGGCTGCCTCATATTTTATGAGAACTGCAATTTTTTTGCATTCATAAAGAAGTGCCTATTATTCTATCTGACCTTGGTGATATTATTTACTTTATAGACCTAACCGAACATTGCCTTTGAAGAAATACCTGCTGACATAGAAACATTCTTTCTTTCCATGCCAAATATAAGGAGAGGATACAGTATATTTGCAATCTCCATAATCTCCGTATCTGCTGCATCGATTTTGATCAAATTTGGGATCATTCCTAGAAAACGCCGTTTACTTTCGCATAAGTTTTGCTGCGGTTTTGGACATTTTTTGTGAAAGGATTTTTTTCACCTGATTAAGAAATTTTTCCACAAGCCAGACGAACGTTCCACTGATCGTGAAACATTTTACAGTCTTCTGAAAACTATCATGTAGTTGTCTTCGTAGTTTTCTCGTATATTATGGATATATTTCTGTAGTATATGTCGCTAAATCTGTTTTTGTAAATGCAGAAGTCTGTCTCCGCATATACAATGTTTCAGTTTCATTCGCCCTCCCAAGATAATATTAAAAATAAACTAGCACCAGATGTTTCATACACATGTTTCATATAAACAGGTGTACCACATGAGGACCGCTTGCATGTTCATAGTAATCCAAATATTTTAAAATGAGGACTGAAAACATGTGTTTTATGAATGAGTAAATTAACCGATTGACTTTTAGCTTTGATGTAGCGTTTTGGTAAGAAATATATGGATGTAGTGTATTTTTGTCTAAATTCAATACGTTGGTTCAGGAAGAGGCCAATGAGGTTCATCTAGAGATTGTTCATTACTTCGGTGGCTTAAGTAGTATTTTATCAAGAACTATCAATTTTAATAATATTATCTAATAACAATACAACCAAAAGATGAGTCGATTGTCCTTTACGGAGTGCCAGTTTGGAACAGGCTGCATAGGAAGTTAATGCTGAGGGTAGCCAGTGTCTACTGTACAGTATCCAGTAAAGCCTTGCAAGTGGTAAGAGGGACACCATCCTTGTCTCTGCTGACTGGAGAGAGAAGAGACATCTACGTTTCACAAGGAGACACAGAGGCGAGGCGGGAAGACTGCAGACAACGGACCATAGAGACGTGGCAGCAGATATGGTCTCAAACAGCGGAGGTTGCGCAGTGACCAAAAAGACTTATACCATTGCATTAGTAGGAGTATGGGTAACCGCGAGCATAGGACTACCTGCATTTTCCTGAATTCTGACGCAGGTTCTAACGGCACATGGCCCGTTCCGCATCAATCTATTCGAAACATTGTGAGACTGATGATCTCCCATAAAGTTTATTGGAAAACCATCCACTGTATGGTGCGGAAAATCCTGAGCGCCAAAGAAAGCGGTAGTTAAACCACAAGATCAACGAGCTCGGACCAGCCCTACACTCATGTTGTTATGCCGTTCGATGAAGGTTCCGTGAGTGGTAGGAGGGCATGGAAGAAAGAAAAAAGGAACCGGGTTTTAGCAGGTCGGGCCGTGGTGGCATGTCGGATGGACGCGGCTACTTCCGTTGGACATGACATGAGAGGACTCAACGTCGAGCGGGCAGACTCTCTCACACTTCCGGGTGTACGAGTGCTTCTGCCCTTGGGATCAAGCTGATTTTCCTAAACCCTCTATAATAACGAAAACAAACTACATAAAGATGAAACTCAGCCATTTATAATTTGGAATAATAATAAAAAAATGCTATTTTCATACATAGTAGGTAGAATAATTTTCAGCCGAAAAGCCAATTATTTCCTATGATCAACGCTTTATATCATATTTAAAAAAGAAGTTTTTCATAGTAACAACATATATTATTTGCAAAAGTAGTTTTCTAATATTCCATTTTGATTAAAACGTAGGTCTTTATCGTGCCAGGAAATCAATTATCATAACATTAGCTAAGAACATAGACGTATCAAGGTTATTATTCTATAGATAACTTGTACAGATAACTTTAAGGTAGTATAAGATGAATTACGAATTACTCAATAACTCGATTTTTAAATAGCAAATACTATTGTTCTACAACAAATCATGCCCCAACATAATTAGCTAAGGATAATGCCCTAAAAAATATTAAATAAGGTCGTCACTCCTATTTTTAAATACGTAGTTTCGCCAGCCTTTTATAACTTACAAAAATAGCATCAAGCAGTACAAGTATTTCCCAAAGATACAAATATTTGTGAGTTCTCCGATCCTCCAACATCCGCGATATCCCAGTTACATGATTGAAAAATATACAATGCTCCTCTCACCAATAGCTTGATAAGAAATATTCCAATAATCCAAGTGTGCGATCAAAATATTTTGAAGTTTCCCCCTCACCCACCCTCCCTCTAGCACTCCAACTTCACCCCCTCCTCAGAAAAGTGTAAAATGTCCAGGAATCCCTAAAACACCTAAAGACATATTGCACACTAAATTTCATGAAGAAGCCCAAAATCAAAAATGTTAGCGGCTAAAATGATTCCCTCAGCTATAGTGTGAGAACTAAAATAATGCTCAAATGACAAGACAGCTATTAGCTATAAATTAGCTGCATAATATTATGTGGATTTTAATCATAATACTTTTATGTTCAGCTTGCAGAAAACGCTTCACCAAACAGCCGAAATCATTTTACTGATAACCGATACAGAAGCTTAAATTCTCTTGGGTAAAGTACAATAATATTAAATGCTATTTTGTGTGATTGCTCGATAGGTAAATTAACATTTGTTGCAACCAAACGGCTATCTGGCGAATGATAACCATATTTTAAAAATGTCCTGCCGCCATTGCGAATAAAATTATTATTATCTATAAAAGCAAATGGCCGGCTTTATTGTCTATTCCCTTGTTAACAGTATCATAAAGAACTTAACGGTCTTGTAAATAACAATAAAAATATTTATTGGTAATAATGAAATGTGTGTGTGCGTAAATAAATGTCTCACCGGTAAACACAACTGGCACAAAGTAAATATTTTTGGGTACGGAACACATATTTGGAATGAAGGAAAGCAAACAGTATACCCAGCAGTTGTTATCACTTATATTGCTCCAAATATATTTACTTTTACAACTCCCTATACACCGCTGGGTTATTTTAATGGGTCAACAAACTTCTAGCACAGCTTCGAGTATGACTGCAAACGTTTCTTTGACAAGAAGAATGCAAATGGGAGGAAATCCAAAAAAATCAGTTTCAGTAATTTTTGAAACAATCGGCGATTAATTCCAACAAATTAATAAAAAACTAGCGTCAAGTGATTTTACTCGGGCGTTTTCGAGTTACATCAAGTTTCGAACTCCATAAAAACTTCTTAACTATGCCCAAGAATGCGCGCTCTTTACTTTAGGTATTATAAAAATCTTAAATGTACATTAAATTTGATACTAAACCGTACACTTTATCCTGGCTACTCAAAATACTTCTTTTGTCTACTCACAAAAGAATTGCGAACTCATAGTGTATAAATGATGCGGCGGGCGAACTTTCGACACCAAATTGTGTTTGTACCTGTGGTAATCGAAGGGTCAAATTTTATTATAGGAAATTTCGACACCGCGCCCTAAAGCAGGTAGATAGGTAATTAGTTGGGTTTCCCAATATTTATTGTCACTTCTGTACTTTTGACTAAATTTACACGAAAATTATTCAGTTGCAATTCATTTATTGTTTGACGTTGACTAGTGCACGTACAGATATTTTAAACATGAGTTTGATAAAAAGTTCTTGTGGTCGAGATTTATTAGTGGTGGAGCATCATTCGTTCTCAAAACGAATGCCTGTGAATCCTTTCATTCAAGATTTAATTCTTCTTTTTATTCAAACGCATCCTTCTATTTTTATTTTTATTGAAAAGTTAAAAGAATTTCAAGTAGAGACTTATGTCAAAATAAATAGTTTAAAAATACCAGCAAAAGTCAAAGATAATACCGTTAAGGCTAAATTGGTATTTATGGAGAAAATGGTGGATAAACTACGATTCCAACAAATATGTAGGTTAGATTTTATAAAAGCTATATCTTACCATTCCTATAATAGCAAATAAATTATATAACAAGTATATTAACGATAAAATGTACAAAAATTAGGTTAGGTTAGGTTAGGTTAGGTTAGGTTAGGTAGTATTGTATTCAGATATTATTAATTTTAAAAATATAAAATGTACATTATTTTTATTAAAATAAATAAATTAATTAATTATGATATTTTATTTATTTCGCAGCTATATTTATTTGGTGTCGAATATACCTGTCAGATAAAAACGGAACTTGGGGCTGGTGTCGAAAATTGCCATTAAATTTTAGTCGCTACCTGCTTAGTGTCGAAATTTCCTCCGCCCAAATGATGAATTCTGTTAATATTTTTCTAGTGCCACTTTTACCTCAAATACTCCTACCAACAAGTTTCTCTAACCCTATCTTAGAAAATGATTAGGGGCTAAGCAAACGCATAAAAGCTAAGTTTGTCTTGATGTTTGCACAGTTTTTAAGTTTTAAGTTTCAATTTCTAACTTCCCAACAATCACCTCCTGAGTCATTTTCTGAAAAGAAAATGCTACTTATGTTATTATTTTTCCGAGTAACCCCCACCACCCCCACCATAAAATCATAAATTTGCACAAAAGTGAACCAAAAGATAGAGAATAAATACCTCTTTACGACAGTAAAGTATGAAATTATTTGGATCATTTTTGTGACAGCTATTGCCATTTTAAATTTCAAAAATTTTCTACTCAATTTTGCGGCACACGTGGTAGCGTTTTCGACATAAGGAAACATGCTCTTTATTGTGGTAGCATTAGAATTTCACGCTGTGACATTATTTTTTGAGTTACCCCCACCCTCACCCCCACCCATTATTTATCATTACAGCGGGACCAAAAACTAGATTTTTGCTTCTAATGATAACTTTTTTATAGTGACCAAGTTTGAAGAAAATCGGAAAACTTTGGTCCTTTGATGGTCGTCTGTGTGTCTGTACATTCGCGATTTCGTTCTCCAACGATTACTCAAAAACACCTCAAGCGATTGCTCCCAAATTTGGCGGAGCTAAAAAAATAAATGTCTTTACGAGTTGGTGCTGATCGGACAATGGGGGAGGGGTGGAAAATGGTGGGGAGGGGGTGCACAAAAAATGTAATAAAACATAAATTATTTGTTTTTGTTTTAAGAATTCACAGCAAGTTATCCCTCGCATTTCTGTTTGCTCCAAAATATTGTATTCGAAGCAGAATCAGCCAGCATCTTCATTAATAGGAAAGCTCAAAACTATATGTTCTTAACTGCATTTTAAATTATAATTACATCAGTATGAAATCATCTCGTTAAAAAAAGACTATGAACGATTATGTATGTGCAAAAACTTGATATTAAATTAAAAGGAGAGAGAGAAAGCAAACTAACTTTCACATACCTACACACGAGATTTATAAAAAATTAGGTTCCTTGTAGAGGAAAACTGGTTCTTGTTTTATGAACGTCCCAAATTCGTGCGAACGAAAGTATGCTTTGAATAGTCTAGCATGTTCACATTAGGTCTGTAGATTTCAAGCGGTGATTCCAAGTTTTTTTTGAACTAATATTGTATATTATATTCATTTAACCGTCTCTTCTGGTTCTACTTGTAAAACTATGCCTTATATACGCAT
Organism: Callosobruchus maculatus; assembly: GCA_951848785.1. Classification (NCBI taxonomy): domain Eukaryota; kingdom Metazoa; phylum Arthropoda; class Insecta; order Coleoptera; family Chrysomelidae; genus Callosobruchus; species Callosobruchus maculatus. The sequence goes on from CATOUR010000100.1 coordinate 14,636,102, forward strand.
ATATTATCCAGTTCGTACTTATGGTTATCTTGAGTCATCAGAATTTAACACCTTAGGCTTAGGCGATTCCATTTGGATGTTCTTTATACTTCTCATATAGACTGTATAACTGTATAAGATGTTGTATCTGGGATTCACTGTCATTGTACCAAAGTCTACACATAATGGGACTTCTTGTCCAACAGATATGAACAATAAGGCAGACAAAATTAATTTAGTCTCCACGCTATTAGGTAGGAAATCATACTTAGACAAACAAACTGATCCATGGACAACATGCATTTTGATTGGGATTTTATTTTCGTATATTGTACGACATAGGTCGGGAGCTGAAATGATAGCTGCAATACGTAAAAAAACTATGACAAACTATTGATGGATGAAAATAGAATGGCAATCATCATCATAGTCACAATGTCTTAACAGACATGTTGTGAACTCGTAAAATGCATTTACACATTTTACGAGTTTCTCTTGGGATATCTTTAAGATTTTTAATGCAGTAGTTTCCCATTTGCTTTCTGCATCCTCATGCCGTTGACCAGATGGTATCTACTGGTTCATCAGCCTTTAGGGGCAATTTCTCACCCCAAGGACAAGAAGGTGTCCTGACTCTTTTCAACTCGTTCACCCGAAGCTGTTGGTTGAGAAGAGGTTACTGCTTATACCGACAGTAGTTCGGTGTCCCTTTTAGTCGCCTTTTACGACACGCAGGATATACGATGGGAGATATTCTAACCCGCCCCCACACGGGCAGAATGGCAATAGATGTTTTTGAATGCCTTGAGAATGATCAGAATGATTTCGTTTAAAAAAATTAATAATCGTCCCAATTACTATTATGCTACTATTATATTTTGTTATTTCATTCTAATATGCTTCGCGGTTAACTTTTCCCAAATATTTTCAAATTTTTTTGTTTTTCCTAGTTAACAATGAAACTCAAATTAAATTTTGTCCAAGAGTGACAAACTAACTGCTTTATGTCCACTACAGACAAACAAACTGCATCATGTCCAACAGTTTTTTCATTTTTTCTAAGTTGTTTTCCAAATTTCTTGTACCAAATTTTGCGACTGAGTTCCATACACACCATATCATTAAATATGTATTGCCCCAAATCTTTTTTCTTTAAGATTTGGTTTCTTTGTACTGGATTTTTGCTTCTCCTGAAAATTTGCAATAATGGATAAAATGCAATTTGAAAGTCTGCTCCTCAAGTATTTCTTAATATACTTGTCAAATGCCATGTAGTGAATAAAAATATAAGTCTCAGTGACGTATCGAAAATAAAAAATGAATCCTTACCCTTTCGTTATAACAGGTTATGTGTTGATATCCACTATTCAGGTTAAATTCTACAACTGCACTTGAATCCAAATATAAACTAAATAAACCGCTAACCACGTTACTTATCGAGTTGTGCAACACGATGGATTTTGATCCTAAATCCAAACAGAATCACGATAACAAATCAAACTCATCAGTCACTGGTCACTGTAGCAAGGCAACTAGACGACCACTGTTGGACTTGGACTGAGGGAGTATTTCATTCGCTGTGTCGGGGCTATTGTACTCCTGAAAATTGCCAAGCGCATTTTAACCACCCATTGGTGTAGCAACCTTTTTGCCAAAGGGTGCATTCGTTACCGAATATAGCTATTGTATTTATTGTAACAAAAATATACGGGTTTTTAGATCAGGTTGGAAAAGGTCGATTATTGAATGAGATATCCAAGATATCAAGATATCGTAAAAAGTTTGAAGCAAAGGTTTTTAGGTTTTTTAGGTGTCTACTAAGCAGAAAAAATATTATTCAGTGTTGGTAATAAAGTCGTGGAGCTTCAAGATGCACTATTTGAATGGTATATCCAGTATATTCTAGGAAATTACAATTATCTCTTAAGGCTGCACGTCACACTACGTAAATCAATTACACGGTTTGAGAGTTATCGAATTTCGGAGCTGACTAATAATTAATACACAAAATATACATGAGAATTGCGAAGCAGCGATTATTGGACAAAATACACAAGATATGCTAAAAGTTCAAAATATAGATTTTAGTACTTTTAAATGTCTACCAAGACAAGGGCGTACCCAGGATTTCAGTTAGGGGGGGGCAGGGGGCTGCTTAGTGCTTATACCTGTTTCGAAAATTGACTTTTATTCATTAACTTTTATGATGACACAAAACAAATATTATAAGTACATAATAATTATACTATACATTATGTATAATATATAATATTATATATGTTTATTTTAATTTAACAGTAATCTTCTCGGATTTGCCGAAAATTTGTCTATGACAATCTTTTCAATAAACTCACTGTTGTCTTTTAAATAATTGCGATGTACGCTCATCAGACATAAACCCGTAAGCCTTTCTTCACCCATGGTGCTTCTTAGCCACGTTTTAACTCTTCGCAGCGTACTGAAGGACCGTTCTACGGTCGCCGTGGTGCATGGGATAGGATAGTGCTTAAAATAATTAATGCCTTTCTGACAGCAGGGTAAAAAATGTTCGCTTCTTTGAACAGATCAACTACTTCTATGTCCTTTAATTGATCATCTGATAAAGCCTTCGTCACCCATAAATTATGCCAAAGGTTCAGTTCCCCGGTGATATCCAGGTTATAAAATTCTTGGAATGATTCTGCGTTTTTGTGTAGGTCTGCAATGCTGGTTTTTGTCATATACAAGGGATGTAGCCTGCTTAAAGCAAACGCCGGAGTATTTTCTTGGGAGAATCGAATATTCAATGATGAAATGAGTGAATCAATGTATGGTATTATCAGGGAACGCCGCCAATATTCGTTATCATTGTCTGATGGCGGATTACTTCTATGTGTTTGCTTATGAGCAAGACGTGGAACCGAAATTTCTATGTTCAAATCCATTGCAACAGCTCGTGCTTTTTGAAGTATTTCATTACTTATTCTATCAGGAAACTCGCGGTCATTTCTGAGAATGTCCTTGATATTTTTAATGTGTTTTCCTACCGAGATCATGTCGATCGATTTAGCTTGCAGTGCGTTAACTACTGGTTCTATAACTGCTGAATATTTGGCTATTGTTTGTAGAGAAACAATAAACACTGGTTTTGTAACGGCTGAATGCAACTGATATGCAGATTTTCTGGTGGCATAATTTCCCTCTACAGATAACGTTTCTAGAGATTTCACGAGCTCTGAAAAATGTTGAGAAAACTTTCTGATTGATTTATATTTTTCGGACCATCTCGTCTCACATAATCGTGATAGGTTTGGAGCGTAGTTTCGACGTGTAGTCGATTCTCTGAAAAACGTTATAACATCCTTTACAGTGGCGACAGTATTTCTAATTTCTGGCACTGCGTTCGCATCATTCACAACAAGGTTGAGTTTGTGACTTGAGCAATGAAAATATAAAGCACGAGGATATTTTTTTCTCAAAATGGCTTGTACGCCACCCTCTTTTCCTGCCATTGTAGAACAGCCATCGAATCCAAACCCTACGCAATCTTCTTTGGAGAGGTTAGAACTAATTAAGAAATTGTCAATTGCTTCGGCGATTGCGGAAGCATTTTGTGCTTTTAGTTCAACGAACCCTACAAATTCTTCTCTGATTTTACTTTTGCTTTCGTCGTAGAACCGCACGCCTATTGACAGCTGTTCTTTCCCAGATACGTCTGCTGTTTCATCAGCTAAGATTGAGTAAGCCATGGTCTTCCGAACCTCACTAATTACATTCTCCTGAATAACTTCGCCACATAAATTTATTAGTTCGTTTTGTATTCTTGGCGAAGTATAAATTGCATTTCGACGGCACTTTTCAAAGTGACTCTTTAATTTGTTGTCCCCTGAATCGATTCTCAACTTCAATAAATCTAATAAAACACCCTCATCTGCTTGTTTGCCCCTAAGAGGCATATCATGTGTACCGCAAAATACTATACAAGAAATAATTGATGACAATATTTGTCTGTTTTCATCGATTGCTTTTTGGTGTCCACTTTGCAGTTGGATGTCTACAGGAACATTTTCAAGAAAATTTTTTGCAGCATTTGTCGCCGTTTGGTGAAGGTTGGTCGTTGCATGCTTTCGGCAGTCTTCATGCATATTTTTGAACTTTAAATATGGCCTGACCATAAACGATCCCAAAATTCCTCTCACAGTGCTAATGGGCGGAGGAAACAAAACACAATACTTACAAAGAGCACCTTTTAGTCGCTTGGAATATACTAGCCATGGTGAATATTGATCCAACCAAGCATGATTAAATTTTCTTTTTAAATGGCTTGCATCACTTTCAAAATCGTAATTTCTGGGCGGGATCCAAGGATTTTGTAACAACTCCCTCTTCTTTTCCGTCGATAGCTGGGTAGCCAATCCAACATAACGACCCAGATCATTTTCATGACAGCCATCGTCCACTATAATTTCAGGATCGACGTTGACGTCATAAGTTTGTTGGGATGTCGATGGAGAAGAATAGTCGGCAACAGATATATTAAGAGGTTCTACTGAAGAATTTGACGCTTGTCCAATGTTAGCATGCAATGATATTGGCATTACATGAGTGGTTTTATCATGGTTGTCATTTTCATCGCTTCCACTGCTACTTTCCCGACCTTTTTTTCTTTTTTCGCGTGGCCTCCCTAAAAAATGGATACACAGAATTACCCTTACAGTGTTTAGGCGGGTTGCATAGGACGAAAATCAAAGATCAAGTTTCACATTCTCTTGCATATGGTTTGAACGCCAAATAATCAAAACTAGGTAAGTAATTTGAAATAATACACTTGTTGTGACGTTAGAGAAAAGGGATTTTGTTGTCGGTATGATCTTATTAATAAATCCAAAATATTGCAAGGATCTTTCTTTTATGTTTTTTTTTTAACTTTTTTATCACAAAATATTCACAAATGTTATTTTAGCTATTATAACAAAACCACGTGTTGTAATTAATAAATTTAAATATTGTAAGTAATGCCTAAGATATACACTTACAAGAGAGTCATAGCCCCCCTTAAACAAATCAAATAATCATATTAAGTATGTACTTAAGTGTTTTGTTTTGACTCACCTCTTTCAAAGAATTTCCTGATATCCATTTGACGGAGTAATATTTCCAGTTGTTGCGCAGTAAACGTAAATCTCGTGTCTCCGCAACGAAACTATAAGACACTATCTATGGCGTATGAAATATTCGCTCGTATTCCACTCCGAACTGAATTGTATTCGAACTAAATTCACGTGCTCTGCCTTACGTTCCGCTTATATATTGAAAATATTCTCGCTCCCGAAATATGTAGAAAATACTCGAGCTCGACTCTATTTCCATCCTTGTCTTATAATACATGCTATCACTGTCTTTTATTTCCGGAATAGTCCATGCTAGAATATTCTTCGTGGTATTGCTATTCAATACTAGATGTCTCTATTGACCGTATACAGTATACATTGAGCCTATTTCTTTTTACTGGAAAAAGTACTGCCGTCCGAAACTAGATGGCGTTAGATGTTATTTTCTTCCAATTATATTCAGCTTTAATCCTATATGGCTCTGATTGTCTCGTCGGAAGCGGAAACTACGAGATACCACGGTTTTGTGGGAGATTTAAATTATATTGCATCGCTAACAGTATACTAGAGTCTGTCTAGTGAGTCGCGGCACAGAAATAACCGCGGCAAATTTAAAAATAATTTAGTTGTAAGCACTGAATAGAATATGCTATGAAATTTGAGTTTGATACTTTCACTATTTTATTTTATGAACACTAAGAATCTTAAACTAAATCTGTACAGATATATACTACTTAAAATAATATGCAACATATTGAATATTATTTTATTTTAGCATAGCATTGAAAACAAAAATTATATAATAAAACCAAACTTGCATCAAAACCGTACTTAATTTTTATTTATTCTGTCTCGTAATCAAAATCAGATTCTAGAAATTAAATTATCGACTATAAATCATTACTGACACTTTCATTTGTTAGTGATAACTAACAAATAATAAAAACGAAATAAAGAAATAAATAAAGTGTATCAAAACTTGATCAAAACATTTTGCGTTTCGTTTGACGGCGGCTGAAGGTCGCCATATAAAATATTCTAATAAATACGTTGTGACACGACCGACACGACTCACTATACAGACTCTATATCGAATGTTGTAGAATATTTAACTATAGAAAATAAAGAACAAATCTGGCTGAAAAGATATTTTGTTTCCAACACTTCATTTTGCGCAGAGTAGGTAACACGTTTTTAATTTTTATTTGCCAAAAAAAATTACATTTATTTAATCTTCTAGGGAGGGGCAGCTGCCCCCCCCTGCCCCTACCTGGGTACGCCCTTGTACCAAGAAGAAAAAAATGTGGACGTTGAGCGAGGTAGACCCTAGGAACTTCCCCTCTTCCCCGACTCAAGACAAGTGGTACTAATGTGTATTATCTATTCAATCCATAGTAATATTATTTTGAGGTTTTGAGTTAGACATCGTTAAGTTATTTACGACTGCCTAATATCAAACAATGTAGTGCACAAATACAGCAGTTAATGTCATTTGAGTATTTCAATTTATTTATTAATGGGCTCGTTCACCTTTCTTTTTTTATTTGTGCATCTGAAAGAATACATATTTTTTAGTCACCGTGCCAAAAATTAGACCTCTGTGAAGTTTCTAAGTCGCTCAAAAAAAAATTATAAACATGAATGCCGGGCGCATTTTCGATACGCTGTCGTGACGTCATCAGATACGTTGACCGCAGCTGTGCGCACATTTTAGAACACAAAAACATGACAAAAACTACCACCAGTCACAATCACTGACAATAGATGTCACAATAACACAAATACATACATCGAACGTAACTACGCGACGAGTCGTGATGATCACAAAACATATATACTGAGTATGATCTGAAATCACGTGCGAACATATCTGCTTAGTCACAGTTAGGTGTTCGCGCGCTTGGATTTCGCAAATTCAAATGATTATATTAGGTGGACGGAGCGTCCTACAAGTATGAAATTTTCAGAATCATGTTTTTTCTATTTAAGCTTTATTTTAGGCAAATTGATTTTAAAAAATTTGTGAACAAGCCCATTATTTGTTTTAGCCTCCATTCCAGAAAAAAATAACATGTGATATATCGTTTTAGACATAAAGACACATTCTCTTTCAACTGGTGCTATCAAATTTATACGTTGTATTACATTTTTTTGCGAACCCCCCCCCTCTTCAGCCTTTTCCACCACCCATTGTCCGATCGGCACCAAAGCCTTTTCAACTCGATGGCCAAATTTCGGGGCAATCGCTTGAGGCGTTTTGAGTATTCGTTGGAGAACGAAATCGCGGACAGGGGAACATCAAAAATCCAAGGATTTCCGATTTTATTTAAACTTGGTCACTATAAAAAGGTTACCATTAGGTCCAAAAATCTAATTTTTGGTCCCGCTGCGATGATAAGAAAGGGGTGGGGGTGGGGATAAAGTTTTCAAAATGGTGGAATAAAAATTCATAAAAAGTAGGTAGCAAATTTTCGAACATTAAAGTGGCAGTTACTGTCACAAAAATTGTCCAAATAATGTCGAACTTTACTGTCATAAAGATTTATTCAAGTAATCGGATGAATGCACCAAGAAGAGATTAAAACGCCAAAAATAAAAAATATCAAAATCATATATAATAAAATTTATAGAAGAATTGAAGGTTCAGAAAGCTAAATACCATACTAAAGAGTCGCAGTAAATATATTGACATATAACTTTATTCATCGAGATCTATAGAGGGAGGGGAACGGAATCTCCAGATTGGACAAGTAAAACAGCTAAAAGAAAATCTGAAAAATTTCAACAAAATTCAAATATCTGTGAAACTTCCTTAATATTAGGCACACCATAATCCTGTATTATTCAATTATATAGTCATATCTATGTTATCAAATAAGAGGTTGGAGAAAAAGGGCACCGTCTGTTTGAAGAAACTATTAGACATGCCTCTAATAGTATTTATAATAAAAATATGAATCTTATGCTTCCTGTTAATTGCTTCTTGAAATTAGAGTGCTCGATAATAAACATGTTTACTCACAATTTTATAATATTCCGTATCCAATGGAAAACTTGTCATGAAAAAGTTTGCATGATACACTTCAGAAAAGATATCCTGAAAACACTGTTTTCAAACAGGAAATATAATTATTTTAACAACTCTTTGTCTACCTGTTAAAAAATTGTGCAATGAAATGCCTTCAGAATTTATGTTAATAAAATATCTAAGATCATTCTGCAAGCACATGTTGTAGTTAAATTTGTTTATATGTTATCTTTTTGCCTTTGTGCCATTTATGTATTTCACTAGTATGTTATTTTTTATATTATACCCTGCTGTATAGCAGTTACATTAATTTATTTGTGAAATAGTGTTACACACAAGGTGTTAGTAGTTAGTTAACAATATTGATAAATACGTCGTAAGAAATTAAATTATTATTTGTTATAGTCAAAAATACAACCCTATCGCGCAACGCTACAGATTTCCCCATCTTCCGTGAAAGTAAGCGGAATACGTATTATAGCCCATAATCCTCCTTCTAAAGGATACAGTATTCAAAAAGTCCGCCTATGCTACACAAACACATAAAAAACCATCATCAAGTGCACACTGATCAAGCATTAATCAAGTCCCATCGAAAAAAATCAGCACCTGTTCAATTAATGCCCGAATTATATCTCGTATTGCCGTTCTCGAATTACAATTACTTGTAGTAGCAGTTTCGTCCCGCACAGTATACCACGAAAAATTAAAAGTAAATAATACCCTAGATACGGTCCTTGCTCTCAACTCCCAGCTACGCTCAGTCAGCGGTCAAGTGTTCATTGCAAGTTTGCTCAAAATTCTAGATCAACATAGGGTGGGATGATGGGAAGGGTTTGTAATTCTTCGAACGGCAATACTCATATAATATGGATCAATTTTCCTTCAGGTAAGTCAATTGATCAATTAATTATATCTCGTATTGCCGTTCTCGAATTACAATTACTTGTAGATGTTCAAAGCAAAAGATCTAGAATTTCCTCAACCACTCATAGAGATAAGATAATAGTAATATAATTATTTTATTTAATTATTCGTACTATTTATTTAGCGTATGTCATACAACACATCATTAAAATAAGAGAGAAAGAAAAATTAAATTTGACTTTCAACATTAACTTTGACAACAACATTATGTATAATATGAAACAAAGGACATAGAAAATTACAAACAAACATTTAATGTTTTAATGTAGTCAATGGAGTTTTCCGTTGCGTTCAGGAACTCATTGAATCTTCCATTATGAGACAATACCAATACTGCCACGTCGAAGGCTACGCCTTGTAAGAGGTATTGGCATTGACATTTTGAAAACAGGTACATGAAAATGAGCTAACCTATCTTGCTACCACTCTTCAAAACTGCAACGTTTATCCAGTTTCGCATAATCGCAATAAGTGATGCCCATAATACAACAATTAATAGCAATAATACAATATATAGGGGGAATTCACAGGATCCCTAAACAGAGGCTATAGGATAATTTGACAGGGGTTGAATGTAAAATGTCGCAAACACCTTAGACGTTTACGTCTAGCCTGCTATGCTTTTGATTAATGCAATTCAAGTTCCTGCCCCCAAATGCGGCTGAAGTTAACAGTTAGAATTTAGAAATCAGTGATCAGTGAGATCAGCTTCCGAGGAGCCGACCACTCGTGTTGGCGAAACGTCAAGCAGCAGAGTGCGCCGACGCCAAGGCGACGGAGCGTGTCGACTCCGGCCGAACAGCCCAAGAACCAACAGTTCATATCGGATCGTGGCCGCGAAAGTCTCACCTAATACCTAAGGAATCAGTGTCAGAGGGGCGAAGAGCTCTAGTGATGAGGTCATAACGGTCAATAACCAATCAGGATTGTAAGAGACACACAATAAGAAATTTCAAAACAGTATGCATATGAATACGAGAATGAAAATTAAAGGCTCCATGTTGTGCGCTTATGGTGGCACATGAGACCACGTCTTGACATTGGGAATTTAAAAACTTCAGTGTCAAATTGATAGAGTGCTCATTTTGCGTTGTGGCACAAAACATCCACCATCTTTTCAACGCAGTGTATTGCTTTAAAGTACTTGAACTGAGTGAGGATAAGATAGAGTGAGGGCTTAACTGTAAAAAATCCTGGATAAAATTCCAACCTTTAGGGAAAAATTTTGCAACATCGTGTCAAACCTAAAGGCTCTGATACAAGCAGTTTGCCAAGGACAGAGTACCATAGCTGGGATGGAAGTACTACCATTTCCTTGGGCTCATTCAGCGAGAACCGTTTTGTAAATATTTAGATGGAAAGGTTGATTGGGGGAAACGCATAGCCACGTTTCCAAAATACTATGAAGATATCTATAGTTACGGAAGCCGAACCTGGTTTCGACGATGGATATCCAATACAGTTTAGATTTGATTATGTTGCAAATAAGCCAATGCTAGAAATGCAAAAACTTCGACACATATGCTTCAGGATTATTAATTCGCAGTCGGTAGTAGGGGATTCAATCAATCAATATTCCCTACTTGCAGGGAAATTGTCTTGTATTAATATGTGAGGCATCTAGGAAAATATTTTTATGTTCACCACTACCAAATTTGCCTGGGATAGTATTAAAGATTCTGAAAACTGACACTACCCGTACACGCAATGTATATTACATTGTATTCTGATCAGAATAGGACAGTCCGAAATTCGTAGGCCTAAATTATGATCTAGGTGCGTCAATACAGCTAACCATTCAAATAATGGATATGTTCTAGACTGTCATTACCTGCCATTACCCATACACCACTTTATTGCTACAATGTGCACCGCAACTTGTGAGGTAAAACGTCTCGTCTGTAAATATCTCAAGAGCGGTCACAATGACTGTCACTATGCATAATAATATGTGTACCCTTGTGCTAGCTGAATACCTGATACCAGCAATGCTACTTAGACTGCACCAAATCGGAAAACAATAGAGTTACTGTTTACTTGAGCGTAATGCTAAATACTTTCTATGTTCTAAGATTTTCAGATCCACCCAACTGTATTTAACAGTGGGGCGGGCCACTACAAACCTCCCTATGAGAGGAGTCGGGTCAAAAAAGGAGCATCTGTCCTTGAATAGGAGTTTTCCAACCTGAACTACAATAAAAGTTCATTTCTCCTCCGGTAAGAGAACTTACGATCAACGACTTACGATATGTAAAAGTCAAACTCAAAAAAAGGTACATATTGTAGATGGCACAAAAACACTTTTCTGCTGATATATGTCGTCGAAGTAAATGACAGATAAAATGTCATTAGACGTTAGAAACTCTGGATGAGCTTTGTAAGCACAAAAGGCACCCTATAAAGGCCAAACGGTAAACAATTAAACATAGGTAAAAAGACAGATATTGTTTAATTTTGTCAACTGGAATCATAAATATGTACCTCTAGGTATTGTAGTACTTGAATGTTATTGAATTTAAAATGTCAGAGACCTTGAAATTAAAAAAAAAAAAATGTGTTCAAAGCCTTGAGATTTACCGTCGGGTTTCGGACCCCTGGAAAGGGTTATGAGTTTGTTTTTAACCAACGCCTATGTGTAATAATATGATTGCCGTCTTTTACTTTAGATGATTCATTTGATGTAAAAGATGGGTTTGGTATAAAAGTGTTCACTAGTATGTTGCTGAAGTGATTCTTATAACAAGAAAACCAGAGGAAAGCAAGCCGATTATTAGTGATATTAGCCCACTTATCTAAATATTTAGCAAGTCGACCAGCGTAATATGTATTACCTTGGCTGACTATTTACTAGTCTGGGTGTTCTGATCTGCGAGCATATGCTCCTTTAGGGCTAGGTCTCTCCCCCTCCCTTTTTTCTAGCGGGACCGGGACTGGGACCGCCGATTGTTTATGAAAGACATCCGAGAATTCGTACTGGGTTACACCGGTTTTCCAATGCCTTCTTGGAGTATTCTGTGAAGAGGAATCGCTAACGCGCTGATAGCGGCCAATGACCTAAGTTTTGCAGATAACTATCCTATTTCAAGACGTTTGCATGTAAAGCAGACAACCAGTGAGAAGGGCAGCTACTGAATATGAGCCCTTGGATTCAGAGGCCGCCCCTGTCTTGTTGCTTGAAGAAAGAGACAAAACAATAAACATGTATTTCTAGCAGCAGGGTACAAATTTACATATCAATCGACCCAACAATAGCAGGTAGCGGACCTAAAGGGGAACATATATTTTTATCATCAAGGGTAAAAGCAGGTAGGCCAAGTATCTTCATGTGTACATAGACAAAGACTACAGAATAGATTTTATTCTGCAAGCTTTAGACGGATAACGCCATCGGAAATATGAAAGTCTAAGACAGTATACATATGAATACTATAATTTATAACGAAAAAAGTAAAGTGGATTCGAAGTCGAACCACATAAGTCCTGATCAGCCTTCATGTGAAGGAAATCTAGACACACAAGAAGAGATTTGAAAACAGTATGGAATTAACTTACTTGTCTTAGGTACTATCGACTGCTGTGGAGCTTCTAGACGTGTTCTTATCGGTGGGCATATGCTCACTTAATTGTGGCACTTCATTTGAAGGCGTTAACGAAAAGCCATGTCGAATTACAGGAATTCATGTGAATCCATTGCAAAATGCTCAGTGTATTACATATGTAAACACTTGTGTCTGGAAAATCTAATTGGCCACCGAAGAATATGTGGGATTCATGTGAATCCCTTGTGAAATGCCCAGTGTATTACATATGTAAACACTGTTGTCTGGCAGATCTAAATGGCCACCGAATAACATGTGTTACCCGGTGTAGTGGCCATCCTGAAAGAAAATAATAAAAAATAAAAAATATAAATAAAATAAAAAAAAAATATAAATAAAAGGCTGCCCATTTCGAAGTACAGGAATGCATGTGAATCCTGTGCGAAAAGCTCAGTGTATTACATATGTAAACACTTTTGTTTGGCAGATCTAAATGGCCACCGAATAACATGTGTTACTCGGTGTAGTGGCCATCCTGAAAGAAAATAATAAAAGATAAAAAATATAAATAAAAAAAAAAATATATATATATATATATATATATATATATATATATATATATATATATATAGAGAGGAAGGGTAGTCTTGGCTGACTAGTTAATGTACAGGCTTCAATCTTGGGGTTGCAGCCGTAGCAAAAAAGGTGAGGCCAATGAAGAAAGTGAAACTATTTGTTCATGCTAAGCTTTCGGAAATGTTTATTTCCTTCTTCAGAGCTTGCTACAATATAAATACAGGTTGAAAGTAACAATATAGAATAGTAACAAGAAAAAAACTTACAACGGTAGGTTTTGTCTTCAGGAGTCACACTATCGAAAAGCATGAAGGTTACATCGAAAAACATACAAGTTAAAACGCACACGACTGGTCACAAGGTTAAAAATTGATCAATAAACGATGAAATGATTATTAAAATGGTGAAAATCATGAGAATTTACATTAAGTCGGAAAATTCGAAGAACAGCGTTGAGCATGCAACATGTCCGCTAAAAATGTAACCTGTCGAATGAAAATGAAAACGGAAGCGCAGCAAGTCCAATGAGGAAGAAGGATAGATATATCATTCGTGATGAAAGACCGAATGACAATCAGGTAAAACAATGCTAATATTCAAAAGTAACTAGATTTGAACGTCCCTGACCAAGGTTAATACTTTGAGAGGGAAAACATAGGCGGGTCGTTAAAAAAGGTATAGACACAAAGCAATATGAATTAAAATTGAGATTTTCATATTTGTGGAAATTATCGGATTTTAACTGATTTTTTGGGGAAAGAAACAATGGCAGTGAGTTGAGACGGGCCATTTTTTTAAAAATTATTATTTATTGTATATTATTAGGAAGGTCCATTTTAATTATCATCTATAGACATATAATATGTGTTTATTAATGAGAGAAGAGATGCATTGTGTTAATGGTGATGGGGGAGAACGAGAGAACCTTAATGAATAAGCTCATAGTTATAATGTAATAAGGTAATTTTATTGAATTAATGATATTTTTTGGAAAAGTTGGTTTATTAGCCAAAATACTGGTTTAAAAGGGGAGATGTAGTAAACATGTTGTTAGGAGACCCAAGAGGAAAATTTCCCAGGATCCATCAATCCTGTTTTAGTTAAAACAAAGAAACCCAGCTAATGAGACCGGGACAGTATCAAAGGATCCAGCAGAAAAACGCCTAGTGGGCTATTCCCCACACCATGTTATTTAAATAGAGGAAATAAATGTGTTGGTTAGTCCCACCTGATCCAATCTCAAAATATAAGAATAAATACTGCTAAGATTTTTAATGTCTGATCTTTTGTTTAAACTGTTATCACAATTATTGATGTGGACCATCTCTAGGAAAAGTCTTTTTTCAAAATTAGTTTCAGTGTCCAAAACCCTGGCACTATCCCAATTGACTTTATGTCCAGTTTCAATTGCATGTTCCGACAAGGCACAACTGTTAATCTTGCGATTAATGTCACTTTTATGCGATGTGATACGAGCCTTCAAGCTTCTAGAAGTCTGTCCAATGTAGGAACTGTTGCAGTTTAGACATGGTATCGAATAAACGACATTAGAGTTTTCAATTGGTTTAATGGGGGTTTTTAATTTGGAAAACAATGTGGAGACCGGTAGTACATTGCATAAAGCAATCTTGACCGGTAAAGTTTTGAAAATGTTTAACAGCCTTGGAGTAAGGTCTTCTATAAAAGGTAATGTTTTGTAATACATTTCAGTAGTTGGAGGATGAGGAAGTGCAATAGCATTATTGCTGTTGTTTTGTACTCCAATTTGTGGTGGTAGCTCATTTGTTAAATTTTGAGGATTGTGATTATTTGTGACAACATTTAAAGGATGAAATTGATTATATAGCAAGAAATTTACATACTTAACTGGATAGGAATTCTCTAACAGCAAAACCTTCAATGCATCAAGTGACTCTTTTCGGTGTCTTGGGTGGGTGACACGTAATACCCTATTCAGTGCTGCCGTTTCGGTACAATTGTACTGAATTCGGTACGTTTTCAAGTAATTCAATACGTCAGTACATTTTTTTCATAATTTGACATTTTTCAGTACATTTTTATATAGATATCGAACGATCCACTCTACTCTAGGATATATTGACATAATAGTTATTGTGCTGTCTAATTATTTAATTTTTAGTTACACAGCGTCACTGTGGCATCACTGTCACCTTACGACTTATTTTGGCAACTTTAACTATGATGGACTTGACTTGAATTTTCGCTGTCGCTGTTGTTCCGAAAGTTCGCGAATGATCCCAACCCTGTTCTTTACAACAGAAAGGGTATTTGCCCAGCTAACTTTAATTAAAAACAAGTATAGAAAGAGTTTGAGCATCACACATTAGTACAGAATTTATTATTTACAAAATACCTTCTAAAGAACAATAAATGCTATGAATGGGAGCTGGATTCTGATCTTGGCACCTTCAAGAAATGAACTTTAAAAAAATGAATAAAAAGATGCGAATGAAATTTGTATCTGTTTTTTTTTCAGTTGTCAGATGTTTTTTTGATAACAACTCTATAGGAGGCCTTTGAGAATTGATTTTTTTTATTTGTATCTGTAATGTTTTGTTTATTTGAATGTTTTTTAATAATAAGCATTTTTTTGTTACGTTTATGGTTCATATATATGCATAATGTTTTCTTTTGTCAAAGTTTAGGTTAAAATGTATTTTTAAGTCCATAAATGAAAAGTTTTTTTTTCGACTTCCCCGCGATTTGATTTTCAGTACGCTGTCTATGGATTCAGTACGTTTTCTGTGTCAATTCAGTACGCACCAACGAACGGTAGCGGCAGCACTGACCCTATTTTTCAAAGCCAAAACCAGATTTCTTTTCATACGGGGGTGGTGGTGGGAATGGAAGTTTATGTAACGCCCACTACTCATTGGCTTTCTGTACCATTTCGTACAGAGAGTGTTGGTAGCGGGATCTCTCATAACAACCATATCCAAAAAGGGGATACTGTGATCGGTTTCCCTTTCCACAGTAAACTGCAGGTTTGTATCAAAACCGTTAAAGGTAGATAGCACCTGTTCAATCTTGTCAACTGGCAAGGCTAGAAGTAAGTCATCAACATATCTTTTAACAAATGGTATATTGAAGGGGATGCTGGTCAGACAATCGCTAACCAGGTCATCAAGCACATAATTTACTAAAATGGGAGATATTTTTGATCCCATAGGGGTTCCAAAAATCTGTTTGAAAAAACAATCTTTGAATACAAAATAATTTGAATCGAAAATGAATTTTAGAATTTTTAAGAAAGACTCAAAATCCAAGGTTGTATGTTGAGAGATTTCATTCCAGTGTTTATGTAAGCTATTGATGATAACATCTAGGGGAAGATTTGTAAACAGAGAGACTACATCAAAACTTACAATGACATAATTTTCTGGAAGCTTGTAATCATTAATAAAGTTGCTAAAGGCAAAAGAATCCTTGACATAAAAATCATTGTTTGTATTGTAAGCTGAGGTTAAAATGTTTGTTAAAAAAGCAGCTAAGTTACTATTGGGGCAATTAATTGAGGAGACAATTGGTCTCACTGAGAGAGTAGGTTTATGAATTTTTGGTAAGGTGTAAAGACGGGGGGCAATGGAATTATATATTGTCAAAGTCTTGGAAACTGTTGAATCGATCAAACCACCATTCTTTAGAACAGAAACCAACTTGTTGGCACGCTGCTGTAAAGAACTTGTGGGATCATTATTGATTTTTTTATAGTATTTCTGGTCATCTACCAATGATTGTGAGAGATTGAAATAGTCATCTTTGTACATAATAACCGTGACATTACCTTTATCACTCTGAACAACAATAAGTTCAGGGTGTTCCTTGAAAAAAATTTTGCAAACCTTAGCATATTCAGCTAAAAAATGTTTAGAAAAATTATGTTTATGAAGGAAATTTGTTATAATATTTGTATATTGTGATCTGAAAACATTTTTCTGATCTTCAGATTGACGTGAAATAATATTTTCCAGATCTGCAAGAAGTTTGGGAAGATTTATGTCTCTGATTGAGGGGGAAAGGCAGAATTTGGGGCCAAGTGAAAGAATAAACTTGACTTTGTGGGGAATTTCAACAGAAGTTAAATTTTTCAACCATTTTTCATTGATGGCAATTTTTTGGATATATTCAGCCCTTAAGGCATCTATTTTATTACAATTTGTTGCTTTAACCGCATGGAAATGAGAGTTATATTTTATTTTTTGGCGCCTAGCAAATTCATTAAAAATATGAGGGGGAATAGTTAAACTGTTTTTAAGAGAAGTAATTTGATTAAGAGAAGCTTTCAGATCACTGATTGTGGCGGAAATTTCAAGATTTAAAAGTCTGAACATTAACCTGTGATTGTGCTCATCTATCTTCTTCCCTATTCTTCCTGTTGCATGATGAAAAAGAGATGAAACGTTAGTTAAGCTGTTCTTAATATGATTAGGGATGAGGCGTTCCTTCCTGCATGTTAGTAGAAAAATCCTCCTGTTCTTCAAGCTTGCAACTCGAATGTTAAGCTTGGCCCATTGCTTCAAGACCCTGACGTTGTAAATTCCAAACCGATGTTGGATGTCTTGATAAAACCCCATCTGGAGAGAGAGAGGAAGGGTAGTCTTGGCTGACTAGTTAATGTACAGGCTTCAATCTTGGGGTTGCAGCCGTAGCAAAAAAGGTGAGGCCAATGAAGAAAGTGAAACTATTTGTTCATGCTAAGCTTTCGGAAATGTTTATTTCCTTCTTCAGAGCTTGCTACAATATAAATACAGGTTGAAAGTAACAATATAGAATAGTAACAAGAAAAAAACTTACAACGGTAGGTTTTGTCTTCAGGAGTCACACTATCGAAAAGCATGAAGGTTACATCGAAAAACATACAAGTTAAAACGCACACGACTGGTCACAAGGTTAAAAATTGATCAATAAACGATGAAATGATTATTAAAATGGTGAAAATCATGAGAATTTACATTAAGTCGGAAAATTCGAAGAACAGCGTTGAGCATGCAACATGTCCGCTAAAAATGTAACCTGTCGAATGAAAATGAAAACGGAAGCGCAGCAAGTCCAATGAGGAAGAAGGATAGATATATCATTCGTGATGAAAGACCGAATGACAATCAGGTAAAACAATGCTAATATTCAAAAGTAACTAGATTTGAACGTCCCTGACCAAGGTTAATACTTTGAGAGGGAAAACATAGGCGGGTCGTTAAAAAAGGTATAGACACAAAGCAATATGAATTAAAATTGAGATTTTCATATTTGTGGAAATTATCGGATTTTAACTGATTTTTTGGGGAAAGAAACAATGGCAGTGAGTTGAGACGGGCCATTTTTTTAAAAATTATTATTTATTGTATATTATTAGGAAGGTCCATTTTAATTATCATCTATAGACATATAATATGTGTTTATTAATGAGAGAAGAGATGCATTGTGTTAATGGTGATGGGGGAGAACGAGAGAACCTTAATGAATAAGCTCATAGTTATAATGTAATAAGGTAATTTTATTGAATTAATGATATTTTTTGGAAAAGTTGGTTTATTAGCCAAAATACTGGTTTAAAAGGGGAGATGTAGTAAACATGTTGTTAGGAGACCCAAGAGGAAAATTTCCCAGGATCCATCAATCCTGTTTTAGTTAAAACAAAGAAACCCAGCTAATGAGACCGGGACAGTATCAAAGGATCCAGCAGAAAAACGCCTAGTGGGCTATTCCCCACACCATGTTATTTAAATAGAGGAAATAAATGTGTTGGTTAGTCCCACCTGATCCAATCTCAAAATATAAGAATAAATACTGCTAAGATTTTTAATGTCTGATCTTTTGTTTAAACTGTTATCACAATTATTGATGTGGACCATCTCTAGGAAAAGTCTTTTTTCAAAATTAGTTTCAGTGTCCAAAACCCTGGCACTATCCCAATTGACTTTATGTCCAGTTTCAATTGCATGTTCCGACAAGGCACAACTGTTAATCTTGCGATTAATGTCACTTTTATGCGATGTGATACGAGCCTTCAAGCTTCTAGAAGTCTGTCCAATGTAGGAACTGTTGCAGTTTAGACATGGTATCGAATAAACGACATTAGAGTTTTCAATTGGTTTAATGGGGGTTTTTAATTTGGAAAACAATGTGGAGACCGGTAGTACATTGCATAAAGCAATCTTGACCGGTAAAGTTTTGAAAATGTTTAACAGCCTTGGAGTAAGGTCTTCTATAAAAGGTAATGTTTTGTAATACATTTCAGTAGTTGGAGGATGAGGAAGTGCAATAGCATTATTGCTGTTGTTTTGTACTCCAATTTGTGGTGGTAGCTCATTTGTTAAATTTTGAGGATTGTGATTATTTGTGACAACATTTAAAGGATGAAATTGATTATATAGCAAGAAATTTACATACTTAACTGGATAGGAATTCTCTAACAGCAAAACCTTCAATGCATCAAGTGACTCTTTTCGGTGTCTTGGGTGGGTGACACGTAATACCCTATTTTTCAAAGCCAAAACCAGATTTCTTTTCATACGGGGGTGGTGGTGGGAATGGAAGTTTATGTAACGCCCACTACTCATTGGCTTTCTGTACCATTTCGTACAGAGAGTGTTGGTAGCGGGATCTCTCATAACAACCATATCCAAAAAGGGGATACTGTGATCGGTTTCCCTTTCCACAGTAAACTGCAGGTTTGTATCAAAACCGTTAAAGGTAGATAGCACCTGTTCAATCTTGTCAACTGGCAAGGCTAGAAGTAAGTCATCAACATATCTTTTAACAAATGGTATATTGAAGGGGATGCTGGTCAGACAATCGCTAACCAGGTCATCAAGCACATAATTTACTAAAATGGGAGATATTTTTGATCCCATAGGGGTTCCAAAAATCTGTTTGAAAAAACAATCTTTGAATACAAAATAATTTGAATCGAAAATGAATTTTAGAATTTTTAAGAAAGACTCAAAATCCAAGGTTGTATGTTGAGAGATTTCATTCCAGTGTTTATGTAAGCTATTGATGATAACATCTAGGGGAAGATTTGTAAACAGAGAGACTACATCAAAACTTACAATGACATAATTTTCTGGAAGCTTGTAATCATTAATAAAGTTGCTAAAGGCAAAAGAATCCTTGACATAAAAATCATTGTTTGTATTGTAAGCTGAGGTTAAAATGTTTGTTAAAAAAGCAGCTAAGTTACTATTGGGGCAATTAATTGAGGAGACAATTGGTCTCACTGAGAGAGTAGGTTTATGAATTTTTGGTAAGGTGTAAAGACGGGGGGCAATGGAATTATATATTGTCAAAGTCTTGGAAACTGTTGAATCGATCAAACCACCATTCTTTAGAACAGAAACCAACTTGTTGGCACGCTGCTGTAAAGAACTTGTGGGATCATTATTGATTTTTTTATAGTATTTCTGGTCATCTACCAATGATTGTGAGAGATTGAAATAGTCATCTTTGTACATAATAACCGTGACATTACCTTTATCACTCTGAACAACAATAAGTTCAGGGTGTTCCTTGAAAAAAATTTTGCAAACCTTAGCATATTCAGCTAAAAAATGTTTAGAAAAATTATGTTTATGAAGGAAATTTGTTATAATATTTGTATATTGTGATCTGAAAACATTTTTCTGATCTTCAGATTGACGTGAAATAATATTTTCCAGATCTGCAAGAAGTTTGGGAAGATTTATGTCTCTGATTGAGGGGGAAAGGCAGAATTTGGGGCCAAGTGAAAGAATAAACTTGACTTTGTGGGGAATTTCAACAGAAGTTAAATTTTTCAACCATTTTTCATTGATGGCAATTTTTTGGATATATTCAGCCCTTAAGGCATCTATTTTATTACAATTTGTTGCTTTAACCGCATGGAAATGAGAGTTATATTTTATTTTTTGGCGCCTAGCAAATTCATTAAAAATATGAGGGGGAATAGTTAAACTGTTTTTAAGAGAAGTAATTTGATTAAGAGAAGCTTTCAGATCACTGATTGTGGCGGAAATTTCAAGATTTAAAAGTCTGAACATTAACCTGTGATTGTGCTCATCTATCTTCTTCCCTATTCTTCCTGTTGCATGATGAAAAAGAGATGAAACGTTAGTTAAGCTGTTCTTAATATGATTAGGGATGAGGCGTTCCTTCCTGCATGTTAGTAGAAAAATCCTCCTGTTCTTCAAGCTTGCAACTCGAATGTTAAGCTTGGCCCATTGCTTCAAGACCCTGACGTTGTAAATTCCAAACCGATGTTGGATGTCTTGATAAAACCCCATCTGGAGAGAGAGAGGAAGGGTGGTCTTGGCTGACTAGTTAATGTACAGGCTTCAATCTTGGGGTTGCAGCCGTAGCAAAAAAGGTGAGGCCAATGAAGAAAGTGAAACTATTTGTTCATGCTAAGCTTTCGGAAATGTTTATTTCCTTCTTCAGAGCTTGCTACAATATAAATACAGGTTGAAAGTAACAATATAGAATAGTAACAAGAAAAAAACTTACAACGGTAGGTTTTGTCTTCAGGAGTCACACTATCGAAAAGCATGAAGGTTACATCGAAAAACATACAAGTTAAAACGCACACGACTGGTCACAAGGTTAAAAATTGATCAATAAACGATGAAATGATTATTAAAATGGTGAAAATCATGAGAATTTACATTAAGTCGGAAAATTCGAAGAACAGCGTTGAGCATGCAACATGTCCGCTAAAAATGTAACCTGTCGAATGAAAATGAAAACGGAAGCGCAGCAAGTCCAATGAGGAAGAAGGATAGATATATCATTCGTGATGAAAGACCGAATGACAATCAGGTAAAACAATGCTAATATTCAAAAGTAACTAGATCTGAACGTCCCTGACCAAGGTTAATACTTTGAGAGGGAAAACATAGGCGGGTCGTTAAAAAAGGTATAGACACAAAGCAATATGAATTAAAATTGAGATTTTCATATTTGTGGAAATTATCGGATTTTAACTGATTTTTTGGGGAAAGAAACAATGGCAGTGAGTTGAGACGGGCCATTTTTTTAAAAATTATTATTTATTGTATATTATTAGGAAGGTCCATTTTAATTATCATCTATAGACATATAATATGTGTTTATTAATGAGAGAAGAGATGCATTGTGTTAATGGTGATGGGGGAGAACGAGAGAACCTTAATGAATAAGCTCATAGTTATAATGTAATAAGGTAATTTTATTGAATTAATGATATTTTTTGGAAAAGTTGGTTTATTAGCCAAAATACTGGTTTAAAAGGGGAGATGTAGTAAACATGTTGTTAGGAGACCCAAGAGGAAAATTTCCCAGGATCCATCAATCCTGTTTTAGTTAAAACAAAGAAACCCAGCTAATGAGACCGGGACAGTATCAAAGGATCCAGCAGAAAAACGCCTAGTGGGCTATTCCCCACACCATGTTATTTAAATAGAGGAAATAAATGTGTTGGTTAGTCCCACCTGATCCAATCTCAAAATATAAGAATAAATACTGCTAAGATTTTTAATGTCTGATCTTTTGTTTAAACTGTTATCACAATTATTGATGTGGACCATCTCTAGGAAAAGTCTTTTTTCAAAATTAGTTTCAGTGTCCAAAACCCTGGCACTATCCCAATTGACTTTATGTCCAGTTTCAATTGCATGTTCCGACAAGGCACAACTGTTAATCTTGCGATTAATGTCACTTTTATGCGATGTGATACGAGCCTTCAAGCTTCTAGAAGTCTGTCCAATGTAGGAACTGTTGCAGTTTAGACATGGTATCGAATAAACGACATTAGAGTTTTCAATTGGTTTAATGGGGGTTTTTAATTTGGAAAACAATGTGGAGACCGGTAGTACATTGCATAAAGCAATCTTGACCGGTAAAGTTTTGAAAATGTTTAACAGCCTTGGAGTAAGGTCTTCTATAAAAGGTAATGTTTTGTAATACATTTCAGTAGTTGGAGGATGAGGAAGTGCAATAGCATTATTGCTGTTGTTTTGTACTCCAATTTGTGGTGGTAGCTCATTTGTTAAATTTTGAGGATTGTGATTATTTGTGACAACATTTAAAGGATGAAATTGATTATATAGCAAGAAATTTACATACTTAACTGGATAGGAATTCTCTAACAGCAAAACCTTCAATGCATCAAGTGACTCTTTTCGGTGTCTTGGGTGGGTGACACGTAATACCCTATTTTTCAAAGCCAAAACCAGATTTCTTTTCATACGGGGGTGGTGGTGGGAATGGAAGTTTATGTAACGCCCACTACTCATTGGCTTTCTGTACCATTTCGTACAGAGAGTGTTGGTAGCGGGATCTCTCATAACAACCATATCCAAAAAGGGGATACTGTGATCGGTTTCCCTTTCCACAGTAAACTGCAGGTTTGTATCAAAACCGTTAAAGGTAGATAGCACCTGTTCAATCTTGTCAACTGGCAAGGCTAGAAGTAAGTCATCAACATATCTTTTAACAAATGGTATATTGAAGGGGATGCTGGTCAGACAATCGCTAACCAGGTCATCAAGCACATAATTTACTAAAATGGGAGATATTTTTGATCCCATAGGGGTTCCAAAAATCTGTTTGAAAAAACAATCTTTGAATACAAAATAATTTGAATCGAAAATGAATTTTAGAATTTTTAAGAAAGACTCAAAATCCAAGGTTGTATGTTGAGAGATTTCATTCCAGTGTTTATGTAAGCTATTGATGATAACATCTAGGGGAAGATTTGTAAACAGAGAGACTACATCAAAACTTACAATGACATAATTTTCTGGAAGCTTGTAATCATTAATAAAGTTGCTAAAGGCAAAAGAATCCTTGACATAAAAATCATTGTTTGTATTGTAAGCTGAGGTTAAAATGTTTGTTAAAAAAGCAGCTAAGTTACTATTGGGGCAATTAATTGAGGAGACAATTGGTCTCACTGAGAGAGTAGGTTTATGAATTTTTGGTAAGGTGTAAAGACGGGGGGCAATGGAATTATATATTGTCAAAGTCTTGGAAACTGTTGAATCGATCAAACCACCATTCTTTAGAACAGAA
This sequence comes from Callosobruchus maculatus, assembly GCA_951848785.1. NCBI lineage: Eukaryota > Metazoa > Arthropoda > Insecta > Coleoptera > Chrysomelidae > Callosobruchus > Callosobruchus maculatus. The sequence continues at coordinate 14,660,287 of CATOUR010000100.1, forward strand.
ACCAACTTGTTGGCACGCTGCTGTAAAGAACTTGTGGGATCATTATTGATTTTTTTATAGTATTTCTGGTCATCTACCAATGATTGTGAGAGATTGAAATAGTCATCTTTGTACATAATAACCGTGACATTACCTTTATCACTCTGAACAACAATAAGTTCAGGGTGTTCCTTGAAAAAAATTTTGCAAACCTTAGCATATTCAGCTAAAAAATGTTTAGAAAAATTATGTTTATGAAGGAAATTTGTTATAATATTTGTATATTGTGATCTGAAAACATTTTTCTGATCTTCAGATTGACGTGAAATAATATTTTCCAGATCTGCAAGAAGTTTGGGAAGATTTATGTCTCTGATTGAGGGGGAAAGGCAGAATTTGGGGCCAAGTGAAAGAATAAACTTGACTTTGTGGGGAATTTCAACAGAAGTTAAATTTTTCAACCATTTTTCATTGATGGCAATTTTTTGGATATATTCAGCCCTTAAGGCATCTATTTTATTACAATTTGTTGCTTTAACCGCATGGAAATGAGAGTTATATTTTATTTTTTGGCGCCTAGCAAATTCATTAAAAATATGAGGGGGAATAGTTAAACTGTTTTTAAGAGAAGTAATTTGATTAAGAGAAGCTTTCAGATCACTGATTGTGGCGGAAATTTCAAGATTTAAAAGTCTGAACATTAACCTGTGATTGTGCTCATCTATCTTCTTCCCTATTCTTCCCTAAGGGCTGAATATATCCAAAAAATTGCCATCAATGAAAAATGGTTGAAAAATTTAACTTCTGTTGAAATTCCCCACAAAGTCAAGTTTATTCTTTCACTTGGCCCCAAATTCTGCCTTTCCCCCTCAATCAGAGACATAAATCTTCCCAAACTTCTTGCAGATCTGGAAAATATTATTTCACGTCAATCTGAAGATCAGAAAAATGTTTTCAGATCACAATATACAAATATTATAACAAATTTCCTTCATAAACATAATTTTTCTAAACATTTTTTAGCTGAATATGCTAAGGTTTGCAAAATTTTTTTCAAGGAACACCCTGAACTTATTGTTGTTCAGAGTGATAAAGGTAATGTCACGGTTATTATGTACAAAGATGACTATTTCAATCTCTCACAATCATTGGTAGATGACCAGAAATACTATAAAAAAATCAATAATGATCCCACAAGTTCTTTACAGCAGCGTGCCAACAAGTTGGTTTCTGTTCTAAAGAATGGTGGTTTGATCGATTCAACAGTTTCCAAGACTTTGACAATATATAATTCCATTGCCCCCCGTCTTTACACCTTACCAAAAATTCATAAACCTACTCTCTCAGTGAGACCAATTGTCTCCTCAATTAATTGCCCCAATAGTAACTTAGCTGCTTTTTTAACAAACATTTTAACCTCAGCTTACAATACAAACAATGATTTTTATGTCAAGGATTCTTTTGCCTTTAGCAACTTTATTAATGATTACAAGCTTCCAGAAAATTATGTCATTGTAAGTTTTGATGTAGTCTCTCTGTTTACAAATCTTCCCCTAGATGTTATCATCAATAGCTTACATAAACACTGGAATGAAATCTCTCAACATACAACCTTGGATTTTGAGTCTTTCTTAAAAATTCTAAAATTCATTTTCGATTCAAATTATTTTGTATTCAAAGATTGTTTTTTCAAACAGATTTTTGGAACCCCTATGGGATCAAAAATATCTCCCATTTTAGTAAATTATGTGCTTGATGACCTGGTTAGCGATTGTCTGACCAGCATCCCCTTCAATATACCATTTGTTAAAAGATATGTTGATGACTTACTTCTAGCCTTGCCAGTTGACAAGATTGAACAGGTGCTATCTACCTTTAACGGTTTTGATACAAACCTGCAGTTTACTGTGGAAAGGGAAACCGATCACAGTATCCCCTTTTTGGATATGGTTGTTATGAGAGATCCCGCTACCAACACTCTCTGTACGAAATGGTACAGAAAGCCAATGAGTAGTGGGCGTTACATAAACTTCCATTCCCACCACCACCCCCGTATGAAAAGAAATCTGGTTTTGGCTTTGAAAAATAGGGTATTACGTGTCACCCACCCAAGACACCGAAAAGAGTCACTTGATGCATTGAAGGTTTTGCTGTTAGAGAATTCCTATCCAGTTAAGTATGTAAATTTCTTGCTATATAATCAATTTCATCCTTTAAATGTTGTCACAAATAATCACAATCCTCAAAATTTAACAAATGAGCTACCACCACAAATTGGAGTACAAAACAACAGCAATAATGCTATTGCACTTCCTCATCCTCCAACTACTGAAATGTATTACAAAACATTACCTTTTATAGAAGACCTTACTCCAAGGCTGTTAAACATTTTCAAAACTTTACCGGTCAAGATTGCTTTATGCAATGTACTACCGGTCTCCACATTGTTTTCCAAATTAAAAACCCCCATTAAACCAATTGAAAACTCTAATGTCGTTTATTCGATACCATGTCTAAACTGCAACAGTTCCTACATTGGACAGACTTCTAGAAGCTTGAAGGCTCGTATCACATCGCATAAAAGTGACATTAATCGCAAGATTAACAGTTGTGCCTTGTCGGAACATGCAATTGAAACTGGACATAAAGTCAATTGGGATAGTGCCAGGGTTTTGGACACTGAAACTAATTTTGAAAAAAGACTTTTCCTAGAGATGGTCCACATCAATAATTGTGATAACAGTTTAAACAAAAGATCAGACATTAAAAATCTTAGCAGTATTTATTCTTATATTTTGAGATTGGATCAGGTGGGACTAACCAACACATTTATTTCCTCTATTTAAATAACATGGTGTGGGGAATAGCCCACTAGGCGTTTTTCTGCTGGATCCTTTGATACTGTCCCGGTCTCATTAGCTGGGTTTCTTTGTTTTAACTAAAACAGGATTGATGGATCCTGGGAAATTTTCCTCTTGGGTCTCCTAACAACATGTTTACTACATCTCCCCTTTTAAACCAGTATTTTGGCTAATAAACCAACTTTTCCAAAAAATATCATTAATTCAATAAAATTACCTTATTACATTATAACTATGAGCTTATTCATTAAGGTTCTCTCGTTCTCCCCCATCACCATTAACACAATGCATCTCTTCTCTCATTAATAAACACATATTATATGTCTATAGATGATAATTAAAATGGACCTTCCTAATAATATACAATAAATAATAATTTTAAAAAAAATGGCCCGTCTCAACTCACTGCCATTGTTTCTTTCCCCAAAAAATCAGTTAAAATCCGATAATTTCCACAAATATGAAAATCTCAATTTTAATTCATATTGCTTTGTGTCTATACCTTTTTTAACGACCCGCCTATGTTTTCCCTCTCAAAGTATTAACCTTGGTCAGGGACGTTCAAATCTAGTTACTTTTGAATATTAGCATTGTTTTACCTGATTGTCATTCGGTCTTTCATCACGAATGATATATCTATCCTTCTTCCTCATTGGACTTGCTGCGCTTCCGTTTTCATTTTCATTCGACAGGTTACATTTTTAGCGGACATGTTGCATGCTCAACGCTGTTCTTCGAATTTTCCGACTTAATGTAAATTCTCATGATTTTCACCATTTTAATAATCATTTCATCGTTTATTGATCAATTTTTAACCTTGTGACCAGTCGTGTGCGTTTTAACTTGTATGTTTTTCGATGTAACCTTCATGCTTTTCGATAGTGTGACTCCTGAAGACAAAACCTACCGTTGTAAGTTTTTTTTTCTTGTTACTATTCTATATTGTTACTTTCAACCTGTATTTATATTGTAGCAAGCTCTGAAGAAGGAAATAAACATTTCCGAAAGCTTAGCATGAACAAATAGTTTCACTTTCTTCATTGGCCTCACCTTTTTTGCTACGGCTGCAACCCCAAGATTGAAGCCTGTACATTAACTAGTCAGCCAAGACTACCCTTCCTCTCTCTCTCCAGATGGGGTTTTATCAAGACATCCAACATCGGTTTGGAATTTACAACGTCAGGGTCTTGAAGCAATGGGCCAAGCTTAACATTCGAGTTGCAAGCTTGAAGAACAGGAGGATTTTTCTACTAACATGCAGGAAGGAACGCCTCATCCCTAATCATATTAAGAACAGCTTAACTAACGTTTCATCTCTTTTTCATCATGCAACAGGAAGAATAGGGAAGAAGATAGATGAGCACAATCACAGGTTAATGTTCAGACTTTTAAATCTTGAAATTTCCGCCACAATCAGTGATCTGAAAGCTTCTCTTAATCAAATTACTTCTCTTAAAAACAGTTTAACTATTCCCCCTCATATTTTTAATGAATTTGCTAGGCGCCAAAAAATAAAATATAACTCTCATTTCCATGCGGTTAAAGCAACAAATTGTAATAAAATAGATGCCTTAAGGGCTGAATATATCCAAAAAATTGCCATCAATGAAAAATGGTTGAAAAATTTAACTTCTGTTGAAATTCCCCACAAAGTCAAGTTTATTCTTTCACTTGGCCCCAAATTCTGCCTTTCCCCCTCAATCAGAGACATAAATCTTCCCAAACTTCTTGCAGATCTGGAAAATATTATTTCACGTCAATCTGAAGATCAGAAAAATGTTTTCAGATCACAATATACAAATATTATAACAAATTTCCTTCATAAACATAATTTTTCTAAACATTTTTTAGCTGAATATGCTAAGGTTTGCAAAATTTTTTTCAAGGAACACCCTGAACTTATTGTTGTTCAGAGTGATAAAGGTAATGTCACGGTTATTATGTACAAAGATGACTATTTCAATCTCTCACAATCATTGGTAGATGACCAGAAATACTATAAAAAAATCAATAATGATCCCACAAGTTCTTTACAGCAGCGTGCCAACAAGTTGGTTTCTGTTCTAAAGAATGGTGGTTTGATCGATTCAACAGTTTCCAAGACTTTGACAATATATAATTCCATTGCCCCCCGTCTTTACACCTTACCAAAAATTCATAAACCTACTCTCTCAGTGAGACCAATTGTCTCCTCAATTAATTGCCCCAATAGTAACTTAGCTGCTTTTTTAACAAACATTTTAACCTCAGCTTACAATACAAACAATGATTTTTATGTCAAGGATTCTTTTGCCTTTAGCAACTTTATTAATGATTACAAGCTTCCAGAAAATTATGTCATTGTAAGTTTTGATGTAGTCTCTCTGTTTACAAATCTTCCCCTAGATGTTATCATCAATAGCTTACATAAACACTGGAATGAAATCTCTCAACATACAACCTTGGATTTTGAGTCTTTCTTAAAAATTCTAAAATTCATTTTCGATTCAAATTATTTTGTATTCAAAGATTGTTTTTTCAAACAGATTTTTGGAACCCCTATGGGATCAAAAATATCTCCCATTTTAGTAAATTATGTGCTTGATGACCTGGTTAGCGATTGTCTGACCAGCATCCCCTTCAATATACCATTTGTTAAAAGATATGTTGATGACTTACTTCTAGCCTTGCCAGTTGACAAGATTGAACAGGTGCTATCTACCTTTAACGGTTTTGATACAAACCTGCAGTTTACTGTGGAAAGGGAAACCGATCACAGTATCCCCTTTTTGGATATGGTTGTTATGAGAGATCCCGCTACCAACACTCTCTGTACGAAATGGTACAGAAAGCCAATGAGTAGTGGGCGTTACATAAACTTCCATTCCCACCACCACCCCCGTATGAAAAGAAATCTGGTTTTGGCTTTGAAAAATAGGGTATTACGTGTCACCCACCCAAGACACCGAAAAGAGTCACTTGATGCATTGAAGGTTTTGCTGTTAGAGAATTCCTATCCAGTTAAGTATGTAAATTTCTTGCTATATAATCAATTTCATCCTTTAAATGTTGTCACAAATAATCACAATCCTCAAAATTTAACAAATGAGCTACCACCACAAATTGGAGTACAAAACAACAGCAATAATGCTATTGCACTTCCTCATCCTCCAACTACTGAAATGTATTACAAAACATTACCTTTTATAGAAGACCTTACTCCAAGGCTGTTAAACATTTTCAAAACTTTACCGGTCAAGATTGCTTTATGCAATGTACTACCGGTCTCCACATTGTTTTCCAAATTAAAAACCCCCATTAAACCAATTGAAAACTCTAATGTCGTTTATTCGATACCATGTCTAAACTGCAACAGTTCCTACATTGGACAGACTTCTAGAAGCTTGAAGGCTCGTATCACATCGCATAAAAGTGACATTAATCGCAAGATTAACAGTTGTGCCTTGTCGGAACATGCAATTGAAACTGGACATAAAGTCAATGGGGATAGTGCCAGGGTTTTGGACACTGAAACTAATTTTGAAAAAAGACTTTTCCTAGAGATGGTCCACATCAATAATTGTGATAACAGTTTAAACAAAAGATCAGACATTAAAAATCTTAGCAGTATTTATTCTTATATTTTGAGATTGGATCAGGTGGGACTAACCAACACATTTATTTCCTCTATTTAAATAACATGGTGTGGGGAATAGCCCACTAGGCGTTTTTCTGCTGGATCCTTTGATACTGTCCCGGTCTCATTAGCTGGGTTTCTTTGTTTTAACTAAAACAGGATTGATGGATCCTGGGAAATTTTCCTCTTGGGTCTCCTAACAACATGTTTACTACATCTCCCCTTTTAAACCAGTATTTTGGCTAATAAACCAACTTTTCCAAAAAATATCATTAATTCAATAAAATTACCTTATTACATTATAACTATGAGCTTATTCATTAAGGTTCTCTCGTTCTCCCCCATCACCATTAACACAATGCATCTCTTCTCTCATTAATAAACACATATTATATGTCTATAGATGATAATTAAAATGGACCTTCCTAATAATATACAATAAATAATAATTTTTAAAAAAATGGCCCGTCTCAACTCACTGCCATTGTTTCTTTCCCCAAAAAATCAGTTAAAATCCGATAATTTCCACAAATATGAAAATCTCAATTTTAATTCATATTGCTTTGTGTCTATACCTTTTTTAACGACCCGCCTATGTTTTCCCTCTCAAAGTATTAACCTTGGTCAGGGACGTTCAAATCTAGTTACTTTTGAATATTAGCATTGTTTTACCTGATTGTCATTCGGTCTTTCATCACGAATGATATATCTATCCTTCTTCCTCATTGGACTTGCTGCGCTTCCGTTTTCATTTTCATTCGACAGGTTACATTTTTAGCGGACATGTTGCATGCTCAACGCTGTTCTTCGAATTTTCCGACTTAATGTAAATTCTCATGATTTTCACCATTTTAATAATCATTTCATCGTTTATTGATCAATTTTTAACCTTGTGACCAGTCGTGTGCGTTTTAACTTGTATGTTTTTCGATGTAACCTTCATGCTTTTCGATAGTGTGACTCCTGAAGACAAAACCTACCGTTGTAAGTTTTTTTCTTGTTACTATTCTATATTGTTACTTTCAACCTGTATTTATATTGTAGCAAGCTCTGAAGAAGGAAATAAACATTTCCGAAAGCTTAGCATGAACAAATAGTTTCACTTTCTTCATTGGCCTCACCTTTTTTGCTACGGCTGCAACCCCAAGATTGAAGCCTGTACATTAACTAGTCAGCCAAGACTACCCTTCCTCTCTCTCTCCAGATGGGGTTTTATCAAGACATCCAACATCGGTTTGGAATTTACAACGTCAGGGTCTTGAAGCAATGGGCCAAGCTTAACATTCGAGTTGCAAGCTTGAAGAACAGGAGGATTTTTCTACTAACATGCAGGAAGGAACGCCTCATCCCTAATCATATTAAGAACAGCTTAACTAACGTTTCATCTCTTTTTCATCATGCAACAGGAAGAATAGGGAAGAAGATAGATGAGCACAATCACAGGTTAATGTTCAGACTTTTAAATCTTGAAATTTCCGCCACAATCAGTGATCTGAAAGCTTCTCTTAATCAAATTACTTCTCTTAAAAACAGTTTAACTATTCCCCCTCATATTTTTAATGAATTTGCTAGGCGCCAAAAAATAAAATATAACTCTCATTTCCATGCGGTTAAAGCAACAAATTGTAATAAAATAGATGCCTTAAGGGCTGAATATATCCAAAAAATTGCCATCAATGAAAAATGGTTGAAAAATTTAACTTCTGTTGAAATTCCCCACAAAGTCAAGTTTATTCTTTCACTTGGCCCCAAATTCTGCCTTTCCCCCTCAATCAGAGACATAAATCTTCCCAAACTTCTTGCAGATCTGGAAAATATTATTTCACGTCAATCTGAAGATCAGAAAAATGTTTTCAGATCACAATATACAAATATTATAACAAATTTCCTTCATAAACATAATTTTTCTAAACATTTTTTAGCTGAATATGCTAAGGTTTGCAAAATTTTTTTCAAGGAACACCCTGAACTTATTGTTGTTCAGAGTGATAAAGGTAATGTCACGGTTATTATGTACAAAGATGACTATTTCAATCTCTCACAATCATTGGTAGATGACCAGAAATACTATAAAAAAATCAATAATGATCCCACAAGTTCTTTACAGCAGCGTGCCAACAAGTTGGTTTCTGTTCTAAAGAATGGTGGTTTGATCGATTCAACAGTTTCCAAGACTTTGACAATATATAATTCCATTGCCCCCCGTCTTTACACCTTACCAAAAATTCATAAACCTACTCTCTCAGTGAGACCAATTGTCTCCTCAATTAATTGCCCCAATAGTAACTTAGCTGCTTTTTTAACAAACATTTTAACCTCAGCTTACAATACAAACAATGATTTTTATGTCAAGGATTCTTTTGCCTTTAGCAACTTTATTAATGATTACAAGCTTCCAGAAAATTATGTCATTGTAAGTTTTGATGTAGTCTCTCTGTTTACAAATCTTCCCCTAGATGTTATCATCAATAGCTTACATAAACACTGGAATGAAATCTCTCAACATACAACCTTGGATTTTGAGTCTTTCTTAAAAATTCTAAAATTCATTTTCGATTCAAATTATTTTGTATTCAAAGATTGTTTTTTCAAACAGATTTTTGGAACCCCTATGGGATCAAAAATATCTCCCATTTTAGTAAATTATGTGCTTGATGACCTGGTTAGCGATTGTCTGACCAGCATCCCCTTCAATATACCATTTGTTAAAAGATATGTTGATGACTTACTTCTAGCCTTGCCAGTTGACAAGATTGAACAGGTGCTATCTACCTTTAACGGTTTTGATACAAACCTGCAGTTTACTGTGGAAAGGGAAACCGATCACAGTATCCCCTTTTTGGATATGGTTGTTATGAGAGATCCCGCTACCAACACTCTCTGTACGAAATGGTACAGAAAGCCAATGAGTAGTGGGCGTTACATAAACTTCCATTCCCACCACCACCCCCGTATGAAAAGAAATCTGGTTTTGGCTTTGAAAAATAGGGTATTACGTGTCACCCACCCAAGACACCGAAAAGAGTCACTTGATGCATTGAAGGTTTTGCTGTTAGAGAATTCCTATCCAGTTAAGTATGTAAATTTCTTGCTATATAATCAATTTCATCCTTTAAATGTTGTCACAAATAATCACAATCCTCAAAATTTAACAAATGAGCTACCACCACAAATTGGAGTACAAAACAACAGCAATAATGCTATTGCACTTCCTCATCCTCCAACTACTGAAATGTATTACAAAACATTACCTTTTATAGAAGACCTTACTCCAAGGCTGTTAAACATTTTCAAAACTTTACCGGTCAAGATTGCTTTATGCAATGTACTACCGGTCTCCACATTGTTTTCCAAATTAAAAACCCCCATTAAACCAATTGAAAACTCTAATGTCGTTTATTCGATACCATGTCTAAACTGCAACAGTTCCTACATTGGACAGACTTCTAGAAGCTTGAAGGCTCGTATCACATCGCATAAAAGTGACATTAATCGCAAGATTAACAGTTGTGCCTTGTCGGAACATGCAATTGAAACTGGACATAAAGTCAATGGGGATAGTGCCAGGGTTTTGGACACTGAAACTAATTTTGAAAAAAGACTTTTCCTAGAGATGGTCCACATCAATAATTGTGATAACAGTTTAAACAAAAGATCAGACATTAAAAATCTTAGCAGTATTTATTCTTATATTTTGAGATTGGATCAGGTGGGACTAACCAACACATTTATTTCCTCTATTTAAATAACATGGTGTGGGGAATAGCCCACTAGGCGTTTTTCTGCTGGATCCTTTGATACTGTCCCGGTCTCATTAGCTGGGTTTCTTTGTTTTAACTAAAACAGGATTGATGGATCCTGGGAAATTTTCCTCTTGGGTCTCCTAACAACATGTTTACTACATCTCCCCTTTTAAACCAGTATTTTGGCTAATAAACCAACTTTTCCAAAAAATATCATTAATTCAATAAAATTACCTTATTACATTATAACTATGAGCTTATTCATTAAGGTTCTCTCGTTCTCCCCCATCACCATTAACACAATGCATCTCTTCTCTCATTAATAAACACATATTATATGTCTATAGATGATAATTAAAATGGACCTTCCTAATAATATACAATAAATAATAATTTTTAAAAAAATGGCCCGTCTCAACTCACTGCCATTGTTTCTTTCCCCAAAAAATCAGTTAAAATCCGATAATTTCCACAAATATGAAAATCTCAATTTTAATTCATATTGCTTTGTGTCTATACCTTTTTTAACGACCCGCCTATGTTTTCCCTCTCAAAGTATTAACCTTGGTCAGGGACGTTCAAATCTAGTTACTTTTGAATATTAGCATTGTTTTACCTGATTGTCATTCGGTCTTTCATCACGAATGATATATCTATCCTTCTTCCTCATTGGACTTGCTGCGCTTCCGTTTTCATTTTCATTCGACAGGTTACATTTTTAGCGGACATGTTGCATGCTCAACGCTGTTCTTCGAATTTTCCGACTTAATGTAAATTCTCATGATTTTCACCATTTTAATAATCATTTCATCGTTTATTGATCAATTTTTAACCTTGTGACCAGTCGTGTGCGTTTTAACTTGTATGTTTTTCGATGTAACCTTCATGCTTTTCGATAGTGTGACTCCTGAAGACAAAACCTACCGTTGTAAGTTTTTTTCTTGTTACTATTCTATATTGTTACTTTCAACCTGTATTTATATTGTAGCAAGCTCTGAAGAAGGAAATAAACATTTCCGAAAGCTTAGCATGAACAAATAGTTTCACTTTCTTCATTGGCCTCACCTTTTTTGCTACGGCTGCAACCCCAAGATTGAAGCCTGTACATTAACTAGTCAGCCAAGACTACCCTTCCTCTCTCTCTCCAGATGGGGTTTTATCAAGACATCCAACATCGGTTTGGAATTTACAACGTCAGGGTCTTGAAGCAATGGGCCAAGCTTAACATTCGAGTTGCAAGCTTGAAGAACAGGAGGATTTTTCTACTAACATGCAGGAAGGAACGCCTCATCCCTAATCATATTAAGAACAGCTTAACTAACGTTTCATCTCTTTTTCATCATGCAACAGGAAGAATAGGGAAGAAGATAGATGAGCACAATCACAGGTTAATGTTCAGACTTTTAAATCTTGAAATTTCCGCCACAATCAGTGATCTGAAAGCTTCTCTTAATCAAATTACTTCTCTTAAAAACAGTTTAACTATTCCCCCTCATATTTTTAATGAATTTGCTAGGCGCCAAAAAATAAAATATAACTCTCATTTCCATGCGGTTAAAGCAACAAATTGTAATAAAATAGATGCCTTAAGGGCTGAATATATCCAAAAAATTGCCATCAATGAAAAATGGTTGAAAAATTTAACTTCTGTTGAAATTCCCCACAAAGTCAAGTTTATTCTTTCACTTGGCCCCAAATTCTGCCTTTCCCCCTCAATCAGAGACATAAATCTTCCCAAACTTCTTGCAGATCTGGAAAATATTATTTCACGTCAATCTGAAGATCAGAAAAATGTTTTCAGATCACAATATACAAATATTATAACAAATTTCCTTCATAAACATAATTTTTCTAAACATTTTTTAGCTGAATATGCTAAGGTTTGCAAAATTTTTTTCAAGGAACACCCTGAACTTATTGTTGTTCAGAGTGATAAAGGTAATGTCACGGTTATTATGTACAAAGATGACTATTTCAATCTCTCACAATCATTGGTAGATGACCAGAAATACTATAAAAAAATCAATAATGATCCCACAAGTTCTTTACAGCAGCGTGCCAACAAGTTGGTTTCTGTTCTAAAGAATGGTGGTTTGATCGATTCAACAGTTTCCAAGACTTTGACAATATATAATTCCATTGCCCCCCGTCTTTACACCTTACCAAAAATTCATAAACCTACTCTCTCAGTGAGACCAATTGTCTCCTCAATTAATTGCCCCAATAGTAACTTAGCTGCTTTTTTAACAAACATTTTAACCTCAGCTTACAATACAAACAATGATTTTTATGTCAAGGATTCTTTTGCCTTTAGCAACTTTATTAATGATTACAAGCTTCCAGAAAATTATGTCATTGTAAGTTTTGATGTAGTCTCTCTGTTTACAAATCTTCCCCTAGATGTTATCATCAATAGCTTACATAAACACTGGAATGAAATCTCTCAACATACAACCTTGGATTTTGAGTCTTTCTTAAAAATTCTAAAATTCATTTTCGATTCAAATTATTTTGTATTCAAAGATTGTTTTTTCAAACAGATTTTTGGAACCCCTATGGGATCAAAAATATCTCCCATTTTAGTAAATTATGTGCTTGATGACCTGGTTAGCGATTGTCTGACCAGCATCCCCTTCAATATACCATTTGTTAAAAGATATGTTGATGACTTACTTCTAGCCTTGCCAGTTGACAAGATTGAACAGGTGCTATCTACCTTTAACGGTTTTGATACAAACCTGCAGTTTACTGTGGAAAGGGAAACCGATCACAGTATCCCCTTTTTGGATATGGTTGTTATGAGAGATCCCGCTACCAAACACTCTCTGTACGAAATGGTACAGAAAGCCAATGAGTAGTGGGCGTTACATAAACTTCCATTCCCACCACCACCCCCGTATGAAAAGAAATCTGGTTTTGGCTTTGAAAAATAGGGTATTACGTGTCACCCCACCCAAGACACCGAAAAGAGTCACTTGATGCATTGAAGGTTTTGCTGTTAGAGAATTCCTATCCAGTTAAGTATGTAAATTTCTTGCTATATAATCAATTTCATCCTTTAAATGTTGTCACAAATAATCACAATCCTCAAAATTTAACAAATGAGCTACCACCACAAATTGGAGTACAAAACAACAGCAATAATGCTATTGCACTTCCTCATCCTCCAACTACTGAAATGTATTACAAAACATTACCTTTTATAGAAGACCTTACTCCAAGGCTGTTAAACATTTTCAAAACTTTACCGGTCAAGATTGCTTTATGCAATGTACTACCGGTCTCCACATTGTTTTCCAAATTAAAAACCCCCATTAAACCAATTGAAAACTCTAATGTCGTTTATTCGATACCATGTCTAAACTGCAACAGTTCCTACATTGGACAGACTTCTAGAAGCTTGAAGGCTCGTATCACATCGCATAAAAGTGACATTAATCGCAAGATTAACAGTTGTGCCTTGTCGGAACATGCAATTGAAACTGGACATAAAGTCAATTGGGATAGTGCCAGGGTTTTTGGACACTGAAACTAATTTTGAAAAAAGACTTTTCCTAGAGATGGTCCACATCAATAATTGTGATAACAGTTTAAACAAAAGATCAGACATTAAAAATCTTAGCAGTATTTATTCTTATATTTTGAGATTGGATCAGGTGGGACTAACCAACACATTTATTTCCTCTATTTAAATAACATGGTGTGGGGAATAGCCCACTAGGCGTTTTTCTGCTGGATCCTTTGATACTGTCCCGGTCTCATTAGCTGGGTTTCTTTGTTTTAACTAAAACAGGATTGATGGATCCTGGGAAATTTTCCTCTTGGGTCTCCTAACAACATGTTTACTACATCTCCCCTTTTAAACCAGTATTTTGGCTAATAAACCAACTTTTCCAAAAAATATCATTAATTCAATAAAATTACCTTATTACATTATAACTATGAGCTTATTCATTAAGGTTCTCTCGTTCTCCCCCCATCACCATTAACACAATGCATCTCTTCTCTCATTAATAAACACATATTATATGTCTATAGATGATAATTAAAATGGACCTTCCTAA